>OX336373.1:5874100-6474100 GCA_946902895.1 Fragum fragum
CCTTTTTCAAAACCTGCATGAGAATCAAGATGCTGAAAGCTCAGAAAGTACTAGTTATGGGTCAATATTTATTTTGAAGATTAACTGTTATAAACAACTATAACTTACAAAGGATAAACAGGTGGTGTATACAAAGATATGACTGCACTTAAATGCAGGCTGATTTTTACTCTACCTCAATGAAAGGCAGAAATATGACGGGTTCATATGGTGGCATAGAGGTGACTTGTGCGTTTTTTATTCAGACCTAAAAAAGAAGAAAAAAAAACATAGAGGGGTCTGGGTTTTTTTATTTAGAAAAAAACAAAAACAAAAAAAAACTTCCAAATTATTTTTCTTCTTGAAGCTTTTTTTAGTAAAAAAAGAAAAAAAGAAATCGATTTAATAATTTTTTTTAATGAAAGTAAAAAGAAAAAGACGAATTGCTATCTCGTGGGCACGAGATACGCAGCCAATCAGGTACCACGAGATAGTAAATCGTTCCCGCGAGATAATCATCCCAACAGACTACTTCTCTAACGCGGCATCCATTTTAAAGTTATTAATAGCTGAAATAAATAAAGACCGACTTTGATTGGTTGTGTATCTCGTTCCAACGAGATATAAATTCGTTTTCTTTCTTCTTTTTATAATGAAAAAGGACAAACGTAAATATTTTGGGAGTTTCTTTTTTTAGGTCTAAATAAAAGAAGACGCAATAATCGTTCTTTAAATCGATTTTTTATTTTGAAAAATGTATAAAGTGAAAATGTTTTGGAATGTTTTTTTTTTCTAAATAAATAAAAAAAAAAACGCACATGTCACCTCAATTCCACTGTGCGTTCAGGATAAACTGTCAGGCGCACCTTATCACAGCTGCGCTTTTATCGCTGAAACAGATATCGTAGTCGTGCAATTTATCACTATAACAGTTATCGTACATGTGCACTTAATAACTATAACAGGTATCGTGCAGGCCGAATTAATCACTGTAACAGGTATTGGGCAAATGAACATAATCACTATATCAGGTATCGTGCAGGCCCACTTAATGACTGTATCAGGTATCGTGTAGATGAACATAATCACTGTATCAGGTATCGTGCAATTGAACATAATCACTGTATTAGGTATCGTGTAGATGAACATAATCACTGTATCAGGTATCGTGCAATTGAACATAATCACTGTATCAGGTATCGTGTAGATGAACATAATCACTGTATCAGGTATCGTGCAATTGAACATAATCACTGTATTAGGTATCGTGCAGATGAACATAATCACTGTATCCGGTATCGTGCAGATGAGCATAATCACTGTATCAGGTTTCGTGCATATGAACACAATCACAGTATCAGTATCGTGTATATGAACATAATCACTATAAACAGGTATCGTGCAGGCCCAACTATTCACTATAATAGGTATAGCGTAGGTCCATCTGATCACAGTAATAGTTATCGTGAAGGTGCACCTAATAACTGTAACAGGTATCGTGGAGGCCCACTTTATTGCTGTATAATGTATCCTGCAGGTGAATATATCGTTTTACAGTAACTTGTATCGTGCAGTCACACCTTGTCGGTGTATCATACAAAGCCCGTAACACAGTAAGGAAAGTAAACCAAAAAAGATTTTACTGCTCCTACAATGATGTCTTTATTTTCTCGGGAATAATTGCCTTTATTTTCATAGCTTTAGCGTCGTCATTGTCATCGTGAAAACTTTATCCCCGCGGATAAAAGTATCAGAGTTTAAAAATATTTTGAAAATATTAAGTCCCCCCCCTTTTTGAATAAGACTTACTTTCACTAACAAACACCCTGAGCCGATTATTCATATTTTCCCTTTTTAAACCGTTTAAAAATAAGTAGGTTTAGTCAAAGAAGCGAATGTTCTGTCTTTTGCAATTATTCAGTTAGAAGTCATGTGCTTTCAGCGTTTTGAATAATGACTACTCATGTTTCATAATCAATACTCTGTATTCTTTGACATTTTCGCGGAATCTGATAAAACAGAAGCGTGCTCAATAAACTGTTTTAATGACAAGAAAAGAAATACAAAACACTGGATTACTAATACCAAGTGAATGTCATTTACATGTACGTGTACTCTCCAAAACGTTTTCAACTAAACTGATTATTCTTTACATTTCTAGGGGGAAAATAGATTAAATAGGTTGGAGTTTCCTTACGACTGCCTTATGAACGAACTAAGATTTTAAGCCCTTTTAAAAAGCAGCTTAGTTTTTACTAATTTACTTTTGTTCTATTGCGACCAAATCTTTAAGCTTATAGAGTCTTTCTCGGACACTCACAATTCAGATGTTTTCATGTCCCTGAAAAGAGGTAGTGGCTGATACCCACTGCTACCTACTTCACAGCTGGGTATACTGGGACTGGACACAATCCAGTGCCGGTCGGGCTTGAACACATCAAACTCCTATACCACTCGGCCATCGACGCAGTTGAAAGTAATGTGATAAAACGTTGTCTAGTTCAGTATACTTCTTGAAAATAGTTAGTATCTATCCTTTTTAATAGAGAAGTCTGTTCCCATCATAGGATACCCGGGGTCTCATTATCTTCGATGGTGTAACTGACCACGGTGTATCCGAGGACGTGTGTGACGTTTTCTGTGTGTAGGAGTTTTATAATGTCTTTACGCATCAGAAAATCTTCCAGGAACACTCAGTTCATATAGCCGTTCATTTGCTAATGTACTTCTTTGGTATCGCCTGCAATATGCCAGGGTTCTGAAATGCCTCCTCTAGAGACATAAATATGTTTAAATCTGCTGACTTCCAGATTTTATATAATGAAAAATATTGATTGCTTGACAGGTCTTCGTGTGAGTATAGAAATTTTAATGTTCTTGATATACGGTGTTTTTGTTTGTTTACTTGTTTATTTTTAAAGGAATTGTTTGAAGAGACAGCATAGCGTCATTTGAAAATAAATAGGATTGCAGTGGATGAGTTAGAGATATGTTATCGGTTGTAAAGTGCATGAGGAGCGATGGAAATCCACACTATGAAAGGAAATATTTTCTGAAAACAAGCTCAGGTTCTAGTCACATTTCTGTTGATCTAAGATGGCAAGTATAGCCAGTAATTAAACTTGTACCGGTACGAAAACACAACCAAAGGTAATATTTTACCTTTTTATCTCGGCTGTTATCGGAGAAAACCCAAGGTATTGCGATAGCCTTGGTGTCGTCCTCGTCACAATGTTGTCGTCTCCGTGCAAAAACTTTTTTGATATCTCTGGTTCTACTCAAGGCATTCACTTGAAACTTGGCAAACTAGTTCACTATCAAAAGAGCAACCTATACTATCAAGGGGGGGTTAGCTCTAAATGCATTTTGTCCACTATCCAGCACCCAACAACCGAGCGTAGGCACCCGTAGGCGGTGCTCTTGTTCTTGTTTTCTATTAAACATAATTCTTTAAACCAAAAGAATATTTTCGTCACAATTCACCAGGGAATCCCTAACGAACTGTGGAAATGCGTTTTTACTACGCCTCATTTTTAGCTGAGATTGCGGTAAAATTCCAACCCATGTAGAGTGTAAAACATCTAACGCAATAGATATAATATTCTGCAGCATGGAAAGTAGATCGGGTCCGGGCGAATTACATGCCTGCGAGTATAAATTAATACGCCCGATTGAGGCGAGAAGGACGAAGGCAAGATATGACTCATTGTAAGATGTCGGCTTGATGTACAGTACTTTCGTGTGAGTGTTCTGAATTTGGCCAAATCATCCGAACTTGACGAGCGAATGGAAAGAAAGAAATGAGATATGTAATATATTGGAAATTATTAAACGTATATAATCATGTTACAAATAATATTGTTAAGAAAAAATAAGGTGTTTGTTTCATACCAAAATAATATTACTTATTCTAGAGTAACAATGTTAAAACGGTGCGGTCAGACGAAGTTGCTGTATAAAGCTGGATAGCGAAGCTGTCGGTTTTACGAACGAGTGGAATGTTTTGTTTAACAAATTTATTGGTCATTGATGGGATCATATTCGCACTGTCTGAAAACAGTTCGGTCGTGCTCGGACTTTGTGTCTATATATTTTTACCTTCGAATTCTACCCAAAGGATGCAACGTCCATGTATCGCTTTTAAAAGGTGTACATAATCATGTTAACCTGGTGCACGACCGCCCGCCCTCTCTGGCTCTCTTTATCTGGAGATTGTAAAGCGCATATTTACATAACGAAATCGGCCTGTGTGGTAGAATACTAGCGAGAGCCTCCTAGTTAGAACCTGGCTACAAGCTCCATTCCCCATCTCTCTCACTCTCTTGCACTTCGCAAATTACGCAAATAACAAATTCATTTTTTAGGGTAAGATCGTATGTATGTCAAACAAATTTAAGCGATTTTCATTTATATTCATTTCGATAAAAATGTAAAGAAATAGTGAAACAGTTGTTGGAGAACTAACTGTCAATTTTTATTGCTAAATGGTTAAACTGTAATGCTCCCTTTAAAAAAAGAACATGTCAGTATACTCAAGAAATTATTAGAATATTTTTTTGTTTTCAAGGAGGTATGAACCGAACAAAACTAATCGCACTGTATGACTTCGCGAAGCGGATTCATACATAAGTTTGATTAGATTTTTCGGTTCATACCTCCATGAAAACAAAACAAAACAAAAACTTTCTCTTCATTTCTCAAAATTTAATTTCATCGAGCGAAAAAAGCAAATTTTTTACCAATTTTAATACCTTTTTGTAGTGGACTATTTTGTGCGGAAGCATACAAAATAGCCTCGTGCTCAAAATTTTGTACATGGAGTTATGAATACTTTTTCGACCAATCAGAACGCCCGATTTTGATAGACGAAGAGATAAGATTATAGTAAAATGAATATTTAGTATTAAAAATTTACGGATCGCTGACCATGCCATTTATTTTCCGTTGTCGTTGTTCGACTTGGAAAACAAACAGCATCATATGTCCTACCCGACGGACGCTCAAATAACCAAACAACATCACCTATGTTGTGCGTATGCGAGACGCGTGTATCGTATGCGAGACGCGTGTATTTGCATCAACTCGTGAACATTTACAAATACATACATATATACAATATACTACAAGGCGGACAAAACAGTATTTATAAACCGAACAGCGTAGAAAAAACTAGAGGTAATCAAAGCGCTGAAAGCGCTGAAAGCCTGAGATATGTATACAGGAGATAATAATCTGGGCAGAAAAAGTTTGATGGTCGGAATATCGGAGGTGCCACTTTCTACCCAAATCTACTGTCGATTATTCGCAGATCTGCTAATTTGATCGCTAGGGGACACAACCTGTCCGCAATGATTTTCATCCCGTTGAGGTATTGTAACGATATATTTACATGTATATCGTTACATATTTTTCACCCGATCAAAATGCTTTGAAGGGATCTGATAAAGGCCGCCAAAGGATCCTTCCTGTGAATTTTGGTTGAGATTGGTTGATTTATGTTCAGTACTTTCTGAGAAGATTTTTAAAGTAAATGTCGACGGACGGACGGACGACGGACACCGCATCATGACAAAAGGTCGATTGCTTTCAGCCAGTGGAGTTAGAGAGAGAGTGAGAGAGATGGGTAGCCAGGTTCGAACTAGTGCGTGCGATGTGAGTATTCTACCACACAGACCAATTTCGTTATGTAAAAATGCGCTTTATAATCTCCAGATAAAGAGAGCGAGAGAGGGCGGGCGGTCGTTTACAAGGTTAACATGATTATGTACACCTCTCAAAAGCGATATGTAGACGTTACATCCTTTGGGTAGAATTCGGAGGTAAAAATATATAGACACAAAGTCCGAGCACGACTAAACTGTTTTCAGAATATGATCCTTTAAATGACCAATAAATTTGTTAAACAAAACATTCCAATCGTGCGTAAAACCGACAGCTTCGCTTATCAGCTTTATACAGCAACTTCGTCTAACCGGACCGTTTTAACATTGTTACTCTAGAATAAGTAATATTATTTTGGTATGAAACAAACACCTTATTTTTTCTTAACAATATTATTTGATTATATATGTTTAATAATTTCCAATATATTATATATCTCCTTTCTTTCTTTCCATTCACTCGTCAAGGCCAAATTCAGAACACTCACACGAAAGTACTGTACATCGAGCCGACAGCTTCCAATGAGTCATATCTCGCCTTCGTCCTTCTCGCCTCAATCGGGCGTATTAATTTATGGTCAGATCCGATTTACTTTTCAAGCGACAGAAGATCACATTGATTGCGGTAGATTTTTTTACATTATGTTTTCACATTAAACTCTGCATGGGTTTGAATTTTTAGCATTGAAACTTTAGCTTCAAGTTGCTTACGCAATCTCAGGCTAAAAACTATTCTTTAAAAAAAACTCTGGAAATCTGTATCCAATTGTCAATGTTACTGCCGGTGAATGTTGGGTATTATCCTATTTACGCTTCCACATAATTGTCTGTTTATTGATGTACTGCCGAGTACCGACAACTGGTAAAAGACATATGTAAGTAAAAATTAAAATTTTGTTGGTGACATAAACGTCGAATATACAGCTGGAATAAATTGTAGTTACTACAATTCAAACCGTCAAACCAAAAGAGTTCTGTTCCTATCTAAATAAACAATTTGATGGCAATTCGAGTTTTTGTTAGACAGCAGCGACCTTGCAAATTTGTCCACCCGAAAAATACCTCGCAGCAATCTAGTCTAAATGGGTTTCAGACGTTATTGATTGGTCATTATTTCTAAGATTACTTATCTTGAATGAAGAGGCTCTGTCTTTAATCAACCAAGACACATTTTACCTAGAACAGGACAGTTTTATTGTCCGGAGTAAGCTGCTTTCTCTTATAAAGAGACGCTGGGTCTAGGTGCTTGGCCATAAATGTTGTTTGTTATTCGATATATTCAAAAAAGTTTTTTGTAAGGGGTTTAACGCACCTTTTAACATTATTGCAGATATATTGCTGTCGTTTGTGCAACTACCAATACATCCTGTTATTTTTCATACCAGTATAACCACAACATTAAATCCGAGCCATCACCTGTTAACCCTCATCTTGCTCTATAAAATCCCTTATGGAATGGAATTAAAGTCAAAGGGTTGAGGGCACTGATAGCACTTGTTATTCAATAATCAATATTTCTTTTTAAAACCGATCTCATTACTTTTCTGGCAGGAAAAGTACAAGCAGGAGGTGTATACCAAGATCAGACTGCTTTTATGTGCAGGCTGATCTTTGTCTATACCTTCTGCTCAAACCGGAATATTCCGGGTTCAGCATGACACGGGTTAATATCCACCAAGTTCGACCGCAGCCATGGCGCAGTTGGTAGCGCGGTGGACTCTCAATCATAAGGTCCAGGGTTCCATAACCTTCTGGCAAATTTCCTATCCGACATTTGTCTCTCATCGATGGGTGAATAATCGAAACGTAAGAAGGATGAGCAGCTGGTGGCTCGGAAAGGATGTATTGATAGTGTTGCTGTGAGAAATGCCAGGAATTTCGGTTTGGTGCTTCATTCGCCAGTGTATGATTGAAATGCTGTTAAAAGTGGCGTTATATTCTATTCAAACAAAGACATTTCCCCACTTAGGCTTACCATCTATATTTCGTCCATTGGTGAGAGACATATGATGCATGTCGCATTGACTTTTGTCAATGTCGGAAAATGTGTCGACCATGTCTGGATTCGACCTCACGAAATCAGAATTGAGAGCACAGCTATAAGGACTACGCTTAATGGGATGGTCAGTCGGAGGGACGGATTAAATGTTAATCTTTTACTGAAATGACAAGAAACATAGTCTACTTAATCTTCTTGGTCAACATATACCATTTAACCTTTGTTCAAACAAGAGCTTCACAGAGAGGCGAATATACGCCCGAAGGGGTTTGTCAGTAGAATATAATATACTGAGGGAAAAAGTTTGGCAATTTCGTACAATACAGCCAATTTCTCCGGTGTCTAGCTTTGGATTCAAATCATATTTTCACACATCGATTCTTTATGTGTTAGCCACAGTATTTAAAAAAATCAGATGATTTCAAGGTCATGCGTGTTTGTTATACAGCGTCAAACATGGTAGGGGTAGGGAAGTAAAAGTAACACAAAGATTTAATATCTTGTGTGTCCACCGTTTGCGCCAATATAGGCATCACAGCGTCTTCTCATGCTGGAAATGATCCTACGATTAATGGCCATAGGGATACGACCCCATTCCTGACGCAGAACACGTTCCATGTCTCCAACGTTATTAACGTCATTCCTGCCTCTTACTCTCCTACCCAGATGTTCCCAAAGGTGTTCGATCGGAGACAGATCCGGTAATTTGGCTGGCCAATCCAACACATCAACATTATTAGTCTGTAAAAGGTCCAACGTGTTCCGAGCGACATGTGGGCGGGCATTATCTTGCTGAAAAATGGTAGCAAACCCTTGACGCAAGAACGGCAATACCACTGGCTGGACAATTTCGGTGCAGTATCGAACGGCATTTAAGTTTCCCTAATTAGCTACCAAGTCAGTCTTGCCACGGTATGATATACGATCCCAGACAATGACGCTGCCGCCTCCAAAACGGTCATGTTGAATGACGTTGGCGGGATCCATCCTTTCGTCATCGCGCCTCAAAACACGTACCCTGCCATCCGCAAATATCAAATTAATTTGGGATTCGTCTGTGAATAGGACCTGATTCCACATTCGTCTCGGCCATCGACGGTGTACCCTTGTCCAATTTAATTTTGCATGTCTATGTGCACGTGTCAAAGGAATGCCAACGTAAAGTCGACGTGCGCGTAAACGTGCAGAACGAAGTCTGTTTCTTACAGTATGAGCACAGACCCGTGTTCCCGTTGCATTTCGGACCAAACCTGCTATACGAGTGCTATTGAGGAAGCGATTACGCCGTGAACACGTCACGATGTAATTGTCCTCACGTTGGGTAGTCTTACGTAGCCTGCCTGAACGTGGCCTCTCTTTGACGGTGCCTAATTGACGATACTTTGTTCTAAGTGTTGAAATGGAACTTTGGCTCACGCCAAAATGTTGAGCCACCTCTTTTATCATCATACCACCAGCCAGCATATCGATGGCTACGTTCCGTTGGTCTAAGTTAAGCCCTGGGCGACGTCCCATTTGAATTTTCTTAAATGTTTTAATGAGTTATCTTGTTAGCGATGCTCAACAATAAACTGGGATAGATATTGTGGATATAGACTTCACGTACATGTGGAAGCATGTGCAGAACGTGTTTCAGCAAAATTGCGTCAGACAGCCTTTAGAAGCGAGGAAAACAAGCTCTTAAGCATAATTAGTTCGTTAGCTTTTACAAATTGCAAACGAGACTGATTTTATAAGGTTTATACATTTACGTTGAAAAATAATGTAGGTCGAAAAAATTGCTAAACTTTTTTCCCTTAGCATATTTAACCACAAGTCTTTATGAAAATACTGACATTGAAAACTGACCTTGACAGATAAGATTAAGCTTGATATCAACAAAATGGCAGTACCCAAAAAACTTTTGGAATATATTTTGTATTCAGAAAGATTACCCTACCTTACAATATAACATTTTTTGTAATGCGAGTTGTGGTTGACCTATGCACTATTTCGACACAAAGATTGGTCACTGTATTAACAGCAGTATGGCTCATATTTCACACAGAAAACACGATAATAATAAGCAATTCTCTAAACATAGAGGAGACAATTCATTTATCACTGGAAAGAAAAATTTTTAAGATCTTAAGCACAAGGACACATTTTGGAGAATCATTGAAGTAGATTTCAATTATTTTCAAGCAACACTAGGCACAAGTTATAACCGTTTGAAAAGTTGCTTACACTACAAATTAGGCAATGTTTCAATTCAAGGGAAGATAATTGATCAAAAACTGAAGTTATTTAATTTTAAGAATTAAATGCACAATTGGATACTGTGCAGATTCATTATGCAAAGTTACAACTTCTTTTGGTTTAAACTGTAGAAGGAGTTGGGCACACAATAAATATTTATTTCAATTCAAGGGCAGACAACGCAAGAAGAACTGGCGTGATTCAAATTTCAGAGGTCTTATGGACAACTAGACATCATAAATGTACAATGCAGCAAGTTTAAGTTCGTTCATTGATACTGTAGGAGGAGTTGCGCACACATGAAATATAGTGATTTTTTTTTTCAATTCAAGGGCAGAAAATATCAAGATGATTCAAGAACGACTGGAGTGATCTGAATTTAAAAGGTCTTATGCACAAATAGACATAATAGTGATACAATGTAGCAAGTTTCAGTTCGTTCCCATTGATAATGTAAGAGGAATTGTTCACACATGAATCATAGTCCTTTTTATTTCAAGGGCAAAATTAAAGACGAATTTGAGTAATTTGAATTTCGAAGGTCTTATGCACCACTAGACATTATAGAGATACATTGTAGCAAGTTTCAGTTCGTTCCTATTGATTCTGTTGGAGGATTTGCGCACAAATGAAATATAGTGATTGTTTTCAATTCAAGGGTAGATAATTCAAGAACGACAAGAATGATGAGAATTCAAAGGTCTTCTGCACAACAAGACATCCTAGAGATACATTGTAGCAAGTTTCAGTTCGTTCCTATTGATACTGTAGGAGGAGTTGCGCACACACGAAAAATAGTGATTTTCCCCGATTCAAAAGAACGACTGAAGTGATTTGAATTTCAAAGGTCTTATGCACAATTAGACATCATAGAGATACATTGTAGCAAGTTTCAGTTCGTTCCAATTGATACTGTAGGAGGAGTTGCGCACACACGAAAAATAGTGATTTTCCCCGATTCAAAAGAACGACTGAAGTGATTTGAATTTCAAAGGTCTCATGCACAATTAGACAACATAGAGAATAATTGTAGTAAGTTTCAGTTTATTCTAATTTTTACTTTAGGAGGAGTTGTTCACACAAACAGTTGCTAACGGACAGACGGAAAGATAGACCGGCGAACACACGGACGGACAGACGACCGGGACCATAATATAATACAGCCCTTCGGGCATTTCACAACTTGTAATCTTAAATTATATAAATATCGATGTAAATTATCGAGCACAAAAGAACACCATTGTAAGGCACAAGGTTGGTGACATGTTTCTAGGTACAAACTTCTTCAATGAGTCAACGAAGATACGCCCTCATTGCAATTCCACTATTTGTTCTTTATTGAAAAAGACCACTGTCCATATTGCATGCATATATCATCTAACACATGTACATTGCTATCGACGGTCACACAAACAAATACCTAGAAAATATAAATGATGAATGGCTTAGATAAGTATAATAAGGTATACATGGAAGAATGTGGAGAAATGATAGGGAGAAAATGATATAATCTTTAGCTAGCAAAGCGTCAGCTTTGATAGCTTAAGATAACAGACGAAATTTTGAGGTCGTCTCAAAGTTCAACAAGTGCAAACTGCCATTGGAGGCTTAACCACTAAATCCATTAAATGTCTACGCCATTAAAAGTAGTTCTCATGTATTTCAGGAATATTGCAAACCATATTCATATTGTATTGAACTCTGTCAAAAGCACGCTATCTAACCCATTCCCAATCAATTCCGGTTTGGGAAAAAGGCCATGGAAAACATTGTGGACAATGAAGAAATTGCTTGTATAAGCAATTTCTTCAATGTCCACAATGTCTTCTACCCAACAAGGAAACGTTTTCTAAATTCAACCATGCTTTGCTAGCTTAGAGTACTTTCAGTACTTTGATTTATGTATATATGTATCATAAGGAGAATAGTGTATGGTTGAAATTTCGTTTGTGCGATCGAAACCTCGTAACCACGGCTAAAGCAAACTCGTAGTTACGACGTCTTGACCACACTGTTTTACCAAACTTTTGCAGAGAGAAATTATATGTTTAGTTTTATTTGTGGGGATTATCATCATATTAATTTTGATCGCAGTTTAATTTGCAATAGAAATTTTTTAACTTTTTTTCACCATCCTTCGTTTTACATGTGTATGTGCATCGGGTGTGGCAAATTGGGATTATCATAGACGATCAAATTTGGATAAACAAATCTACCATGAAGACGGTTGATCTGACGATATTTAATGGCGTTTTGCTATATTACATTTAAATTCTTCGATGCAATCGTTTAACACCTTTAATTGGCGATCACAAATTAAGGTCTCACCGGAAGTTATTTAGTCACTGATGATTACATCACTTAGGATAAAACGATATCATTTTATAGGGGAAGAAGCGCTTGGCTTTTTTAATTCTTTCTAATTTCACATTTATACGAATTTTGACATAATTTCACCACGAAGTGTTACTGTTGGTGCATTGTTTTTGTTTAAGTCTTTTGAATAATTACTTATACTAGTAAATGCACAAATAAAGGTGATAGCTACTGATGTTTTTGTTTGCTTGCTTACTAAATATGATTTTCTTACAAATATTTGCGGTTTAAATTTCCACACATGCAAGAAGAAAACAATGACTAATCAAATAATAGCAAGTACCATGTACATCAGATAACTAAAAAGTACATTGCTAATTCCTTATATTTTCACTATCCGTTCTTGGAATATAGAACCTGACAAAAAGATAATAATACGGTTGCATTCTAACTTAGTTCTTTAATGCTTTCCGTTGGGTTGTCGTTATTTCTCGGCAGATTATCAATCGATAATTTCAAAACAATAAACTCAGATTTGACCAAGATTTCGTTCGTTTCGGGTAACTTAACGGGACAAAAGATATTGATGCCGTCATCATCAACTTGTCCCGTAATTTTTGCCCGTAGCAAACTATATTTCTTAAAAGCCAATAAGAGACTAATTGTGAATTTTTCGTCCAAATGCGCATTTGGACGAAAATTTCACAAATTGGCTCTTATTTGCTAAAAAGAAATAGAATTTTAGTTTGCTTTGGGTCTAAGGTTGGTTTTTATTCATTAAATGAACAGCAAATGCTATATTTTTACTAATGGCTCGTTAGAATATAAATTGTTCATACAATGAAATATAACCCGATCTGAAACTGAGACCAACAATTATATTCTATACATGTATATCCGGAGAGCTCAGTGGATAGCCAATATTATTCAAACGCTATCGATTGGTCAAATTATCGGGAAATAATTCACGTGACTCCCAGAAGCAATCTACGTGAAATGGACGTGACAAGTTCTTGATACATGTAACTGACCTGGTTCCCTCGTTATGAGTGAACAATCAGGCGAGGATCTAGATTATATTGTAAACATTATGCGACAATGATCTAAACACTTACACACGCGCGTACACATACACGGGCACTCTCTCTCTTTCTCACTCAAGAAAGAGAGAGAGAGAGAGAGAGAGAGAGAGAAAGAGAGAGAAAGAGACAGCGACAGAGACAGAGAGAGAGAGAGACAGACAGAGAGAGAGAACAAAAATGAATAACATATTGATATCTACAGAAACTGATGCAACGTCATAATCATTATTTTTTGTAGAGAGGAAATAATCGTTTGCGCCTGGTTTTTTGAGTATTCTTCATGTAATAAAAAAAAGAAGAAAAAAGAGAAAGAGAGAGAAAGTAGGACCGACAATAATCCGTAGCTAATGTATTGTAACTTCAATTACTGCTTTTCTCATGTTTTCAAAGTATGTATTAAGACTTACACAGACTTTGAAAAGTTTAATAAAAGTTCGTTTACTTTAAGCTCCTAGAAAATCCTGAGTAGAGGTCTACTCGCCCCCCTCTCCCTTCCACGCATGATCCACTAATCGCCGTTCTTGACAATTCTTCTTTTTATTACGTCGCTTGTACCAAGCAATTTCCCCTTTTTCTACAACATTTTCTACCGTATTGAATGGTAATATTTCAAATCAAATCTACTTTAAGTATTCATTTTTTGAATTAGGACAGGTCTAAAAGTTTAGAATAAACAGGAAAGGGTCAATGGCTCTCAGACCTAATGATACACAATTTGTACAAGGACCACACGTTAGAGTAATGAGAGTGCTCCTCTGTCACTTGCAAATATTTGTTTCGAATAAAACCTTTCCAATACGATATAATTTTACACCAGTCAGAATTCAAGGGAGTTGCAGACGACAATTTTAAGTTGATTATATCTTTTAAAATTTTTGTTGTGTGTTTTTTGTTGTTGTTGTTTTTGGGGGTGGGGGGTGGGGGGCGGGTAGATAATGAGGAAATTGTTTGTAACAAGCGATTCCTCCATTTTCCATAATGTTTTCCAAAGCTTTCATATCGAAAGGCGTTTAAAAGTGTAACTATAAGGGAATGGGTTAAGGAATGCTTGTCTAGCCAACCAGAAAGGGGGGTCACTGCATGACTCCCAGACAGAATCATATGTCGGAGATAAGACAACTTTAGCTTGCAGTATGTGGTTCGAGATATATAAATTGGGAATGAGGAAATCGCTGGTGTTAACTTTAAGGGTAAATAATCTGAAGGAACGGCTCTTAGACGCATTCTATTGAAACCTTTTTAACATAATTGTTGGAGATAAAAATAATGCGATTGGCCAATAAGATAGACAATGCAGTTTGACCACGATGTCAAGCGAATATATGATAAAACAAAGCGGAACATGTTCGTTGGCAAGCCTAAGCGTCGTAACTACGGCTCGACTACACTACATTTCCGATCTAAATGAATGAGCTGGTTGGCCAGTTATTTTTTTGATTTGCAGCTTTGATGAGCTAAGTATGGAATATAAAAGCGATTATTGGTCAATCATTTTATCCATTAATAATAATGGGCTTATTTATAGGCACGAGGAACACAACGTCAGCCCGATTAGCTCAGTTGGTAGAGCACTTGACTTCTAACCTCAAGATCACGGGTTCGAGCCATAGACTGACAGACCATATCAACTAACAAACTAATTGTCTTTCGGATGAGACGATAAACCGAGGCCCCGTGTGACGGTGCTATCCACCAAGCCCCGTTAAAGAACCAGGTGAAGCTCTCAGCAGTTTCGTCCTGTATCCTTGCACTATCCCCTGTAACAACTAACCGTCTTCTTGGGGCACCGCTCATATGGGCATGTGCTACGGTAGCGATGTTGAATAAACGGAAATTCTCACACACAACTTCAGCCCGTGACCGAAACATCGTAAACACATTTTTGAAGCTGAAGTGACGATGATTGACCCTTTCTTTTTGATGCCCAAGTATGAAAATCAGTGGTATGTGAAAAGATCGAATTAGATACAAAGTAAATCAAACCACTTTTGACGTCATAATCCAAAATCTAACCAACTTTCTGTCGATTCACTCTAGAAACCTAGTAGCCACAGCTTAGAATTAATGATAGCTGGCAACACCACTGAGCTCCGACAGGAAGTTCCACTAAAATATTAAATCTCGTTATTTTTCAAATTTTGTGACCAGTAACGATACACAAAAAAGTAATACTGTCGGTTCATGACCTAAACGCCGTAACTACAGCTTGAATAAGCTGTAGTGACGAAATTTTAGTCGCCATATCAAGAAAAAAATATTTAAATAAATGGTTTCCAATGTCGGATTTAATCGTTCACTTCCGGTCTAAATGTAAAATTTGATTGGTCGATCGTTTTATCGATCAGTTAGGTCTTGGTACGACATTTTTGTAACCCAAATGTCATTTCGCTTCTCTTCAGACACACTATAGGTTTAGCTTAATTTATAAGTGGTTACAACTTTTTTGTTCAAGTTAACAAACTTTAACATTTGATACTTAGTCACATTTGCCAAATCAAACAAGTTACGTATGGGTTCATATTTTATGACAATATCGTAGGTGTAATTCTAAAACCTCGTAACTACAGTTTGATTCAAGCTGTAGTTACGGGGTTTCAGAATTACACCGACGATATACTGTTTCAGTCAATCCCATGCAATTTATCGTCACGTGAGAGGTACCATTTCACAAAGTTGCATCATATCGTCGGTGGATAGCCAACTAAAACTGTCGTAACTACTGCTGATTTATATCATAGTTGCGCTCTTTTCTCACCTATCAAAGTAACGCTACCAGGATGTATTTTATAAGATGTTCTTTGACCTCAATACTTTATAGGGGAGTGACCCGTCAAGTGGAAAAGGACCATATGGTAAGTGTTAATGGTATCGACCCTGCTCCGAGTGTACAGAGTGATCAATGTAGAAACGTTTCTCTCTTAGTAAATTGTCGAAAATGGTATTTCCATCTTTTGATAAGTTATTTTTTCTCTAAAAAACATGCAATAGACTTATGCCGGATTCTATTTCTTTATATGTACTACTCAAAATGTTTTAAGGATCACCTTGGCGTTCAATAATTTATTGCTGAAAACAAATCGAGTCAATATATATCAAATCCATAGGTTAATATTCGGACTTGATGACCCTACAGCAAAAATGTTTACTACGCACAGGGATCTCGGAAAAAGACAAACCCCCTAAAATGTGTTTCATTTTGCCTTGTATCTTCACGTAAGCGAGCTTTATCACACATTTTAAGTTGATTACTATTTCAATAAGTCAGATAGACGTTTACGACGCCATCTTAGTCGAAGCAACGTTTATAACGACAGTAAAATATTAGGTATTTGCATGCTCGGGGCGAGAACGCTCAACCAACGAGGTTCAAGACCCATTTCTTGTGGTTCAGGCATAACCGATATGACAACGCAACAACGTTATGTAAGGACTTCAAGAACGCTTCCGGTGTGCGCATAGTTACCCAAACCATCAGAAATCAGTTGAACGATGCTGGTCTGAGGTCAAGAGGACCTGCATTCCGGGTTCCGTTGACCGATGCATGGGCACGGCATAGTGTCACTTTGACCCCAAAATAACTTGACCCCAGTCATGTTTACAGACAATTCCAGGTTTTGTTAGGACTCTACAGACAGACATGCTAGGGTATGAATAATGCTAATTGAGCATATCGCTCCAGTTCGTGCGACAGAACACAATTGGTTTGGCAGACGCTCTTGGTGAAAATTTCATTTAGATTGATTACGATGCGCGTGCACATCGAGTCCGCATTAATTTCTCGAACAAGCCAAAATGGAATCGCCAACTAGATCCCCAGAAATAAATCTTATAGAGTATGCTTTGGATATATTACTGACAGCTGTTTCATCACTCCCATGCAACCAGCATATATACAGGAGCTCAGACAGGCTCTTCTTTAAGAATGGGATCAAATTCCACAATATAAGATCAGGAGGCTTATAAGCAGTATCCGGATGCATTGTTAGGCGGTAATTGAAGCTAAAGGACATTACAAACGCCACTAAATAGAATAAAACTTCGAAATATTTGAAATACTCGAATTCTTTGTTTTAATAATAGCACCGAAAATGTTGATTTTTCTACATCACCCTCTGTAACAAGGTAATTATTATGTATTGACTCGAACGTCTTATGGGAGATCGTTTCAGATGTATGTGGCCTTATCATACACGTACGTAGACTGGTGAACCTGTCCCATCTACGCTGCTCTCCTTACACTCAAAATAACACCGAATTATTCGGTCTTAACAAATGTTCAATGCTTAAAACAGTTCTAGAAAACGCAAAAACTACTTCTGTAATTTCCTCAAGATACAAAAATATTAACTATAAAAAAGTGATACTTTTCGAGTAGTAACGGGTCACATATACATGAGTACACGCAGATGAATAGGATTTTCACAGGATAATGATTTAATTTTAGTTTCGTCTAACAAGATTCAATCGGTTTGATTGGCTGTTCTTTTTCTTCGAACTTCCATGAACACAATTTTAAGCACACGACTATTTCGTATGCTTGCGTACAAAGTAGATCCACAAAATTGTACTCAAAACTAGTTAAATCTTTCATTTATTTGCTTAATTACTAATAGAATTTAAATATTAGAAACGAAGAGTGTTTTTATTTTTTATCTTCGTGCATTCATACATTGTGATTAAGTTCAAACACCAATGGAAACAAAATAAAATATTGTTAAGTATTTCGTCAACGGAAAAGGCTTTTTATATGAGACTATCACTAACTATCAAATGTATATAATAGGGTACAGTAAAAGGCTTAGACTGTAAAATAACTACTCATATTGATGGTAGTGTTTTAATTCAAAGAAAATGCGAATAAAGTGGTAGTTCACCTTTTAAATGTATATGCACAGGCTATATTAAACTGTGGTAAAAAATGTTCCCTTATAAAGTTTTAGGATGATTAAGGCAAAAGTCTCCGACATGTCCTTTAGCGATATTTCAAATCGATCAAAACGGAAACAAGTTTTTCCACGCATTTGCTCATAAATTTGAAGTGGAAATCTACATGATCGCCTCCCTATTGTTTCATCACTGTTTAAAAAATAATTTACCTCCAGAGTAAGAGACCTGCAAGAATAATGACAATAATCTTTTGTAATAATAATGACATGTATATTAGAGAAATGTTAGTTTCGATTCACTTGTCCTTTTACATTTAACACAATACCCCAAAACCCAAAATGTTCACGCTCTAATGAAATAAATTTAGGAAAACATTCTAATTAAAGTATCATAGCGAATTCGTGTTAAACAGTAGACTTCTCTTACCATTTGAACACACGTTTTCAAATTATCATCTCAGGGCTTTTAATTATTTTACAGAGGGATATAAAGGTAGCCGTCCTATTTTGTAAAAAGGCCTAGTTTTTTTTTTCAGAAGGTGGTGTAGAAATGTCCCAAGATCAGTATTGTGACATTTTGATGTTTCGAGTTCCGTTTGATTTGTTTCTTATGGTGTCCTTTTTAATACCTTTACACCATTTTTCTCGTAGTTGTTGCCATGGTGCAAAATCTTCCACATTTTGCAATATCGTTTGTTTTTCTTACGGTTTTTATTTTATTTTTTTTTAATAACCGTGTATTTTTTGTATAAAAGGAGAACATTCACTATAAACGGTAGTAACCCTAGAGGCATTTTCGTTCGAATTATGTTGTTGGTCCTTTTTGTGTTTCAACGATCTTTTGCAATGGAGACACACTACTTTGAATTATTTATATCTTTCGGGGATGCAGGAAATATATCTTCATTAGAAAGAAAAAAAAAGGCAAAAATGCACCTTGTGTGTGAGTGCCATTATTGATGACCATTCATGGGTGGCATGTAGACATCATTATCGAGGATGGTTATTGATAAGCTAGCAAAATCGCTCTCAGGACTTTCAGTCCTTTGATTGACTTGGCATCATTGTACTTTGAACAATTTGAGCCGTAAAAATGCTATTGCAGACAAACGCCTTCTTTATCTAAAACAGGCATTTAAGTTAATTCTTTAATAATGAAAATAAGGATGAAACGTTAGCGTGGTAAAAGCTTGAGCATTAAACCCGTTTCAATGATAACATACCTCACAAAGAAAAACTTGTCCATTTAAGCATCTTGGAACATAATCTGTTACCAGGCTATGAAATATCGAAAATGTCTAGAAGGAAATACTATGAACACTTCGAAGTATTGGAACGGTTCGAAATTTTATATGAAAAATAGTAAACCGAGAAAGGGAACTGAAGAATGTGCATCTGTGTTCAGAGGTATTGTCTGTCACAAAGCAATCTGTAAACTCAACACATTCTATACAAGTGTAATATTTTGATTGATATCTGTATTTATACCGAGAATTGTTAGAATTACGACTTGCCATTATTTGTAACAGTGTTGAAAACAGTGGTATTTACTATGATGGCATAATTTCTTGTGACATTCCGCAGGAGGTACAATCGTAGGTGAAGTAAAAATAATTACAGATATGTAGAATAGCCTTTTTGTAAAACGTCATACTGGGGCTGAAATCGGTTCTGAGCTTTCAGCAAATAAAAAAGAAATCCTCACACAGTTATCTGTTAAATATGCTTATGATTGCATCATGAAACTGCTCTAGTCACGACCTTTGTAGTCGATGCAATCGATTTCATGACTAAAACGTTTTTGTTTCTATTCCTCATATGATGTTTTTTCAAAGTTTATTTGTTGATAATTTATCTATGTATTCATCTCCATTAACAGGAAATAAATTGAATAAATGAATGAATAAACCGGTTGTGTTCAATCTAAGGGCCACTTAAGACATTTTTCCTAGAATGAGATCCCAAACATCCATTGCACTTATCAAGAATTCTTATTTACTTTATTTTTTTCCAATCTCTACTCTTTAACTAGTTATATCCAAGAATCCCGTAAATTAACTAGTTTTACCGTGAAAAGAAGAAAACTTTTCAAACATAGGCCAGAATTTAACAATGAAGATGTTTCACGTATCGAATCATTATTTATATAGCGTTTTTTAAATATAATGGTTATTTTTTTAATTTCATAACCAAATGAAAACAACAAAAACAATAAGAGATGTTCTCTTCGTTCTTCAAGCGGCTGTTGAACAGGTTACGGATGGATTCGACTCCCAATGTCCAATATTGTAATTTTAACGCATTCAGACATTTGAAATATGGGGTTTAACATTATTTTGTAACGAAGATGACTTTTATAACGTTTTTAAAAAAAGAAAAGTAACAAAAATATTTCGCGTTTCCTAACGCCAAATAAGTCAACGAAATAAAACCAGAATAGAAACGTCAATAATCGGCGAAATAATTAATCGTTCGATTTCACAGAACGTTGCCTTATTTGTTCATTGCGTATTGGTTACATCATTGGCATCCGCTAGCAACTCGATTGTTATCAACATCACCCGAGAACTAACCACCTCATCCGATAGATTCCAATGTTTCAAAGTAGGAGATAAGGAATTAAATTCATACGGACTTCAGTAGATTTTACACCAAGAAAGAACATTTATCGTGAAAATGACAACTTTTGGAAAGGTAGATACTTTTCTTTGATTTTCATTAAAATCTTTTCAAGAACCGCTTTAAATAGATAAGGATTGTATAATGCTATAATAAGTATTTCATGAAGTAAATTCTCATTAACAACTAGTCCCTGCACAAGATATATTTTGCTTATCATTTTTTAACCCTTTCCTGTTCAATCTCTGGTTTTTACGTCCCTGTGAACTTATAATTGAGAAAATATTGTAGAAAAAGATGAAATTGCTTGTAACAAGCAATTTCATCTTTTTCCACGATATTTTCTACCCTACTAATTGATTACTTTTCAAATGAAATCCAAATTAAATTTTCGTCAACAAGACCTTTGAATATGGCCAGGGCTAAAATTTTGCAAAGCAGGATCGGGCTAAAAGACTGAAGCTGTTATATCAATCTATATTGTGTGTTCTCTTATAATAACACACAGGTAATGTCCCGAAATGAACACCCAAAAAAAACCATGTAATGCAATCATCGGATCTGAAAGTAAGTAACCCGGTTCCTGAGACATTTTTTTTCTTATATTGGGAACGCCAGGGGTAAAAAGGACAATCTGGCTTTTTTCTGGGTTTGCTTATAAAAGAAAAATATCGGATGCTGTGAAGGTATATCGAATTCAAATGAAAAAAAAATGTGAAGAATTAAATATTTAAGGATACAAGTAGCCAGTCTTCAAGTGCGCTAAATATCGACTCTGATCAGCCTGCGCCTTCCGCGCAGGCTGATCAGAATCGATACTTTTCACACTTTCTAAATGATTCTGTTTTTGTGTGACGCGTCACAATTCTCCTCGCACCTAGACTGTCAGACAATGCCTGCTCTTCTAATCAGCAATTCAACAGTTAGAACCTTTACGAATGAAACTTTCTCTCCAATTGCTTCTTTGTATTATACTTTAAACATTGTAAATTTATCGAGAGTATCTCGCTTATCGTGTGCTCGTAAAAGCGAAGGGACCCCATACATTATCAAAATTATTGACAATATGATTAACAATAATATTGAAACTTTCTCTCCAATTGCTTCTTTGTATTATACTTTAAACATTGTAAATTTATCGAGAGTATCTCGCTTATCGTGTGCTCGTAAAAGCGAAGGGACCCCATACATTATCAAAATTATTGACAATATGATTAACAATAATATTGAAACTTTCTCTCCAATTGCTTCTTTGTATTATACTTTAAACATTGTAAATTTATCGAGAGTATCTCGCTTATCGTGTGCTCGTAAAAGCGAAGGGACCCCATACATTATCAAAATTATTGACAATATGATTAACAATAATATTGAAACTTTCTCTCCAATTGCTTCTTTGTATTATACTTTAAACATTGTAAATTTATCGAGAGTATCTCGCTTATCGTGTGCTCGTAAAAGCGAAGGGACCCCATACATTATCAAAATTATTGACAATATGATTAACAATAATATTGATTCAATATATTGATATATCTTCTATATGGCAATATCTCCGATACTGTTTATAATACTTCCAATCCTTTTTATTGACAATATAATCGAGAGTGTATGGGCTGTATTTAAATTTTCAAATATATTTTAACAATTTTGACCCCTTCCTGTTCAATCCTAGGTTTTTAACGTTCCCGTGAATTTATAATTGAGAAAATATTGTAGAAAAAGAAGAAATCGCTTGTAACAAGCAATTTCTTCTTTTCCACAATATTTTCGAACCTTACTGAATGGTTATATCTAAACTCAAACCAACTTAAATTTTTGAGCTGTAGTTACGACGTTTAGGTCAACCAACCATTTCACTTTTTTACTATATGCTACTGGCCAAAAATTTTGCAAAATAACGCTGTTTAAAATCGAAGCGAAATTCCTGTCGGAGTTAATGGGCGGGGCCTAGGTAGTCAGTGGGCGGGGCCAGCGATTGTTAAATTCTGTGCCATCGAGCAAACTAGGACAAATATTTTACTGGTATTGAGTAATATTTTATGGATCTAGCCTTTGAGCAAGCATTCAAACCAGTGGCGTTCTCAAACTTTCGTTCAATCAGCCAATCCAAACGCTTGTTAAAAAAGCAGATTATAAGCGAAATATTCTTACTATGAAAAGAAACAGAAGAAGGTATGAAGTTCACTTATTTCATTTTCTAACTGCCATAACTGTTGAATCAAAGTGAGAATAATGTCCGCTCCAAGTCAGAAAGGTAACGAACTAAACAAAAATGAGGTAACATTATCAGATGCGATAACTGTACAAAGCCAAGCATAATATATGGTATGTAAAAAAGGTCCTTAATGACAATGAGCTAGATGTTGACCTATAATTAGCTGATCTTGGAATAGTTCTAGCTTTATAGGAAATGAAGAGGTCTGTCTTATTCTTTATCTAGCAAAGCGTCAACGTTGATAGCTTAAGTAACAGGCAAAATTTTGAGGTATTCTCAGAGTTCAGCGAGAGCAAACTGTCACTGGAGGCTTAACCACTAAATCCATTGAATGCCTACGCCATAAAAAAGTAGTTCTTATGTATTTAAAGAATATCGCAAACTCTATTGCAGAGAACTCTTTCAAAAGCAAACTATTTAACCCATTTAAACTCAATTCCGCTTTTAAAGCATATCAAGGAAATGGCTTTGGAAAACATTGTCTTCATTGTTCACAATGTTTTCTACCAAACAATGGAAATATTTTCTGAATTCAACCGACATGAAATTGTCGTCTGCAACCTTAAATTTGAACCAGTCTAAGATTTTGTCATAATGTAATGGGTTACTAGTAAGTAACTCGTTTGTTTGTCATAATAACCTTTATCAAAGAAGCTTACTGAACAAATCTATGCTTTTCTAGCTTACAGTACTTTGATTTATTCACTGTGATGAGGAAAGCCTCGCTACTGTTTTTTTTTTTTTTTTTTTGTGTATCCTGTTAACCTGCTCTACACACTGGCGTATAATGTTGATATCAGCTGGCATGTTCACCTGGCAAACCGGATCTACGTTTAAAGTAGTAGCGGTACATTTAAATACCTTTCTGTTTAACCCATTCCCTCCCAATCCCTCCTTTTTACGCCCCTCAACAAAAAAACTTTGGAAAACATTGTGGAAAATGAAGAAATTGCCAAAAGACGAAAAAAATTCAAAATTCCATCAACTTGAAATTGTCGTCTGAAGCTCCTTTCAATTTGGACTGGTCTAAAATTCCATTGTGTTAGAATGGGTTAAATCTTTAGTAATAACTTCTGTTTAATCGAAATCATACTTGTCGGTTAAATAATAATCGTCGACGTGGAGATGACGACAAATATTACGCAGTCTATAGAGTACTTAGGACCGGAGATTACTGCATAAAGTATACTTGTTTTACCAGAAGTATTTAACATTTTTTCATTCATATTAATGTGTATATTGTTCTTATTGTAACTTGTTGTACCTTCCGCCGTCATAGCTCAGTCGGTAGCGCATCAGACTCCTAATCTTCATTAATGGGATGTCAACGGCAACGGCACATGTATCCAGTCCGACATTATCTCTTATTAATGGGTGGATAATCGTTAACCTAAGAAGAATAGCAGCTCGACGCTAGGAAGGGATGTAGTGGTAATTCGGGTATGGAAAAAAAACAGGAATCCATTGTTAAGACTTGCTCAAGCCTCAGTGATATGACTGAAATGTTGTTAAGAGTGGCGTTAAACCCAATTTAATCAATCAATTTGTTGTACCTGAACGAAATAAAATCTAAGTTCTGTTTTAATAATATCAACTTTGAAGAATGAAGAGTGAAGTTAGAAGTATGGTGTTTGAAGTTTGAGTGTGAAGTGTGGTGTTGGAAGTGTGAAATCAGAAGTCTTAAGTGTGCACTCATAAGTCAGAAGTATGAAATCGAATGATCGGAAGTGTGAAGTCGGAGGAGTGAAGTTTGAAGTCGAAGATGCGAGTCGTGAGTTTTCAACTGTGAAGTGTGAAGCTCGAAACTATCACATTTCAAAGGTCCGATTTCATAATTGAAATTTATTAGTTCACACATCATACTTCCGACTTCTGAATTCAAACACACACACTTCATACCTCCGCCAAGTATTAGTTACGAGTTCTGTTCGATGAATAACAATTTGTAGTTTCTATCAAATACCTACGAATATTTCTAGTAAAAATTATACATTCCTCACAGACAAACTCGGACATGTCAGAAATGGCGTCAATATGCGAATACACGTTATCAAAATAGTAAAGAAAGAAGGAAATATCTGCGGAAATATAGATTTTTTTGTATTCATTGTATCGAATTTATTTAATAAAAAGGAAGGTGTCTGATAAATGGAATACTAACTTATGATTTCAACACATCATTTACTTGCTTCTCGTTGCACAGGAATTCAAAATTACAAAATAGGGATATGTGTTCACGATAATTTATAACGATATGGCGTAAGCGTTAGATGAAAGCAATTTGGAAGTGAAACGACCATTAATTGTATATTTGATAACAAATAAGCCCTGATCAACTTCACATTTCTCTCAAAATACTATAGAAATGAAAGGATGAAAAATTAAAAACAAACAAACAAAACAGAGACCAAAAATCTTTAGAAAAAAATCTGACTGTCATTCAAAAAATAAATCGATCATTCAAATCATTCATTTAGACCGGAAATGGATTTTGAGCTCCAACATTGATCGATAGTTTTTGTGAATCAGTTTTGTTTGTTTCGAGACTTAAACGTCGTGACTACAGATATACAAGCTGTAGTTACGATATCTAGATTGTCAAGCAACTATTTTATTTTGTTACACATTACAATCAGTAGAATTTGCAAAATAGTGCCGCTGAATACCTGTTACCTGGCATCGTACAGAGAACTGTTAGTTGACAATATCATAATGCAAAACTGTCAATTCACACTATACAACAATAATGTCGCGTGCTCATGCGTTGTATATTGTCGCTGTTCGTGCAAAATATCGTAACTACATCTTGTATAAAACTGTAGTTACGACATTTCGCACGCCCAACGACGATGTAATTTGAGACTAGACGATGATATGTATAGATCCACAAGAGCGTAGGAGACTCGAGAAACCGTTATCGCCTATCATATTCAATGTAAAATTGATCTGTGATCGCTCACCCAAAATTGTTTATCTATAGCTTGTTTCTGGTTTATGCAAATCACGTGATGGACAAGGTTATGCATTTATAGATAAACGAGTTATAGTGAGTGATAAAGGTCAATTTCGTCTACAACTGTATAGACAAAATTGACCTTTAATCATTCACTATAACTTGTATATCTACCTGTATATTAAAGATTCAAATCGCAACATGTCTTTGTGTTATTTTAAATAGTATTTTTGTTTTATTAAGTACTTGTTGGACATGAGTTGTAGAATGCATATGCTACGAAGGGACAGGTAACCCTGCTGTCAAAACGCCATATCCGTGCCTAGCCACCATGAAACTCACATATTTTGTACCATAACAACAATTAGCTTTGCATCGTTTCAGTAATTGCTTCCTATTGCTTAGCCTTATAGAAATTGATTTTAATAAATTGATATCTGTCGCCATAGCGTGATCATACAAAAATTGATAGCTAAGATCTCCAAGGAAAGAAAAAGACACATCAGAAAATGCTGAAGTTCGGATTCACAATTAATTAATATAAAAAAAGTTCTTTCAGATCATATCTGTGCAACATTTGGCAATCCACGTCCCTTTACTTCAACATAGGACAGTTGACTTTTTTGCCTTTCAAGGTCAAGGTCAAGTGTGGGTGGGGAAGGCAGTTCTCTCCCCTGATAGTGATTGGCTTGTTCTGTCCATGGTATCCCGTTTGTCGTAGCGCCATTGGAGATTTGATCGATGGATGTACATGGTCTATCTTGGTTACGTTCTACTTCGCTTTCCAATAGATCTTCGTTAACACCTATACTTCCATTCCTTTGATATGTCATATCTGGTACAGCCACTATTGATCGCGCTGTGAAAGAAGTCTGGAAAAAAAACAGAATAAAACAAAAAACACTTAATAATTAGACTAGTCTGGCGAAAGGAAAATAGACAAAATCAATAGAAATAAAAACCAAACTTTTCACAGTGTGGATGATTAGTAGATTGCCGTTGTCAATCACGAATGATTGAAAAATCAAATCATCCATTTTCATTATATAGAGGGGACGTTTTAATGGCCAGCCAACGATTGGATATTTGCGTCGAAGGACGACCAAAATGCCGTAAATACAGCTTTATTCAAGCTATTTTTACGACATTTTAGTCGCCCATCGACGTTACGGTCCTATCCACATATCAAACAAACTAGCGTCGGTAGATACCTTAGTCGAACTGCCTCATCTGGGATCATTGGGTCATTGGGTGTAGGCGTGACGATCAGTTGATTCTCAGGCTGAACAGGGTAGACACTTCACGTTTCTGTTAGAATTTCTGTTATTCTGTTTTTCCAATTTAAATTAATATCCCTTTTGACCCATGGTTTGTCTTTTATGAAGTGCATCATACCTAATTTTTATGGCGTAATTAAAGTGACCAACAAGAATTGGCCTCTTACTTGAAATGGTCGACTGATTATCTTTTTCGTGCCGTCATTATGTATAACTATACATAATCTAGTTTTTCTCATTTCATCTTATGCTGTTTGGGCTTATTAGAATCGTCTCACCGATGCGAGTTGATTTGAACCCGCGACCTTAACATTTAACAACACTCGAGATAACCTTACCCATGGGATACACCGGACCTACGCTCACGGCTCATTTGTTTTAAACCGATTTAATACATGTAGAGAAATAATTATTTCCATTTATAAATACTGACTGGCTTTTCAATTTCTTCACAAATCCGCCTAACTCAATTTTATAAGGTTTACAATCTTCGCTGGTCGAAATGTAATCAGTTTTAAAACATTCCTTAGTCGTTTTATCATTTGCTGAAAACTTGACGAAATACTTGCCAAAATGTTTTCCAGATACTTTCAAAAAGCCGAAATATCAATCATCAATACAGATCTTGGCTTAGGTTTGCTTATTTTCTGATTCTCTCACGAGCATGCCTAATCCCTTTGCGTCATAGGTAAATTCTTGTTGTGCAAAGAAGCTGCATATTCTTAAGAGGTTGGTGTATGGGGAAGAAGATCGTATACGGGTCGATCTAGAAACATTTCTTTCGTGCGTAGGCAATTGAATCTTGTTTGAGAAGTCATAGATACGATGTAACTTCTGAATATGATTTGATCGTAGAATTATCATGACTGGATATTACCTTTCCCTTTTAAAATATTTCAGATGTTAACTGGGAGAAGGCTCTGATAAGCTCACACATCTTCAAGGGAATTAGAATGTTTCTGATAGTCTACAGAAACCCTGAGTCTATGTGTGTGTATTTCCGTATATTCATCGTCGCTACCGTACCACCTGACCATGTGAGCGACGCCCCAAGTAGAGACGCCCAAGTAGACGGTTAGTTTTTACGGCGGATAATGCAAGGATACAGGACAAAGCAGCTGAGAGCTCCGCCTGGTTATTTAACGTCCTTGAGGTTTGAAGTCAAGTGCTCTACCAACTGAGCTAATCGGGCTGACTTGATTCTATGTGTGTATATCCGTTTATTTATCGTCGATACCTGGATTCAGTAGCATCTATCCGAGTTAACGTGAATTGATAAAGGGAGGTAAAATATATATTGTCCAGGCTAATTTCTTTCAAATCTCGTTCATCCCGTTTATTCGAACCTAATTCAAAGTCATTTCAGTATCATTTCAGTTGTCGCATTTAAGATGTTATACATTCATTGAACACTCGGGTCAGACTGTTGTGATTCTCATGCCGATCAGATTCTTCTTTTATCCCTTTTATCCCTTTGCTGTATTGCAAAATTTTAGACCTGTCAAAATTCAAGGGGTTTGGCAGAAGATAATTTGAAATTAATTTTATTTAAAAATTGCCATTCATACGGTAGATAATATTGTGGGAAAAATATCTGTTACAGGCAAACTTCTTCCTTTCCATATTTATCATCAGGTGTCAAAGCACAATGAATTAAAAACAGGTATTTAACTGGAAAGAGTTGAATACGAACCTTATTGTAGAGAATGCATAAAAAATGGCTTATTTCATAGAGCTTTGACGATAAGAAGCACAGTACTTTTAAAACGAATGATGAATTTCACTGTATTTCCACACATACATGAAATTAGAACGAGAAAAAACAAATAATAGAAACCCTTGATTTTAAAGTGATGTAATGCTAACCTCGTTTTGATTTTCGTCACTCATATCTTCATGTCGCTCTGCGTCTCTCTTTTTCTGCTTTTGTTTCCTGGTCCTCTTTCTATCCTGTTTTACGTCACCGACTTTTCTATTTCTCCTCGTACAGCAACATTTCTTACAGATGCAGTAAGTCACACAGACCGACGTACAGCCACAGATGATAATGAAGAACACGCCCACCATGCCAGCGACACCTAGTGCCAGTAGTCCACCAATCAGCTTCTCCCAAACTTAAATTCAAATTTTGAATCATAACAAAATTGAAAAGAATAATTGACCCGGTGTGTAAAAAAGGTTCGGTCAGATCTCGATAATGAATATGTATTAGTGTATCACTATCATTCTACTTTGAAAAAAAAAATTCTCAAGCGAAAAGTGTCTTAAACGACCATCCCCTACTTTCCTTGTAGACTGGTCTATACCTTTTATATTTTTCTAGATGGACCTTTATCGTGTGCAGTGCGTATATTCCAATGGAGTGTAACTTTTTTCCACTTGCTTTGAAATACTTCTATCCTTAATTAAAGGAGATCATACAGGATAGGGGTTTATTCTAAAGAGAAGGGATAAAAAAAGAAAAAAAAAATCTGTCCACGCTCTTGCGAATTGCTGGTCGCTGGCCCCGCCCACTTACTCCGACAGGAAAGTCATCCCCGACATTAAACGGCGTTATTTTGCAAAATTATGGCCATTAGAAGAAAAAGTAGAATAATTGGTTTTCGACCTAAACGTCGAAACTACAACTTGGATAAGTCATCTAAGTCGCAAAAAAAAGATACACATAAATGGCATAAATCATACAACAATGGAATTTAAAACTAGCTTCCAGTCATTATAAATGTTTTCATTGGTAGACTGGTTATTTGATTGACAACCACGATTGGTCGATTCTCTGCGTTTGGGGCAAGTTATTCGGTAACAGCTACGCCAGTTTGCCCAGTTTCGTGAAAGAAAACGCTCGCTAGTAATTTATCAAAACATTCTTTCTCCTCATTATATTATTTGTTTCATTTTCGCGATTTATTTTTACGTCGTTCACGTTCGTTTATTAATGGATCGAGAGAGAGAGAGAGAGAGAGAGAGAGAGAGAGAGAGAGAGAGAGAGAGAGAGAGAGAGAGAGAGAGAGAGAGAGAGAGAGAGAGAGAGAGAGAGAGAGAGAGAGAGAGAGAGAAAAGGGGAAGAATACGATAGGAAGAGAGAGAGAGAGGGAGGGGGGAGGGAGAGAAAGAAAGAGAAAGGATTTGAGAGAGATGAGAGAGAGAGAAGGCAACATTGTAAAAAAGACATGTTTTATTCATTGTAAATTGAAAATGCTGTCTTAATGTTTTACCTTCTTAAAATAAAGTTATTATTATTATTAAACAACCATGATTTGTATTTCGAAAATTATGATATAACCTTGAAAAACTTGAACAAAATACTAAATATATGCAAGACAGAAAAAGAAATGATGATGATATTGTTATTGATAATATAAGAAGCAAACAGCAGTCTGATTTTGGTCATCACTTTCCGCATTTCACAGACCACATATTTTGACCGCATTTAAGCCTATATGTGTACTCACAGTTGCAGTCGTTTTCGTCCGTTCTATCTTCACATTGTGGTGTACCGTCACACTCGAGTCTCCCATCTATACAACGGTTCTCGGACTTGCATAGAAAGTATCCGTCTTGACATGGAGCTGAAATTCACGCCATTGACATTATTAATGTATTCCCCCTCAGTTCCTCCTTTTTACACGCATCGAGTAAAAGTCTTTGGAAAACATTGAGGAAAATGAAGAAATTGCTTGTATAAAGCATGTTCTTCATTATCCCGATATTTTCTATCCAAAAAGACGAATAAATTTAAAATTCCATCAACTTAAAATTATCGTCTGCACTTACTTTAATTTTTGACTATTCTAAAATTTGGTTGTGTAGGAAGGATTAAATGACACGCATATTTGCTATCAAAACGAGTGCCAGGTCCAGATTTACGGGTGCTAAGGAGGAACTAGTTTCTGTCCGTTTTCATACCGACTAATTTACCTATTCCCACACAACGACCCTTTTGGACGCCCCTTTACGAAAAAAGACTTTGGAGAAAATGTGGAAAAGGAAAGAAATTGCTTGTGCCAAGCGATTTCGTCATTATACACAATATTTCTAGACAAAGAGACAAATACTTTAAAAAAAAATCATCAAATTTGGTGTCTGCATCTTCTTTCACTTTGGACCAGTCAAAGAACTTGTCAACTGGTAATTAGATACAGCAATTACTTTGCACCATGAATTTTCTGTTTATCTCTTTATGATTTTTTTAAACAGTGGCTTATCAATGGTTTTGAGATAACACCATTACTGCCAAATATTGCTCATGCTAATAAGTAATACATTTGGGTCTCTTCTTAACAGTATAAACCCCTTAGCATGATTGAAGACTTACTACAGATGGTAAAACGTCGCAGAATTTGAGCATAACTAGGAAGAAAGAGATTTTAAGGTAATTGTAAGCAATTCAAATTCAATTTAAAACGATTAAAATCGCCTCTTTCAGACACCAGACAAATTATCGAAATCCTGAAAAAAAGTCTGTATTGTTAGTTCAATTCAGTTCAGTTCATGGACAAAAAAAAGTAAACTAAGGGTAGCAACTCTAAACTTTGTTTCGGAAAACTACACTAGATTATCTCTCTTTAATTCAAGCTTCCATCCATAATTACACCGTAAATGAACTTTAAACTCCAATATTGGTCGACATTTATGTGAAGCATTTTTGTTGGTTTAGCGACTAAAACGTCATAACAGCAACTTAAGCCGTGGTTATGACGTTTACGTCTCCAACCAACTTATTCTACTTTTTACTACATGCTACTAGGCATGCAATTTGCACAGTAACGCCGTTTAACCCATTCCAACACAAGAAAATTTTAGACTGGTCCAAATTGAAAGAATCTGCAGACGACAATTTCAAGTTAATGGAATTTCAATTTTTTTCGTCTTTTGGGATAGAAAACATTGTGGACAATGAAGAAATTGCTTGTTACAAGCAATTTCTTCATTGTCTATAATGTTTTCCAAAGCTTTCTTCTTGTGGGGCGTAAAAAGGAGGGCTTGAGTTGGAATGGGTTAAAATCGAAGTGAAACGTCCTGGGCGTGGCCAGCGGAGTCAATTGATTGAATGAATGGGGTCTAACGCCGCTTTTAACAGTATTTCAGTCATATCGCTGCGGCTGGAGCAGCTAACAATGGATTCCTGGTAATTCTCACACAAGTACTAACACTACACCCTTTCCTAGCCTCCAGCTGCTATCCCACTTAGGTTTACGATTATCCCCCCCCCATGTGTGAGAGACAAATGTCGGAAAGAATATGTGCCACCGCCGGGGATCGAACCCATGACCTCCCATTATTGAATATTAGGAGTCTGATGCGCTATCGACTGCGCTATGACGGCGGCGCCAGCGAAGTCAAGGCACTGGACTAAGTAAGTCAGTGGGTATGGGCAATGATATTTCAATTGATTAACATTATTAAATGACAAATGGCGTGCCAATTTTTATGCTAGATTTAGGCCTATAAACTTCAGTCATACTCCTTTTTTTTATCAAAACAATGATAAAAGCGTCCATGCTCTGCTCTTTTTTGAAAGGCCAAAAAAAAAAAAAAAAAAAAAATAAGTCTACGATTTTCTAAAAAAGTTTTTTCTAAATTAAATGAGATTTCGAATTGAAAATTTTAGAGACTGCTAATAGTTGTATGACCTACCATTCCAACACAATGACACAAAAATACCCCAATAAGGAAACATTGTCTAAAATGAAGAAATTACTTGTAACAAGCAATTTCTTCATTTTCCACAATGTTTTCTACCGAGAAAATTGAAAAAATCTAAAGTTTTATCAACTTTAGATTGTCGTCTGGAACTCCTTTTTAATTTGGTCCAGCCTAAATCTTTTCCATCTGTTTATCGGATAAAGATTACCTGGCAGAGTTCGAGTCGCCATCACTCGGAATCCCTTGGCTGTATCCGAACTGTCCGATCTGAACTTCATCGTTATATACTGTTGCGTAAAGTTGAAGTCTAGTGTTGGAAATTCTTTCCCACAAAACCGATATTCCGTCACATTATCCAGACCGTTTAGATCGGTATCGTATAGAGCAAGGTAATCGTTGGTGCAGTTCTCAGAATATTCTAGTCCGAATCTTTTCCAGGAAAGTTTGTACCTATAAAAAACAACAACATTATGATAGGCACGTTAAGTCTAATTGTTTTGTTACTTGTATTTTACTTGTGTCGGTCGATCCGGTTAAACCGGATCAACACTTTTTCCGTAAATATATATATCTTTTTTAAACCCTTTCCTATTCAATCCCTGGTTTTACCTCCCGTGATTTTATGATTTAGCAAAACGTTGTAGAAAAAGAAGAAATTGCTTGTAACAAGCAATTTCGTCTTTTTTCTACAACATTTTCTACCGTACTGAACGGTTACTTTTCAAATTAAATCAGCGTTTAATTGTCGTCTACAAAACCTTTGAATTAGGACAGGTCTAAAATTTTGCCAAACAGGACAGGGTTAAAAATCAGGCCTCCGTCATAGCCTCTTTTCCGGAAATGTGACCTTCATAAGGAACCTTAATCCTGATAGATGACCTTATCTTACAACCAAATGATGCCTTCAAATGCAAGAAACCTTTATCCGAAATATGAGCAATGTATCTGCAATGGTGTTAGAATAGGGGCAAACTGTTCTCTAACAAAGTTAGTGACTTTATTCTTGATCTTACAACCAACTGAGTCAAACTCTTGAAAAGGAGCCAATGTTAAGTTTTTGCGATAAGTTTACCTTTCCCAGATAGACAGACGAACGTTCATACTGACATTGGTTTAACAATATGAATCTATCATTGATCAATGCTCGGGCATATAACCTGCAACTAAGACTGTTTTCGGTGATATATTACAATAAGGTGTATTACATTACAAGTAAAACGCAGCAATGGTAAAAGCGCGGGGGGGGGGGGGGGCTGTCAAATTGAATGTATCGCAACAAGATCTGTACTTGTGAAATGATTTATTGTTTAGAAGACAAATAAAAACAAACACAAACATACCGAGCTCCAGCCTGTTTCCCCGCATCCAACACCAGAGTGCAATCATTATCGTCATCATAATTGTTCACTCCCGAAAAAACTAAAATGAGAGTTCACGTAGAGACAGTCATCTTGGATCGCCTTGTTACAGGCCATGCCGAAGGCACTCGGAAACCCTTCGTCCATGTAATCTGAAACGAGGATAAAATGTGATCCGTCTCGCAAGATTGGACGATTGACGGATCGCTGGCCCCGCCCATCGGCCTCCAACATGCAGTTCGACTTAGAATATAAAGCTACAAACAGTCCTATACGTGATATATCCTATGTCTTATTCTCAGCCCGTCCCCCGTCTCACGCGCTTCCTTCGCTAAGTATGGTATTAACAAATCAAATATATTGTTTCACATCTTCCTCTCAACATCTCTAAAAAGATTCAATTTCTCCTCTTCTCACAATATTTTCTATCCTAATTTGTCCCATTTTAGCTAATATTAGACTCTTCCGATATGCCGTCTGTAATTCTTTGAAATTGGACAAGTCTAAAAAATTGTGGAATTGGAAAGAGTTAAGCCCTCCTAAAGCAAATTTTATGTTTATAAACATTTATCTGAGATACCCGGGTCAATCACCGAATTTCGATTACTTTCGGTTGAATCAGAATTGAAGAACAATATACTTAATCCAAATGTTATATAAGGCACATTTTCTTTTAATTTTCAATAGGGGGATTGGTCAGGTAATTTTTAATGGTTTTAAATCAAAATCAAATGTTGTCTGAAAAACTTAAAATTATTGCTTATACAGTTGTATATTTTAGATTTTCGAAGTATTCCATAGGATATAATTTGGATTTCAAAATTAAAGATCAGAATAGTTTTTATATTTTTCAAATGAGGGTTTAACTCCACTTTTAAAAGTAATTCAATCATATCGGATTGGCTGGTGCACGTAACCATGCTTTCTTGGTATATCTCACACCAGTACTACCACTACATCCTTTCCTAGCATACAGCCTCTCAGCCCACTTAGATTTACGATTATCCAACCATCGGTGGTAGAAAAAATTCGGGAAGGATATTTGCCAGGACTAGGGGTCCAATCCTAACCCTCACGATTACTCTAATCTTGCCGGGGCCATGACGCGATTAGTAGCGCTTCAAACTGCGTCATGGCCGCGGCAAGATAAGAGTAATAAAGAGTATATAGGGAATATTACCACAGTTTGTTTTTCTATGCGTTGTTATCGTGTTCGAGAATCGTGTGTAGGTATTTTTATTGGATGAGACCGAAGGTCGAATCCAATAAAAATACCTACACACGATTCGAGAACACGATAACAACAAATAGAAAAACACACTGTTGTAATATTCCTTTTATTATATACCTTTTAGGAAATAACATTAAGAAAATTCTCTTAATGGCTAAGAAATAACCAACTTTCCGAAAAACCCCGGAACGTCAATACACAAAAAAGAAGTCAGTGTTTAACGGTACTCGACGAATACGGTTTTTTGCTACACGCCGAATATTGATTTTTTTTTTGTCGAGTTGTATTTGACAGCCGGGTTTTACTCCATATCTTTTATAGGTATATAATAAAGCAATTTATAGAGATGTAAGGTAATCAGCATAGGCCTAGAATAAATACATGGACAGCGATCTCTATTGATTGACGCCTACTAGCAATGGATATTGACCTCCGACGTAGTGTGACTCAAGTATCAAATGATATTACATATAGAATTCAAAATATAAGGTCAGCATAAAACAAGCCGGTAAGCTGCCTGATCGCGGTAACTGCAGCCGTTTATGGTGTTTAACCCATTACAAGACGACAAAAATAGACTGATCCAAACTGCAAATGAAAATATGTTCTTGTTTTCTCTTTTGAGGTTGACAACATTGCAAATAATGAGGAAATTTCTTGAAACAAGCAAATTCTACATTTTCCACAACGTTTTCCCAGTTAATTTTTTCTTGGTTGTGTCAAAAGGCGTCACTGTGTGTGAAAGGGTTAAGTCATCCGAAAACGACATTTTTATCTTAAATGTTTGTGATCAACATTGCACTCTCAGGATAAATGGATTATCTGATTGGTTAATCGAATGTTTCATTGACAATGACGTCCGCCAATTGCGACCAATTCAAATGCTAACCGAGCATTTCTGTAAAACAGATACAATTTAGCACACGATTGGTAAGACTCGCCCTCTTGAAAAAGCAATAAGAAATTATCCTACTCAGATTGGGTCTATTGCAAAGGCCGACACGGGCAAAAACAATCTATTTTTCTTTATTTTTCTTGTATGTACGAATTGTATAGTCATTCGTAATCGATGGATCGCTGACCACGCCTACTGAGCTCCGACAGGAAGTTCCATTTCGATATTAAACGGCGTTATTTTATAAAATTTATGATCAGGATCATGTGGAAAAAAAACAAAAACAAAAAAAAACAAAAAAAAAAAAACGAAAACTGTTATTGGCCAGCAAATCGTCGTAATTACAGCCTGAATAAACAGTAGTCACGACATTTAAGTCGCCAAGCAAACAAAAATGTTTTACTTAAAATGTTGGCTAATGTTGGAGTTCAAAGTTCACTTCTGATTTAAATGAATGATTAAAATGGTCTTTCCCCTCTTTGATTGATAATCGCGATCCGACAAGTGGCCAAATGCTGGCCCCGCCTACTGACCCCTTTTGCCCCGGCCATTGACTCCAACAAGAAATTCCGAATAGATTTTTAACGGTTCCATTTTGCAAAATTTATAGCCGGTTGCATGTTACAAATAAGTGGAATGGTTGGTTGGCGACCTAAACGTCCTAACTACGGTTTATCCAAGCTGTAGTTACGACGTTTAAGTCACCAAACCAACAAAAATGATTCACAAAACTGGCTGCAAATATCGGAGTTCAAACTGAACTACCAGTGTAAATGAATGATTCCTTTGGTCGACTGATTATTTAATTGACAGACGCAATTTGTTAATTATTCTACCCTCCAACTATAGACTTACTTTACTTCAACATTAAAACTTTTCGCTTCAAAATTTACAACTGGTCTACTAATCTATACATATTCCATGAGTGTAATTTTTTCAGCTTTTACATACTGCAGTCTTACTTGAAACGTAAATATTTCAGTGAGGCAGAATAACCATTTGTTTCACTTGTGTGAAAAACAAAACAATAACATCACCACCACAAAAAACAAAAAACAAAAAAACACCCAATATTGGACAGGTCTAAACGCTTCAAAGTTGACCTATTGAGGCAGTGAACCTTCTTTGCTTATCTTTTCTTTTTTTCTTTTTATTCGTTTATGTTTCAACAATACTGCATGTAATTTGGACACACTCGGCGTAAGCAGGACTGCAACTCGCAATCTCAGGCTGACTGTCCGAGCTTGTTGACATCTGACCCTCATAGACTAGACCTACTTACAGTCTGATATCAAGTACAGTCCGACAGCTACAGTAGAGAACGTCAAGACGAGAAATATGGTCAGGAGGGAAGAACTTTGATTGTCCATAATCTATGCTGAGATTCCTGAATAACACATGACACACATATATATAGAAGAATATAGTCAATTTGATGATAGTTCAATTCAATCCTACTTATTACACACCTATCTTTTTTTCTTGTAGGGCAAATGTATTGCAGGCGGACAAAATAACACTTGGCAGAAAAGCATCCGCACCAGCCATGTTCTATACTGATATCGAAAGAATATACGAAGTCATTTTCAAGGTAAAATGACATCACGCAAAAAATAACGTTACAAGGGTTTTATAGGGAGTTCATTTTTTACAAGTTGTTTTAGTTTTCTTTTATCTTATATAATCAAATTCCGTATATAATGTATGGAATACTATACTGTAACAGTGATCCAAAACCGTATAATGTACTCAAGTCGTATCGAAAAATTAGATTTTTCAATCGATCGTCGTTGAAGTATCCAAAGTTTCCTACGCGTCTCGAATCTAATGCAAGATTCGTATCACAACTGAGACATGATATTCTTTATCCTATTTTCACACAACGAAATTAAGATTGGTCCAAATTCAATGAAGTTGCAGTCGACAATTTCGAGCTGATGTAACTTTTAAAATCTTTGTCTATTGGGATGGAAATCATTGTGAATAATGAAGAAATTGCTTATCAAAAGCACTATCTTCATTTTCCACGATGTTTGCAACAATGATTTTTGAGGGACGTAAAGGGTTTTATGGAACGTGCCCCAATACATGATATAAAAACAGAATAACATAAGAAAAATAATCATTGAGTTATACATTATTCATGAATCCATTGCGTAATATCATTTCAGGAGTAATCCCGAAATATTGTCCATGAGGCTATGCAGAAAATATTTTGATTTGACAATAATCTTAATTATAGGTTCGTTTATCAAAAACGGGCGTTCTGATTGGTCGAAAAATATATACTCAAAACTCCATGAACAGAATTTTGAGCACGCAGCGATTTTGAATGCTTCCGCAAAATTGTCCCCTACAAAAAGGTATCAAAATGTGTAAAGTGTTTGCTTTTTTCGGTCGATGCTATTAAATTATATGATATATCTTTATTCAAACAAGAAGTTCTTAGACCTATGAGGTATATAAAATGTACAGCAGAATATACAATATTTTTTTTATACACCTCATGGGTCTATGACTTTCTGGTTTGAATAAAGATATATCATTATAAGAAATGAAGATAATATTTTTTTTCGAGGAGGTATGAACCGAAAGACCTAATAACACCATGTATGAATCCGCTTCGCGTATTCATACAGTGTGATTAGTTTTTTCGGTTCATACCTCCATGAAAACAACAACAATAAAAATATATTCTTTTCATCTCTTAAATTAAATTCCAAGTTAATAGTGACAAGTTTGTTCAGTATAATGAAGATATTGGCATGTATTTTACCTTTCAGAGAGCGAGACAAATCCTCAATAGTCCCGATATGCAATCTGCAGTAAATGTAGGTAAGCTGAACGATTTATGAACATGTGTATCGAAACAAAGGGGACATTGAAGATGAATAACACTTTTATTAGCCTGCTCAAAGAAAGTACATCTTGGTAAATATAAATAGTGTGCGAATCGTGCGTATTAAAATATTGAAGACAAACAATTAATGTAGATATTAGACACTATCGAAAGTTGGATGGGTAAATTCAATACAATTTAACTTAGCGTAAACAATGAGGTCCAACGATCTCTATACTTTAAAGTGCAACTCGTCGTTCGCGTTCTAAAATGTCTTAACTAAAGATTGATTCTGGCTGTAGTTACGACGTTTTAAAATGACATTGACGAAAATACTGGTTATAAAAAATTCAATTTTCTTAACAAGGTAGACATCAGTGTTTTATCAGAAAGATAAAGGATAAGTTCTTTTCATTAATTTAAATGAAAATTGTTTAACTATTTTCGATGAAAAAAAATAAATTATGAAAAAAATGAAATAAATAGTATATAAGATATATTAATGCAAACAACAATAATAATATTAAAAAAATGATAATAAATGTATTAAGATGACGAATAAAACTATTTCTGTAAATAATCAAAATATTTAAATAATTATTCCAAATTAGTACTTTAAAACCGAACCGTTTAGAGTAACATAAGGAATCCAACTGCCTTCAATGATTTTCACCTACAAGTTCAACTAATACATGATGACGGATCTTTTTTTCATAATATGTTACCTGTCACGGAAAACCGTACCATATGAAATATACGCGAAAAGGTATACGGAAAAGATTCGGACCCGACATCGATTGATATTTCGTGACCGAATAGTTACATAGAAAGTCCATTTCGTCGTCGCGCGAGGAAAATGTCGTAACTACAGCTCAAATAAAAGCTGTAGTTACGACATTTTGCTCGCTCATCGACGAGTTGCATCTTTAACCCTCAAGGCGAAATGGGTCATTTTTGGTGTTCCGTAAAACAAATATGTGAGTAAAATATATATGTATAGTTAAGCAGAAATACTACTTTGACTTAAGAAAAGAAGAGAATATGTTTTGTTTTCATTGAGGTATGCACCAAAAAACTTAGTCTCACTATCTATTCAAACTATGAACCCGCTTCGCGTATTCGCACAGCGTAATTAAGTCTTTAGATTCAGAAACAAAATTAAAATAAAACACGTTTTTTACATTACTTAATTTGATATCATTGAGCTCTTATTTTGAATAAGATTTGTATGGGCCTTCTTTTTGCACAAGCATACAGAATAGTAACGTGAAAAAATCATGTATAGTATAAAAGATAATTTCAGCCAATAAAAGCGCTTGAATCTTGATAGTCGAAATTATTATCATAAACTTTCACTGACGTAGCTGATGATTTTAGATTTAGAAAAAACTTCAAATGGCGCGAAAATATCTGCCCTAGCAAGCCTTTCTTAGTTCAAGCAGGCTGATAAGGTTCGATTCTTTAACCCATTCCCACACAAGAACGCTTTTTTGACATCCGAAGAAAAAAGCTTAGAAAAACGTTGTGGAAAATGAAGAAATTGCTTGTTACAAGCAATTTCTTCATTATCCACAATGTTTTCAACCTTAACAGAAAAACAAGAAAAGAATTTCATCAACTTGAAATTGTAATCTGTAACTCCTTTCAACTTGAAACAATTTAGAATTTAGAGTTTTCTCGTGTTGTAATTGGTTAACCACTCCGCATGAGGTTCCTTTTTCGCTTGACAGATCATACATTATTTGCAGAACTTCGTAGTTCTCAAAATAACTACAACAACACGTATAATTAGTATTATTATTCTTTCTTTTTCAAGTACCAACGTTTCGGCATACGCCTTCTTCAGAGTACAGAACTTCGTAGAACACGGTTATGATTCAAGTCGATATATTCGCATATCCGAGATAGACCATTTCTAGGTGCCACCCCGCAAAATAATGATAAAACATGAGTACTTACCTGTGACTTTAGCACACAAAAAGAAGAGTATTAAAGGGATTTGAATTTTGATAAGTCAGGTTGAATTATTAAAATTTGCATTGTGTGTCTTCTACGTCATGTATTTTGATTGTCTGTTTAAATGTGTTGTATCATTTGGGAAAAAAGAGACAACAATACAGAAAGGATCTATATTTGACCCGAAAGGGACCTCCCGGGAGACAACTATATGAAAAAGAGAGGGGATTCAGCAGAGGTCAATTAGAGAGACAATATCTAGGGAATATTACAATTGTGTGTTTTTCTATATGTTGTTATCGTGTCCGAGAATCGTGTGTAGGTTTTTTTTATTGGATGAGACTGAAGGTCGAAATCAATAAAAAATACCTACACACGATTCGAGAACACGATGTACAAATAGAAAAACATACTGTTGCAATATCACCTTATTATATACCGTTTAAGACATGACATTAAGAAAATTCTCTTAAATGATTAAGAAAAAACCCGAACGTCAATACTCAAAAAGTAGTCCGTGTTTAACTGTTCTCGACGAATACGGTTTTTTAGTACACGCCGAATATTGATTTTTTTCTATCGAGTTGTATTAGATAGCCAGATTCTAATCCATATATCTTTTATAGGTATATAATAGATATTTTTACATGCCATTCTAGTTTCAGGAAATCTATAAGAATGTTGTTTTTTTTTTTTTCAGAAGAGTCGAAGAAATGACAATAGACAACATTTTATTGACTTAAACTATACAGTTTCTCGTCACAACAAATTACAACAAAAATAAGATTTATAGAAAAAAAAGTGTCGTAGGTGTAACGCGTTTTGAGAATAAAAACCATATCTTTACTGCAAAATCTTACTAACAAATCGCTGGTCACGCCCACTGACCTCCTTCAAGACAGGTCGACTGAGATATTAAACAACGCCAGTTGGCAAAACAGATGATTTATCGAGTTTATTCCACAGCCATTAAATTATTAATGCCAATCTTATAATACTGTGACAGACTAAATAAATATTGTCGTATTTTAGTCAGGAATGCATCCGATAAACTTTTGTTGCTGATGTCTGTTTTCTAGGCGAACTTTATCTTCATTTAAATTTTGTAGAAAACGTCGTGGGAAAAGAAGACATACCGGCACCGAACCATCCCCATTCTTCTTTTCCGCTGCTTATATCTGCAATTAATACTATGCTGCTATTTATAAATTTGTCGGTATCATAAACTGCCGCGGCATTAGCGTAGTGGTAGCGCGAGGGACTCCTAGTGATAAGGTCTCGGGTTCGAGCCGCGGCGAATATACTTTCCGATATTTGTCTCGCTCCGATGGGTGGATAATCGTAAACCTGAGTGGGATGAGCAGCTTGAGGCTCGAAAAGGATGTAGTGTTGTACTGATGTGAGAAATACCAACTAAGAATCCATGGTTAGGTACTCAAACCGCTGCGATATGACTGAAATGATGTGACGTTAAACCCCATATAATCAATTATTATTATAAACTTATCTTATTTTCAAATAAAATCTTCTTTCTTTTTATTTTACTTTCTTTTTTTGTTTGTTTCTTTCAGTTATATCTATAATGTACCGTTTTTGTTTTTTTTTTCTTAGAATATTCCTGTCATTCCTTTCTTGTTCGTCCTTTCTTCGTTCATTTCATTTTCCCTTTATTTTTATTTTATTTATTTTATTTCTTATATATATATGCTTTTGTGACAAGGCCTGTGTCTCAAGGCTACGTCTTAGCAAGTGGTTAAAAATATGAAATATTCTTGCTGACATCACGATCAAGTGACAATACAATAAATATTAACCCACTGTGACTTATCAACATTTACGGGATTAAATATTGACCGCTTCCGTGAAGAGATTAATCAAATACATATCGTCTGCTTTCTTAACCCATTGTCAATCGAAAGGAAAATAGATTAGTCCAAATTGGAAGAAGTTGCAGACGACAAATTCGATTTTAGAAAAAAATCTCCGTTTTTTAGGGTAGAAATCATTAGGAAAACGGAATCAACTAAATTACGATCGCGACGTTATATACTAATTTCCTTGTGATTTAGATTTTTGTCCTTCGTGCGTTTCGAAAACATGCATTTGTCATGTTGTAATGCTTTTCCAAATTCTTAAACCATTGCACGGGTTATAAAAAAAAAGAAAGCAACTTATGTTGTAAGCCTAAAAATTAATGCAAATTCGTTTCGCAGTACCGGACTATATATCGTTGTGGAATGTGTTTTCGTCCGTCATATGTTTTCACACCAATTAATGTTTTACTTATTTTGTGAGGAAAGGTTGTTGTACAATGAATTTTTTCGTTGTCTGAAATTCATTTAGAAACATAGCTATCGCAATAAGTCTTTCACAAATGTCCAAGGTCAATTTAATCGGCAGAGTGTGAGCTGCTTCTTTTTTATGTGTTTTGCTAAGTCTATTTTTCGACCTTTGTATATCTCCAATTAAAATAAATCTAGAAGAATCTTATAAAATCTATCTATGTTGATTGGTGATTTGACATCAAATTTTGATGTCACTTGACTATCAAGTGGTTTTCTCTAGTATAAATAGCTTCTTTTTCCAAATGAAGATTAGATGATTCTTATATTTTACCAGTCCTTACAGTATTTTTAATAAAAAATACAGCAAATATTCTTAAACGTATTTCACTTTTAACTCTATAAATTCTTTGCAGGCTATATAAAATGAATAAGTATATTCTCAACAAACCTTGTGTAAAAGGTTGGGGAAGTGTATTATTTTTTTTTTCAAAATTAAGTGCCTTTTTGTTTATGTAGGTTAGGATTAGCACGGAATTTCAGGTTCAGCACTGAAAATCATTCTACCATTTGCAAATTGGTTATTATATAATTATTTTGTAACAGTTACTTAAAAAATATACATATGAAGAAAGGTAAATAATTGTATTTTGAAAATGACTGGTTTCTATATTCAAATCTTGTTTCCACATCCGTAAATGGCCCATTTATAAAATAGGACGAAAACATATGACGCTGTTTTACTGACCCCAAAAATCTTGACCAGAATCGTTAACAGGAAAAGAATATTCATAACAATACATTAAAGCTTAGAAGGAAGAAAAAAACTAAAGACTTATATGCAGGAATTCTTTAATACAACAGATTTTAGTAACCGCAAAACTGAAAACTCATTATTAGGACGAAAACCCATACCGCGAGGATATATATATATATTTAAGAAAACCAAATTTTGTCGTAAAACTTAGTTTAAACATAGTTTATATGCGTTTGTTCATATGTATGTACGCAATAGATATCAACATTAATATCAAGGTAAATGGAAAAAGGATAATAACGGAAGCAAAAACTTATAATGTGCCGCTCCCTAATGGTAATTCGAGAGGTGAAGTATTAATATTTCTAACTGATATACCATTTCCTTACACAAATCTTCAACAGACCAGCTTCTCTTCCAAGTTGCATAATTATAGAAACTGTAGATTGTTCGCTTATTAGTCAAGTTTAATTTTGAATTTATTGTATGTACATGTAATTGTATTTATGACAAGAAACTGTAAATTTTACGTCTATTAAAGTAGCTTGTATCTTGTATCTATTTTAAAAGATGAAGATACTATTTTTGTGTTTTCATTGAAGTATGAACCTAAAAAAACTTAATCACACTAATGTATGAATACGCAAAGCGGATTCATACATAAGTGTGATAAAGTCTTTAGGTCAGCCCGATTAGCTCAGTTGGTAGAGCACTTGACTTCAAACCTCAAGATCACGGGTTCGAGCCCCGGGCTGACCATATCAACTAACTTACTAATTGTCTTTCGGATGAGACGTTTAACCGAGGCCCGTGTGACGATGCTATCCATCGAGCACGTTAAAGAACCAGGCGGGGCTCTCAGCAGTTTCGTCCTGTATCCATGCACTATCCTTCGTAACAACTAACCGTCTTCTGGGGGCGTCGCTCATATGGGCATGTGCTACGGTAGCGACGATAAATAAACGGAAATACACACACAGGTTGATACCTCAATGAAACCAACAACAACAACAATCTCTTCGTTAATATCTAATGGCACCAAGCGAAAATAAAAGTATTTTACAAATATTGATTCATGTTTTATGGAACTATTTTGTTCGCAAGCATAAATAGCTGCGTGTCCAAAACTCCGTTCATCATGTATAAAACTTTGTTTCGCCAAATAAGAACGCTCTTTTTTGATGGACGAAACTAACTAATTCTTTCCGATGTTCGATTTCACTATACCATTCTGTCGAGAGAATATAACATGTAGAAAGAATTTGGGGATGAGTTGTAACCATGTTGTTCTTTGAGTGTCTTTAGTGATCAATAGGGGAAAAATGCGAATGTGGCTTTAATTCAATAGTCTTTTATACACAGTATTGTTTCAGATGAGAGTAATTTTAAAAGGAAACTTAAATGCAGACATAATGAAGTATGGATTTCAGAGCTATCCTATGATTAAAGACATATTAAGGAATTCCGATTACGACAACCCAATGAAAGTGACTGTTACTAAGTGGATTTTATGAATATGCGGTGATAGTTTAAAGCGACGTTCAATTTCGCTACACATTTCTACATTAACTTTCGCATAAATTGACCAATAGATGGCCCCGCTCCTTACTCCGTTGGATTCGCAAATTGACAGGAAGTCTCGTTTAGATTTTAATCGGCGACATTTTGCAAAATTTATAGCCAGTAGCATGTAACAAAACAAACGAATTGTAGGTTGGCGACCTAAACAACGTAACTACAGCTGTAGGTTAATCAAAACCTAATTTTATTTCTTTTTCATTTATTTATTTTTTTTTCAATAATTCAATTTTTAGTTTTGTCTATCAAAAACAAGCGTTCTGATTGGTCGAAAAAATTATTCATAACTCCATGAACAAAATTTTAGACACGCAGCGATTTTGAATGCGTCCGCACAAAATAGTCCCATACAAAAAGGTATCAAAACTTGTAGAGCTTTTGTTTTTTCGCTCGATGCTATTAAATTATAAGATATGAAGAGAATATTTTTTGTTTTCATGGAGGTACTAAAGTGATTAGTTTTTTCGGTTCATACCTCCATGAAAACAAAAACTTTTCTCTTCATCTCTTAAATGATTTTTTTTTTGTTTCATTGTTTTTGTTTGTTTCGTTGTTTTGTCCCTCGTCACCTTGTTGAACTAACTTGGAAAAAATCCTAAACTAATTTTGGGAGAAACATTTCATTCGTACTTCATTGTGTCAGCTTGATTTTGTCTGAGAAATAGGCAGATTGGATCTATTGAGAGCTTCAGTGCATCGCGCAGGCCTCGCTTCATAAACGGTTACCAGACGACAAAATTTTAGACTGGTCAAAATTAAAAGATGATGCTTACGATAATTTATTTATTAGTATTGTTATTTGTCTTTTGAGCTAGAAAACATTGCTGATAATGAAAAAATTGCTCGTGACGATCAATTTCTTCATTTCCCACGATGTTTAACAGTTTGTTTTTTCTTGAAGGTGTCATTAGTGATTTTGTTTCAGAATCGGTTAAAATTGAACAATATTATGCTCGCCTGACTGTCACACTTACGATTTGTCCGCCAGTAGGATTTCAATAAAATTATTACCTTTTGTCACACGCACGAACTTCATTACTTGTTCGGGCGACCAAACTATCGTAAATGCAGCTTTATTGAAGCCATTATTAAGAAATTGTTGTCCCTAATTGACGTTTAATATATACATGAATGCGCCAACTCGACTGACTTAACCCTTGTCATACTGTATAAATTACCTTTCTGAATTGCTGTCAATCAAAGGGCTGAAATCACTGATAGAACTTGTTGTTCAAAATTCAATATTATTTTTAGAAATCAACTTCATAAGCAACTCTGGCAGGAAAAGTACAAGCAGGAGGTATAGACTAAGATCAGCCTGCACATAAGTGCAGTCTGTTCTTAGTCTACACCTCCTGCCAAAACGGGAATAGTCAAGGATCAGTATGACAAGGGTAAAGATATTCCACTTTAATCCTAAATCCAGTTTGCAAAATTTATGAGAAACATGTACAAAAAAATTAAAATGAATTGTTGGCGGTCTAAGCGTCCTAACAACAACTTGTATAAGCTACAGTTACGACCTTTCAGTGTCAAACCAACATAAATGCTTAAAATGAATGTCTAAAAATGATTGTGTTCAAAGTTTACACGAATAATGTGATTGATCTTTTTATCTTTTATTGAAAAGCTGGAACCGTCAATATACAGGTTCACCAATTTTATCTAAAAGACCACACATTCTGTTCTTGGTGTTGGAATAGCTATAGTTTATAAGGAAAACGCAATAGTTACCATATCCGTGTTTCTTTTTAAACAAATCCATCGAAATCGACATGTTGTGTAACACAATTATACTATTTATAAGGTATTTTATATGCTACATTGAACATGGTATAAAATGAGTATATGACAAGGTTGGGATCCTAACATTCGTAACATAAATATGTCGTACATGATTGTATAACAAGCGGATGAAATAATTTGATTGCTTGTTTCGTCTATCAAAAATAAGCGTTCTGAATTAACGAAATAGATATTCATACCTCCATGATCAAAATTGTGAGCACGCGCCTATTTTGTATGCTTGCGCACAAAATAGTTTCCATAAATATGTATCAAAATAGTAAATATTTGTGGGTTCTTTTTACTCGATCTCATTAAACAATAAAATGAAGAAAAGAAAATCGTTTTTATTGAGGTATGAAACGTAAAACCTAATCACACTTGTGTACAAATCAGCTTCGCGTATTCATACATTTGGATTAGTATTTTTTTTTAAATTCGTGTTATACCTCCATAAAAACAAAAATAATATTTTTTAATTGTTTTCGAAGCGGCAAAATACACAATCAAAAACATGTCTTGACTGGAGATGACCCATTATTTAATTCTATCTAGTGGGTTTTCGAACTTTTTCGGGGGATTATCAATTGGTAATTACACCGAAAAAACAGTAAAGTTATCAAACTTACTCTTTGTTTTGAAGATTTAGACCAGCTTTCGTTCATATCGAGCTAATGTACGTTATCTAAGCTGGACCCAAGACACTGATGACGTCATCATATGGTCATGTTGTGCGCCTTGGCGCGTTTTAGAGTCTTTGGTCTCACGAATTTACAAATTGTTTCTTTTTTGTATAAAAGAAATAGAACCAGTATGTGTTTTCGTTTAAGATCGATATCTTTAATTTCTTAAACTCCGCCACTCGTGAAAATAAAGTTTCTGTTGGTCACTCACTGAAATGTATAATGGATAATCACCTGGTTATATTATATGAAAAATCTCTGACGAGAATGTGTTGTGAGGCGTTGAAAAACGAGACCGAAGGACGAGTTTTTCTAACGCCTAACAAAGCATTCGAGTGAGAGATTTTTCATGACAAAAAATAACTTCGGCCTCGTTTTTCAACGCCCTATAAAGCATTCTCGTAAAATATTTCATGTCAAAAATAACCAGTAGATTATACTATATTTTATTCAAAATAGTTTTATTCCATCCCTTATCGTTTTATTTCAATAACGCCTGTCTTCTTCGACCCTTGGAAATCATTCGCTTGAAAATCAACACATTTTGTTTCAATAATTTCTTGTTGTCATCTTTGATTGCCTTTTTCAAGTGGGCGAGGATAAAAATGGAGATTTTTTGGGGGAAATCTTTAATTCATGACATTTACAGATTTGTCAAGAACGAAAACAACTTTGACGATGCGTTTACTGTATCTAAGGACGACAAGCCAATTGTCGATCTAAAGTCACCGGGATAATTCGTACATCGATTGAACACATAGATAGAATAAAATTATATGCAGTCTCAGATCCCTCAGTCTCCTGACTTGAGCGAACAAAACAAATTCATATAGGTTAGGTGTGGGTGTTTGTCATTTCACCAGCAATGTCATCAGTATTCGAAGCCTGGCATAATTTTGTAGGTTACGGAACATAATGCTTTTGCTTAAGTCAGTCAGCGATAATAGGGACATTCAGGTTCGTAATTGTTTTTTAAAAAGTTGTTAAAAGAACGCTTTGTTTCATATATTTTATAAACGTTTTTTTTTTTCTTTTTTATTATTATCATTATTTTACTGTTTTGATGTGAAGTTGAACGTTATGCTACCATGCATTTCTCGCTCCCCGAAACGCCTCTTTCACAAATGTTTCAACCGAAAAGCTGTTAATTCTGTAACATATGTTTTACAATTGATAACGGCTGCTTCTTGTGATTCATCTTGAGGGGTTAGTCAAGAGCTTGCCTTATCTAAGATGCAATCTTGTCAATATTAAACCAGGGACATCCTGCCATTTGGGGGAAAAACTAGTTCCAGAATCTCGGAGTGGAAGTTGCTAGCATTACTAATGATGATATCGTAATGATGATATCGAAATTGCTACACTGTAAAATCCCAAGGGTTTACTGCTAAGAATATAATAAAAATCGATCTTACATCGAAACAAACAATTATCTTCTATATATTTTATTTGGTTAACACAAACATCTAGGCAAAGCTTCAAGAATCATTTTGTCAAAATAGGTTGTGGAGTGCGCCTAAATTTCTATAATTTGACCTAGTATTCTAGTTTTTATCTCAGTTTTATCGCATATTTAATCTGTTTTGGGTCTTTATTTAGGCCTATATTTATACTTAATTTCAAGACAAATGATGTCATTTTGCCAAAGATCTAACACAGTGACATAGTATTTCTTCCTACTTTACTTGATATCAAACTTGTGCGAGATAATACACCGTGTAAATTCTGACAATGAACAAAAAGTTAGCAATTAAAAGTGCTAACAAGATAAAACACGCTGTTAGATCCCAAATCGTTAATAGGGGAACTAATGTCTTAAATACAGCTTCAACAAATCTGTATTTACGACAGTTTGGTTCTCCATCGACGTAAAGCTTTCATTAAGCACTTTGAGCTAAGAGGAATTAATATGATATAACATCATGCTTCCTTTTCAGGATTTGAAACCAAAATTCGCCTACCGGCCAATCCTCACGAATGATGGATACTGAGATAATATTTTTTTCTCGAATATATTAGATAAGCAGAACGTTCGCTGTCCTTGGTAGGACAAAATGCTAACGGTCGTATACATATATGTTCTCAATATCCCAATAATATTTTTCGAGGAACTGTTGAAACCCTACACATTGACACTCTTACTTTCAATATTTCGTCAAAAATGCCTTTGTCATATTATGAAATTATTTTCTTTTTCTTGATAAATGCATTTTTACTTATTAAATATTGAAAAAAAGAGTGTTTCCGTATAGTGATGTATTTTCTGTTAATTTATTTAAAATCTATGAATCTGTGTAAGTCAAACGACCGTATTGTCAGAGAAAAATAACGGACCAGAATGAAGATTAACATTAATCTATAGGTCACGATTGCCAACTAGTATACACTTTAGAAAACTAGAATACCAGTGAAGTTCCAAGCCCAACATCCGTTTTTCGCCAGCTTTAATACCATGGGGTGATAATACCGTCCAACGCTAATTATCGACAACATTTATGTTTCAGGGAATCTTTTCCTTACAGGTCGTCAGGGATTGGCAGACCACCAATATACTCAAATTAACGGACCTTTGGTTGACAAGAACGACACTCATTATGGTTATTACAATTTTGTGAAATACAGAAAATTACAAATGCATATTTGTTCCATGTTTGCTATATATCAAACGAGTAAAACACTCAGTAAAGTACGGGAACATTTTTGTTTAAGTGATTCCTTTACAATGAATTGTGATTAACTTCCTGATATCTGTTCAGTCTCTGATTTCATTCAGTGAGAGGGGTTTAAATCCACACAATGTCTTCACACCTTATTACACTTTGAAGCGGCTCTTGAACAGGTTTTATGGGGGGAAAGATTTGGCTCTAATTTCCAAAAATTCCAACTTTAATGCATTCATAAATTTGAAAAAAAAATGGGATTAAGTACAACCAGAATGCAACCGTATTTCAACAAGTATACGTTAGCTCTCAAATTAACTGATCTATTCCTCATTTGTTGTATCCATGGAACAACAATTACGTCATTGGATTCCGCTAGTAATTCAGTCGTTATCGACATGACTTCTGATAAGCTCCAACGTTTCAAAGCAGGACATGTGGATATACTATATTATATCAAATTTACAGGGAAATAAAAAGATTAAACATATATCATGAAAATGGTTTAAGTATATCTACTGGAAAAGCAGATAACTTTCCTTTGTTATTTTTGTAAATTTTGATGAAAATGTGTTAAAGATATCGGGATGAAGACGTAAGTATTACAGATATGGAGATGAAGACCTAAGCGTTATAGATATCGGGATGAAGACGAAAAAGTTACAGATATCGGGATGAAGGCCTCAGTGTTACAGATATCGGGGTGAAGATCAAAGTGTTATAGATATCGGGATGAAGGCCTCAGTGTTACAGATATCGGGATGAAGATCAAAGTGTTATAGATATCGGGATGAAGGCCTCAGTGCTACAGATATCGGGATGAAGATCAAAGTGTTATAGATATCGGGATGAAGGCCTCAGTGCTACAGATATAGGGATGAAGACCATAGTGTAATAGATATCGGGATGAAGGCCTAAGTGTTACAGATATAGGGAGGAAGGTCTTAATGTTACAGATATAGGGAGGAAGGCCTAAGTGTCAAATAACAATATGTAAAATCGTTCAAATTTTCTTGGTTTAGTTCTGGATAGCTGAAACGAGAAAGAAACAAATCGGTGCATAAAGAGTTTTCAAAGTCTTGTCTTAGAAAGACTTGTCCGTATCGTAAGAAACACCGTTTTTAGAAGTTTTTTAGTTATATCACGGCGAAGTTTACTTATTGCTAAAAAATGTCGGTTTGACCCATGTATATTGACAAACTGCAGTTAACATGTTTTAAATGCTCATCCCCGTGTTTAATTTAAACATTTACAAGGTGAATAAAGACTAAATGCTTTTATGCTATATTATGTTATGAACCCCTATAAGCAGAAAGCTTGCAAGAGGCCCGCTAAATTGCTATCGCATAAATTACAAGTATGAAATTGAGAAGCCAGTATTTTAAATGGTCGATAAGTAAAAACACAGATCAGTCTGCATCCAGACAGTCTAATCCGAACCTCACTATATGCTCTGTTGATAACTGCTTACTCAATCTTCCTTTAGACTCCCAGCAGGTATCCAGACTGATCAATGTATATTTTATTTTACATAAATTTGTGGAATGGTTGTTAATTTCACGGAAAGGCTCAACTTTAATCGAACAATCAGTTGACCAATGAAATCATTCGTTTAAAATGGAAGTTAACATTGGACTGCAAGATTGACCGCCATTTATGTGACGCATTTTTGTTGATTTAGCGACTTAAACATCGTAGCTAAAGCTTATTCAAGCTGTAGTTACGATATTTAGATCGCCAACCAACCGTTCCTCTTTTCTGTTACAAGCTACTTGCCGCTAAATTTTACAAAGTAACGCCGTTACAAATCGAAGTCGAACCTCATGTCTATGAGTGGGGCGAACGGAGTTAGTAGGCGGGCGAAAGGTCAGTTGATCTACAATTCAATCTTTCGTTTCGTCTATCAAAAACGGGTGTTCTGATTGGTCAAAAAAAATCGTAATTCCATGAACAAAATCTTTAGCTCATGTATCAAAATTTGTAAAGAATTTGCTTTTTCGGCTCGATGCTATTAAATTATGAGAAATGAAGAGAATATTTTACTTGTTTTCATGGAGGTATGACCGAAAAACCTAATCACACTTATGTATGAAAACATAAATGTGATTAGGTTTTTCGGTTCATACCTCCATGAAAAAAAAAAAATCTCTTCATCCCTTAAATGAAAACTTACAACGTCACAAGCATCACAAACCACGTCATTTTGAATTCACTGGTTCCATTCGTTAATGATTTTTTTCGGGGCACGAAAGCAGTTGTACTTTTTTCACTCAAAGACTAGTTTTCTTTGAATATAAAATAATAAGAGCTAGTCCATAAAAGACTGTGGTTGTTCGGGGCTAGAGTTAGCAACTCGTATTTGATACATTTCGACATCAAATATTGTTGTTATGTACATATAATTCACATTGTGTAGTGATGCGATTTAGATCTCTTGGGCGTTATGTTCCAAAATTTAACTCTTTTTGTTTGTACTCAACATCTTTTGTAAACATCTTTTGATTATGTTTGTTTTGCGCACGATCGACATAAACATGTACTACTTGTGAAAACACAACCTTTCCTAGTATCCAGCTGCTATCACACTTAGGTTTACGATTATCCACAAAGAGACAAATGCCGGAAAGAATATGTACCGACGCCGGGGATCGGACCCATGATATCCCATGATTGAAGATTGGGAGTCTGGTGCGCTACCGACTGCGCTATGACGGCGGCTGTTAAATAAACGAAGGATACAATGATTTTACACTGAACGAGGAATATCCCCTGCAGAGCATGAATATACGTTACTGAGTGAGTGGATGTGAAATACTAAATTTATTAAACGAGTCATTAACTAGCAGATTAAAACGAGGCTTCGCCGAGATATTCATCGGTTTTAGATGACGAGTTTAAAACTTCTATAGTTTATGAATACGAATTCGATATCTTATTTATAAAATGGCATAGATTTATTTAAATAATCGCTGAAATTTATCAAATTATAGCATTCCGTAAAACATGTAACCCCCGTCTTAAAGATGACGTCATCACACATTTTCGCGGTAACAGAAAGACGTTAAGTGTAATATTCCGCTCGGTTACCGTAGCGACGATACATAAATACAAAGACAGGGGTCATGGCATACCTAGAACAGTATTGCGATTTGCAACATTGGCCTGCTCTTTTTTGTTCAGGTTAAGTTTCTTTAAGAAATCCTTCAAGCTTGTAACAAGGAAGCCAAAACCGATAATAAGGATTGGAATGGAGATGATCACAACTATCACCAAAGCAATGATTCTAAAACCTTGATAATCCTCTCTACTGGAAAATTTTTTATTAACAATAATAATAATAATAATAAATAAAATAAACAAATTTAACTATAATTTCTAATTAATTCACGGCCAAATCAATATGCTTATTTCTTCCTGTGAATCTAGATAAATCGGCTCTAGTTTGTTATCTATTAATCTATTATCTAAAGCCATCTTCGGGAATCAAACTCGCGTGAAAGGAGCTAACCATAAAGTCTTACACATGTGCATTTAATTTAGTAGGTGCCAGAATTATCTTTACTAGTTTTCTCTAAACATTAAGTATAACTGAACAAGGAAGGCATTTTTTTTTAAATAAACAAGTGATATATATTATTTTGTCGCATACAACTAAATAATTTATTTTTTGGTTTCATCTATCAAAAACGAGCGTTCTGATTGGCCGGAAAAAATATTCATACCTCCATGAACAGACTTTTGGGAACGCAGCTATTTTGTATGCTTGCGCACTAATTAGCTCAATCAAAAAGATATCAAAATTTGTAAAAAAAATGCTTTTTGTCCTCGATATAACCAAATTATAAGATATAAAGATAATAATGCTGTTGTTTCATGGAGGTATGAAACGAAAAAAAACCTAATCTCACCTATGTATGAATACACGAAGAATAAGGTATAAATGAAAAATCTAATCCCCCTTACGTATGAATCCGCTTCGCGTATTCATACATAAGTGTGATTAGTTGTTTTTTTTCGTTTTATACCTCCATGTAAACAAAAAAGTTCTCTTCCTTTCTTAAATCACTTGCAATTAGAATAATATTATTATTATTATTATTATTATTAATGAGAAGAGACAGCAACCAGTTTGTTACGATGGTACTCTAATAAATGATCATTATGCGATGAGACCAGAGCGAAACTTATTGAAACAGTACTGAAAGTTCGTTCGAGCTGATCTTAGTCTGTCTACAAAGAGACCTGACTATCAGACGATAGTGTTCACTTATTAAAATTTGTTTTGAAAGTTTGTGCAGTATGCTCTCCGTCTCTCCGTCCTCAAAGAAATCATTACTTGTATACGAAATCCGACTTTGAGAAAACGGTGTAAACTTACTTCATTTCAGAGATGAAGAGAATATTTTTTTATTTTCATGGAGGTATGAACCGAAAAACTTAGTCACACTGTATGAATACACGAATACCTCCATGAAAACAAAAATATTCTCTTCATTTCTTATAATACAATAGCATCGAGCGAAAAAAACCAAAATCTTTACAAATTTTGATACCTTTTTGTATGGGACTATTTTGTGCTGAATTATACAAAATCGCTGCGTTCTCAATTTTTTATTCATGGAGTTATGATTTTTTTTTACCAATCAGAACGCTCGTTTTTGATGTACGAAACTAAAAAAATAATTATTTTGTGTTGCAAGTTTGTGAATGTTTTCTTGATTTATCACTATCTTGCAAGATTCTTTAAATAAGAATCAATCGATACACCAATTAAATCGTTCATTCAAACCCGAGTAGAACTTTGAACTTCGATTTTTGTCGGGATTCGTGTGAAAGATATTTGTTGGTTTTGCGACCTAAACATCGTAAGTACATCTGTTACGACAATAAGGTAGCCAACAAACCATTCTACTTTTATGTTTTATCTAACTGGCTCTATTTCTAAAAAATAACGGTGTTTAACCCTTTCCCACACAACAAAATTTAAGACTGGTCTAAATTGAAAGAAGCTGCAGACGACAATTTCAAGTTGATGGTATTGTCTTTTTTCCCTTCATTTTCCACAATGTTTGCATAAGCTATTTTCTGTGGGGATAAACAGGAGGGCTTTTATGGGGAGGGTCAACATTTTTATTCAATTTCCATTATTTTCAAAAATGCTTTATATACTAACCGTGTTTCTAGCTACATAATATATGCAGAGGTTTGCATGTCTAAGATCGATAAATAAAGCAATAGTTACGAAGTACAGTAAGGACTAACTATAATTTCTTTTTAATTCCTCATTTTGTTTGCAATATACATTTAAATATTGCTTTTAGAGTTTAGTGTTAGAAGAGTTTTAAATTTTTATAAAGAAGGCAAAATATGAAAATATTTCTTAATGAGTCTTTTCTTCAATTTTGAATACTTTGAGCAGACCAATGAAGAGTTAAATTCGTTTTCAATAATTTTCATATTACAAGTGAAACAAAATGTATTTTTACGAGGGACAATTGCATATCTACCTTTTCGATGTTTAGGTCTTGAGATGAAGTTGTAAATTAAGTTAAACTTAATTTACAACTTAGTGCTTTTTTAAAACTTATATATGATATTCGGGTTGATGAGATTCCTTTATTAATTTGTAACAGTCTAATTTGGAAATGCTGTTAATTTCTGAGGACCATAATTGTACATATTTATCAAATAATCTCTGCGAAATTTACAATCAATCCAAAAGAAAGAGAACCCAATTTTTCTGCAGTATACTTTTAACTTGGGATGCCCAGTTATTTCCCCTGTATGTATTTCAATTTTCTCGGTTTGTTTTTAACGCTGGAACTCCCTTTTTGGATCTCAGTTGGCGGGGCAAGCAATCCTTTAATATAGTAGGTCGTCATTGTGATGAATGGACATTCATATTGTACTTCAAATTAGTGCAAGCTGGTCTTGGATAATCAATATCTGAAACGGAACAACTATTGGTCAGCCGTCGACGAGCAATAGTGTAAAGTAATTTCAAACTGCGCTGAAAGTTTATTTAGGCTGATCTTAATTCAATATTTATTATCTGTGCATGCATAAGAAAAAAATACACCCAAGTGAACTTATTTTACATGCAAACCCCTTCAGCTATTTCCAGACGACAAAATATATGGTCCAAATTGAAAGAAGTTGTAGACGACGATTGCTAGCTGATGAAATGTTAATTTTCTTTTTATTTAATTTTATTTTTTCTTTTATCATTTTGCAAAAAAAAAAAAAAAAAAAAAAAATATAATAATAAATAAATAAAAAAAACCCGTTGTGAATAATGAAAAAAATGCTTGTAACAAACAATTTCTCCATTTTCCACAATGTTTTCCAAAGCTTCTTTTCTTGGGGGCATCGAAAAGTGTCATTTTTTATGGGAATGTGTTAACATAAATTTCAAAAATGGACTTATAAATATATAAACTGAAATTAATACAGGTGAGATGGCGTTTTGTGATTGTTTTAGTACATAAATACTATTTCGACATGGATAGAAAAAAGGACATGTGTAAATCGGGTAAAGAAATTCAATTTAAATAAAGAAATAAAGGAATTATTCACTTGTTGAAAACTTCAGTAATCTAATCCTTTCCGTGAAACAAAAAGGGTTGATTAACTTGAATTTGAAAATACTTTACTTTTATTATAAACCTATAAATGATATGAATATCTAATACAACTTGGCCTAAAAAATCAATTTTCGGCGTGTACCAATAAACCGTATACGTCGAGTACCGTTAAACACGGACTCCTTTTCTGTGTATTGACGTTCGTTTTTCTTTTTTTTTATATATATTTCTTAATCATTTTAGTGAATTTTCTTAATGTCATTTCCTAAAGGTATATAATAAAAGGAATATTACAATAGTGTGTTTTTCTATTTGTTGTTATCTTGTTCTCAAAACGTGTGTATGTATTTTTTGATTGGATTCGACCTTCGGTCTCATCCATTAAAAAAAATACCTACACACGATTCTCGAACACGATATCAACAAATAGAAAAACACACTGTTGTAATATTCCCTTTTTATTGTAATGCAGATTATTAACCTATCACCAGACGACATCATTTGGACTCGCAAAAATTGAGAGAAGATGTATTTCAAAAATATTGGTAATTCTAGGCAACAAAAACTCTAAACTTTGTGCAAGATGAAAACACTGCATGTACCGAGAAAATTTATTCATGTTCCACAATGTTTTCCAAAGCAGTTGCGTTGAAGAGCGTAAAATCAGGTATGTGTGTGGCAATGGGTTTAGGAGTCATTTCATTCCTCCATTACCTATCGTTCAAAAATGTAAGTTGTTAGTAATAAACGATTCCTTGAAGAGTGTTTGACGGTACATGCGATTTACGATATATTCTAAACAAAAATTCCGTTTGAGAAAGAATTCGCTATTTTAGCAAATTCCGCGTTGAATCCTCTTATAATACTCAAAATTTGCTAGGAATCAATTTAAGCCAGGTTTTCCGAAGGAAAAGAAGGTTGTTAGATTTTTGTATGTAAGCGGGGGACGGGCGGGCGTTAACATTACCTTGCAACTACTCCTAAAATTCGTAACGATTTTTTGTGAAATGTTCATTAATTGTTTGTCTTCATATGACCTAGTGATTACTACCAGTATTGGGTAGTTCATCGCTTTTTCTGTGCGTATTTCCGTTTATTTATCGTCGCTACGAAGCACAATCCAATATGAGCGACGCCCCCAGAAGATGGTTAGACGGGGGATAATGCGGGGATACAGGACGAAACTGCTGAGAGCTCCGACTGAATTTTTAACGCGCTCGGTGGATAGCATCGTCACACGGGGCCTCGATTTAACGTCTCATCCGAAAGACAATTAGTTTGTTAGTTGATATGGTCAGCCCAGGGCTCGAACCCGCGATCTGGGGGTTTGAAGTCAAGTGCTCTACCAACTAAACTAATCGGGCTAACAATCGCTTAGTCACGCAAAATGTAGAAATATTTTCTTATATTGCGAATATCATGTGTTGTGTGATTCATTGCCACGTCTCACACAAAGGGGCTTTACCGTCAATTTCTTGTTTGCGCAACTCTTTTTACAATTCTTGGCGGATTTTGATGATTTTCACAAACAAAATTTTTTTTAGCTTACGTTATTAGGGTGTTTTTGAATGATGTGTCATATGACTTATTGTCAAAATTCTTTTTAGCGTAACTACTCCAACAATTCTGAAAGGATGCTTGTGAATTTTGCACCAAATCCGTGTATTTATGTGACGTAGCGCACGTTAACGGGGTTTTGTGATTAAATCTTTACACATGCAAAGAAGGAGAATAATTGTTAGAATGCTTGTTTGCGCAACTAATTTTACAATTCTTGGTGGATTTTAATATAATTTTCATCAAACATTTGTCATAATGTGACCTAGTACAGTGGTTTATGATTCAAAACTTTGTCATGCAAAAAGGATACTATCTTCTTGTAAAAATTCTTGTGGTCGCAATAACTCCTTCATTTTTTGGAGATTTTATTGAACCCATTGAAAACCTGATTTTGTGAAAAATCCGTCTCTTGTTTACGTTTAATTTTGAAGATACAAACGTTGAAGCATATTTATAAGAAACATTCACTTTTTTTGTATATAAAGTAAGTCAATGTAAACGCATTCAAGGATGATGGCAGTAAAATGCCCGTATTATTGACGGTTTAAGAATATATGCAAGTAATAAATAATTTTCTAACTGTGAAAAAGATAACACTTCTAAATAAGCTGTGAGGCGTACACGGTTACCAATCAAAGCACGACATCCCAGGCGCAGCCTCGAAACCGGGTAGTCGTTTCACCAAAAGCACCTTAGCGTACAAAACACACACACACACACTCACACACACACAACAAAACAAACGAACGATAAACACGTGCATTTTTTGCGTACGCAGTTAAGTGAAACGACCCCATGATCATGTTAAAGTACATCGTTTTGTTAAATCGGCCTCTGTACAGCAGCCAGTAAATCGTAGAGATTTCGTAAAAGCCCTGTATGCGTAGGACTGTCAGAAATAACACTTATGTCCAGTGGGGTTTAGGTCTAATAAATGAGCACACAAGTCAATAGACTCGTTTGCCATACAGTGTACGAAACATTTGAATATATGCTATGGGCAAACTCGTTCATAAGTATAAATTCCCTACCGGTGGCAAAAGAATATGGTCCGACAAGAATCTTACTAACAATTTTGATGCAGTAAATTCTCCGTTTTTAGCAACGTAGAGATCGGGATCTGAGCCAAATCATGAGCGCGGCCATAGCGAAGAGAGAGAGAGAGAGAGAGAAAGAGAGAGAGAGAGAGAGAGAGAGAGAGAGAGAGAGAGAGAGAGAGAGAGAGAGAGAGAGAGAGAGAGAGAGAGAGAGAGAGAGAGAGAGAGAAACGTGCATTTTTGTGTACGCAGCTTAGTGAAACGACCCCAAGATCAGGTTAAAGTACATCGTTTTGTTAAATCGGCCTCTGTATAGCAGCCAGTAAATCGTAGAGATTTCGTAAAGGGCCGGTATGCGTAGGACTGCCAGAAATAACACTTGTGTCAAGTGGGGTTTAGGTCTAATGAATGACCACACAAGTCAATAGACTCGTTTGCCATACAGTGTACGAAACATTTGAATATATGCTATGGGCAAACTCGTTCATAAGTATATATTCCCTACCGGTGGCAAAAGAATATGGTCCGACAAGAATCTCACTAACTATATTGATGCAGTGAATTCTCCGTTTTCAGCCACGTAGAGATCGGGATCTGAGCCAAATCATCAGCGCGGCCATAGCGAAGTTGGTAGAGCGTCAGTTCTCAATCACGAGGTTGCGGGTCCGATCCCCCGGCCTCATCAAATATCCTGTCCGACATTTGTCTCCGAAGAATGAGTGTATTATTTTAAATCAAAGTAGGATGGGTAGCTTTAGGCTCAGGAAGGATGCTCTGGTTGTACTGGTATGAGAAATACTAGGAACCCGTGGTTAAGTGCTCCATTATCTCTCCTGAATACTCTCAAGAAATATATTTTTCCTTATCAGTGTTATCCTTAAATTCTGTGCACAGCTCAGTTTTAAAGTCAGCTGTCTAATGCAAACTTTAGAGATGGAAATGTTCGTTTCATCCTAAAAATACATTTCTATGTTATTTCTGAACCATAAACTTATACTATTGAGAGATTATTATCTATAACCAAACTTGAAAAGGGAATTAAAAAATCGCAACTTCCCTATATACAGATCAAGGATGGAAACATAGGTAATGCACTGAAAGGACCAATGTACAATTTGGCACACCTCTGATTTAATGCTAACAGAACAAAGGGAAGATAACACAGGAATGGTCCTCATTCCTCGAACAAATAATTTCTCTAATGTACATAATGTTTTCTAACCTACAAGACAAAGGTTTTCTAAATTCCACTGATTTAAAATTTTCGCCTATAAATTCTTTCAGAACCAGTCTAGGATTGTGTCATGTTCTAATTGGTGAACTCCTGGGTTACTTTAACCTCGTTTATTCATCACGATTACCTTCGACAAAGAAGTTTACTCAACAAAACCATGCTATGTTAGCTTACAGTACTTTCAGTACTTTGATTATTTATCTTCTAGACGTGGCTAACAATATTGCTTACCAACACTTTGTGTTATCCTCGCAGCAGTGGTAGCGTACTTCGTCACAATAAGACTTATTGTCAGCATCCAGCATACATGTTTGACTCGAAACGACAGAGAAAATCGCTTTAAAAAAAGCACCCCCCCCCCAAAAAAAAAAAAAAAAAAAAAAAAAAAAAACCAACAAAACAACAACAAAAGAACAAAACAACAAAAACAAAACAAAACAAAAAAAAAAAAAAAAACAAAACAAAAAAAAAAAAACACAAAAAACACACAAAAAAAACCCAGTCATTCAAGTGACCAACCGCGGCTGTCAATCAAAATTAAATCTAAACAAACAACAACAACAAAATAGTCAGAAATATATTCGGCCAATCATTCAGTCAATTGATCGATTGGTGGGTTATTTAATTACTCATTCAATTCACAAAGTTTTTTTTAAACCGAAGCTGCCAAAGCAAACGAGTAACGGGTCATAAAATGCAATCCATCAATCAGTTTATCAATCCATCACTTGAATCAATTAAAAAAAATCTATCAATATCACAAGCTAAAAATTAAACCAGCAAGGAAGAAGACAAACAATTAAGGTTTAAACATTATAGGAAAGTATGTAATAAATAAACAAAAGTATAAATTGACCAATCAAACAATTGTTTGAATAACTAATCGTTTCATATTAATATTTAAATATAGAAAGACGTTTAAATCGATTAGCGCAGTTGGTAGAGCACTTGACTGCAAACCTCAAGATCACGGGTTCGAGCCCTGGGCTGATTATATCTACTAACAAACTAATTTTCTTTCGGATGAGACGTTAAACCGAGGCCCCATGTGATGGTGCTACCCACGGAGCACATTAAAGAACCAGTCGGAGCTCTCAGCAGTTTCGTCCTGTATCCTTGCACTATTCCCCATAACAAATAACCGTCTTCTGGGGGCGTCGCTCATATGGGTATGTGCTACGGTAGCGACGATAGATAAACGGAAATACACACACATAGACCGATTCATATCAAACAATTTCTGGAAGAATTGTAGGATGTAGTTGTAGTGGTAGTACTGGTGTGAGAAATACTAGGAATGCATGGTTAAGTGCTCCAGAAATACTATTAAAGGTGGCGTTGAAACCCATTTCAAACAAATTAAGTTTGTAGAAATTTAAAATGCTTTATCCAGGGAAACCTTTTAAGCAAAAATGATAGATAGAAAAAAAATAATTGGACAAAAGTTACCTTCAAAAATAATGATAAAAACTTCCAAAAATCGAGTCTCCATTGGCATCCCTGTTCTTAAACACCTCGAAAACCTTGTGCAATCAAGATAAATCTTACACACGTGTGACTGTTTTATAGACTAGGTGAATTATTTGATGTAGGTCTTGCGCTGCATGAATTCCCCTTCGTTAGCCAACAATTCGAGTTTCGCATTTCATAGTACATGCTGTTTCGGTACACATATAAAACACAAAGAATCAACTCAATGCCCATGTTTAAACTAAACATTTACTAAATTATTATTTTACCCCACTTAAGGCAATAAACTAGACGGATAGAGCCATTCAGTGAATGAAAAAAATATCACTGATCTTAAAGACATACGCGCGTAAGAGATGCAGTTTTTGAAATCAAGGGAAGTAACCAGAGATGCTTTCTCGATATGGAAAAAAACATGCTAAATAAGACTTTTGAAACGTCCTAAGAACGATTTTTGGTACTTTGAGTGCAAATATTCGCCGTCGTCAAGGCTACTCGTATAAGCCAGTGCTGAGTACTCTTAAAGTCCTTATTCAAAAATATTAAGATTCTTATTTAGCGGCTTAAATAATCTTAATCCAAAGAACGTTTAAAAATCTAAATGAGAATCTTGCCTCGATGAAAAGAACGCACCTCGGTTTGTTGTTTTATTTAAGGGAATGGTTGTAAGACGCAACAAATATGTTCCCGAAAACGTCACGTCATTATGGTGGGTACATGACGTTGCAACGTTGCTGGTAAAAAGGCGCACCTTTGCGGTTTATAATGTTACGATGTCTATTTTTGGAGAGCCTCTGAAATCCCATTTAGGTTAGCGATTATCCAACCTGTATGTAGACAAAAAAGGAAATCTACAGACACAAAATTTTAATTCTTGGAAGAGAAATAATTTGCCATGTCAAAGTTGTTATAACACTCGAAGGACTGGTGAAGCGGGAGATCGTACCAGTAATACTGACAATGGAGTCTAGCGCGCTGCAACTAGACAAAAGCTGTAAAGAAAAAATACACATACATACACACACACTGGAATTTACATCTATTTTGCTACGTGAAGGGTAGATAATTCTGAAACGACTTCAGCGATAAATATACGTGTGTGTATCATGCAGAGCAAGACATTTAAGGTTTAAACCTATTTATTTTATATCGATTGGGAAACAAGTTCTTCCAACTTAGATTAATTCCTTTCGATTCTGCTTCCTGGAAAATGCACCAGTACTCGCGCCGAAAGTGCTGGCCAATGACAGAACCAAGATCGATAGCCGCTCCCGGGTATCGAACTCAAGACCTCTAGATCGGGAAGCCGACGCTCTACCTCTCGATCACGGACACCACGGACACCACAGCAAGACATTTGAAGATCCATTGTGATAAGTTCATGTTCAGTCTCATTATGAAGAAGTCGCTCATAGGAAAGAAATTCCTGATGCAATTCTAAGCTATCTTGCTTATGCAAGGGCAGATGATTTCAAAAATGACTCGAGGAAAACAAATATTTCTTACCCTCTGCACAGCTAGACAAATTTATAGTGTAAACTCAGTTTATTCCATTTGAAACTGAGGGAGGAGCTGCACACAAAAACCTGCAATCCAGAGCTAATTTGCTTAGTCATGGACAGATATTTCCGGAAAAGCTTGAGGAATCAAATGAATATATTAGGATATACCCCGTGCACTGCTAGACACCTTTGAGATACATTATGGCAAGTATGAGTTCATTCCAGTTGACGTTGTAGGAGGAGCGGCGCTCACAATAAATCTAACTGATAGACAGACACTAGACAAACAGACTGTCGACCGGGGCCATAATATAATACGACAAATGAGAATCCTGAATCGCTCACCGGTGTCTTAAAAACCCGAAGAGGCATAAAGGTAAAACCGTGAGAGTGAAAATAACCGTGTTCACTTAAGTTATTAATCAAAGTGCCGTACGCACTGTAATTGGTCGTCACTGAGAAATTGGACATATCGTTGCATTCCGACTTTAGAATTAGGGTAAATCAACTTTGATTTCTATTACTTGCACAACACGTAGGTTCTATTCTAGTGCATGATATTTCCGTGAATGTTAATTAGAACTAATATTATTTTACACGAATGTAAGACCTTGATGCAACATGGGTACCAACAAAAAAGCAACTTTTCGTGTGAAAACCAAATTCTTAAAAATTCTCGATTGTTAAATAGTCATGGTTAGATCATCCCTGCAAGCTTTTTTTATAAAGCCAAAACAGAAAAATTATGGAAATATGATAACTTAAGTTTAAGAGCAAATGCTGACAGCAGGTTCATGAAATTTCAAAACCCTCTCTTTTTCTGGGCAGAAATTAACAAGTTCCTAAACAGCGCTGATTATAAACAAAGGAAAAAACAATTGATACTATTCTTTGGGCTTGAAAGCATAATAATCAAATTTGCTCTCTAGAAGAACTTTCGGTACTTTGATTAACTTATGGCTGGAAAATAATTGAGTGGCAGTATCATCTTTGTTTACTCCTCGATATTATTGAAAGAAGGGGTTGGTTAGACGCGTTCATCACTAGCGGAAAATCCTTGAAGCATTCATCTTTAAAGCGTGCGACCGTCCAGTTTTCCTTTACTCCTTTTGATAATTCTTAACTTGTAAAATGAAATGATTTTTTCTGTTTTCCCGTCAGAATATACGTCCAGTTTGGCTAAAGGCAGTTTTGGTAAATTGCAGCGACCCAATCTCGAGTTTATGATTATATAAATTGGTCTACGACTAATTAAAAAGTAAAGAATCAAACGGATTAGTTAAGAATCACGGTAAGAATTGTTGTATTTTGTTGTGAATGTGTTTCTCTCTCTCTCTGTGAATCTGTATCTGTCTCTGTCTCTCTCTCTCTCTCTCTTTCTATAAATTGGAATATTTTGGTTCTGACGTTTTAAACAGTTTACATAATTAAAGAACTCGTGCACACTTGCGATTACCTGTCGAATTATTTTCTCAGTCACCAAAATTATTCACTTGAATGATTTTTACCAATCCATCAAAGAAAATTCATTGTTTACCTACTTACATAAAGAAACAACATATTATTTACCCATCTTTGAATTTAATTTTTAATGAACTTGTATATCGATAGTTCAGCGCGAAACAGTTGAAACTGCCTGTATGTTTATATGCAGTTTCATCTGTTTCGCGCTAAACCATTGATAAGAGGTTTATCAACTTGCCTAAAACCGATGTAATAAATTTTCGAACGTTTTCGCTGAGAAAAAAAAAATAAATAAATAATTGAAGAAAGTTTAAATTTAAGTGGGTCAAATATTCATTTCATTAACTTCAGGTTGTCGTCTGCAACTTCTTTCTAATTGGACCAGTCTAAAAAATTATCATGCGATAATGGGTTGAAATTCATAGTGAGCAATTTCGAGCCTTTGAATCCGTCATTTGGTGAAGGTCGCCGTCTTTTTAACAGATCCAAAGGCCACACTTGTGGCCCACTCCTCACCAAACTTACTGAGAGTGCTTCTCTAAGTGATAGCCACATCAACAAAGAAATAATGTAGTGACTAGAACAAACACGTAATTTGCGGAAAAGATGGAAGGGGAGAAAACTGCGTATTTTTCAATATCATTTTATTGATAAGAAATTTCAATTAAAATATCAATAAATCTAAAACATAATTTGACAAAACATAAAGAGTTTTTTAAAGGCATATCTCAACTTCAGTACTCAGCTAGATTACAATATATTGTACGATCAATAACTTCATAACTGAGTTTGAATAGAGTCACAAAGATTGATTGTTTGCATCATTTTTTCCACCCATCTCCTTTGGTCACATTTTTCTTCCGCTTACGCGATTATCTGAAAATGAATATTACCATCATTAGATACCTATGGAAATGAGCAACAACGTTTGATGCGCCTAGCCTATATTTTAATATCAAAAGGTTATACTACACAGCCTAGCAGACACAAATCACGTTGAAATACACGTACTTCGCTGTTTGTGACCGATATTTTGGTCAAGATAAGATGTCTTATGCATAAATTAAATGGTCGATAACTCTTTCGTGTACTTAATGTCTGTATACATGCAAAACTATACATGCTACATAGGATACAGGATCACAATTAAATTTAATTTTGCCCGGTTGTAAGTTCCATAATTGCCCCTTTTGACCAATATACTAACATCAGCTATCATTAAATTTAATTATATAAAGTAAATACTTTTTCGACAGCTGTCTTTTTTGCGTTATATTTCTAAATTTCGCCAAAGGTATTCAAGAAATTAGGTTAATGTGAACTTCATTTTGTTCATCACCTTAAGTTAACTCTAAAATACAACCATTTGTTGGTTGGCGATATATTTTGCTTGGGTGATAGCTTCTTTTACATTCTGTAATCGGTATTTACTCTTGATTACTTCATGATAAGATAATATAGGTTATCATTGTTTCATCAGAATCTTAAATCAGAAATGTTTAATATTTCTGGATAGTTTTTTGTACAAAGTTATTTTTTTCGGTTTTTTAGCCTGAGATTGCATAAGCAATCTGAGGCTAAAGTCTACATTCTAAAAATTCAAACCCATGCAGAATTTAATGTGAAAACATAATGTGAAAACATCTACCGCAATCAATGTGATCTTCTGTCGCTTGAAAAGTAGATCGGATCTGACCATAAATTAATACGCCCGATTGAGGCGAGAAGGACGAAGGCGAGATATGACTCACTGATGTATATCACTTTCGTGTAAGTGTTCTGAATTTGGCAAAATTATCAAAATTTGACGAGTGAATGGAAAGAAAGGAAGGAGATATATAATATATTGGAAATTGTTAAACATATATAATCATATCATATTATTAAGAAAAATAATGTGTTTGTTTCTTACCAAAATAATATTACTTATTTTAGAGTAACAATGTTAAAACGGGGCGGTTAGGCGAAGTTGCTGTATAAAGCTGATAAGCGAAGCTGTCGGTTTTATGCACGATTGGAATGTTTTGTTTAACAAATTAATTGGTCATTCATAGGATCATATTCGCACTGTCTGAAAAACAGTTGGTCGTGCTCGGACTTTGTGTCTATATATTTTTACCGCCGAATTCTACCCAAAGGATGCAACGTCTGCATACCGCTTTTGAGAGGTGTACATAATCATGTTAACCTGGTAAAAGACCGCCCGCACTCTCTCGCTCTCTTTATCTGGAGGTTATAAAGCGCATATTTACATAACGAAATTGGTCTGTGTGGCAGAATACTCACATCGCATGCAAGAGCCTCCTAGTTCGAACCTGGCCACACGCTCCATTCCCCTATCTCTCTCATTCTCTAGCACTCTCTCTCGCTAGCTCCACTGGCTGAAAGCTAACGAGCTTTTGTCATGATGTGGTGTCCGTCGTCCGTCCGTCTGTCCGTCTGTCCGTCAACTTTTACTTTAAAAATTTTCTTCTCAGAAAGTACTGAACATAATTCTTAGCAATTATAAGTTGGTGTACAACGGAGCGATCAGATTTGTTTGAATGTGGTTAAACGCCATTTGTTTTATATTTTCCAGTCATATCGCGGCGGTTGGAGCACCTAACAATGACTTCCTGGTATATCTCAGACCACTACCACCATAACATCCTTTCCTAGGCTCCAGCTACTATCCAACTTAGGTTTACGATTATCCACCTATTGTGAGAGACAAATGTCTTGAAGTATATATGTCGACGCACTTAGGTTTACGATTATCTACCCATTGTGAGAGACAAATGTCTTGAAGGATATATGCCGACGCACTTAGGTTAACGACTATCCACCCGTTGGTGAGATACAAGTGTCGGAATGGATTTGTGTCACCGCCGGGGATCGAACCAATGACACATTTGATTGAGTTAATGTCAGCATAATGATTATGATATATTCGGAATACCTTTTATAAAGGTTGAGTAATAGAGACTGGTTTGACCTATTATTTCTCCTTTTCTGAAAAGTTATTATGGTATTATAATTTGGAAGCAAACAAATAATTCTAGTGAGATATTGTATCTTATTTTTGTAAATGAATATGTTGAAGACTGCAAACTGATGGTTACTTCTACTAAAAATAGCAGAATGATTAACTTTTATTGAAGGGAAGTAATATGATCACGTTTTCTTCCTCAAAAAAAAGAAAAAAAAAAAGAAGAGTTAATTTTACCATTATATCATTATATCAGTCTCTCTTAAGATCTGGAAGACAATATGGCGATTGTTTAATATGTATAATGAAAATAACATAGATTCATATATATAAAAGTTTATTTCATACGGGTTATGTATTCTCAAAATGTAATGTAATTTTTCAAGCATTTCTTCTTTCGTGAAATTGTGAACACTCTAAAGATTGCGCATACCATACAAACCTGGTGTTGTTTGGCGATTTTGTCTGTTAGTCGTTATATCCTGCACCTCGTTTGGGTCGCTTATGAAGGCTTTGTAGCAAGCAACAGAACTTCCAATGATACACACAATAAAGAAAAACGAACCAATCACCAGACCTATGATTAAGGCGACAGAAAAAACATCCTTTCTACTGAAAATATAAATAAGAATTACATATAGACTTATATTTTTATCGATTAATTGAATGGGTTTTTACGCCGCTTTCAACAATCTTTCAGTTATATCGCGGCGGCTGGAGCACCTAACTTTGGACTCCTGGTATTTCTCAAACCAGTACCGCCATCACATCCTTTCCTAGCCTCCAGCTGCTATCCCACATAGGTATACGATTATCGACCCATTGGTGAGAGACAAATAGTCGGTCCGACGCGCTACCAACTGCACTATGACGGCGGCAAAATACTTTTATCGAACTACACGTTTATAAGAGGTTGGATTCTTTCGACACAAATGGAGATTTGCTTCGGTCGATCAAATCATGGATCGAACAACTTAATCATTTAATTAGGCTTTAGAACTTCGAACTTTCATACTTATCCAAAGCATTTTTGTTTGTTTGATGATATATACTACATCGTTAGGTCGCCAAGTAACGACTTTTATATTATGTCCTTGGAAACACATTTTACAAAACAAATGTTTGATTGCCTCAGCCGTCGATCCGTCAAGTTGTAAACAGAAGAGGGTAAGATAGAAAAGAAAACTTGATTTAGATGCGGTTATTTGACGTCCCGTCGTTCCATCCGAAGACATCATGCATTGTTTTAATTTTTTTAAACTCTTTTTTTCACTATTTTCTATGGCAGTATGCATCAATAGTTCTAATTGTCAATATCCCTGGTCGTTTAATTGAGCAATCGCTGGCCTCGTCCAGTTATTTCGTTTATCCCGACCCATTGACTCCGACAAGAAGTTCCATTTCGATTTTAAACGGCGTTATTTTGCAAATTAATGGCCCGTAGCATGTAACAATCAAGTAGAATTGTTTGTTTGCGACCCAAACGTCGTAGCTACTGCTTGAAGTCGCCAGAACAACAAAAATACTTCATATAAATGGCAGCTAATGTTGAAGCCCTACCTTCACTCCCGGTCTAAATAAATAATTTGATTGGTCGATTTTTCTTTGATTTTCAGCCACGATTGGAAATCGTCCTGTAGTTTTAGTCAGCTAGCTAAGTCGAAATCATTTTTTTCTTGTTTGAGGACGGACTGCGACATCGGTATTAACGCTTAGCTTTGTCCATATCTCTGTCTTTACCAAAGGTAAAGTTACCTAAATCAAACAAGGATTTTTTTAATTCTTTTTTACACGGAGAATTGGTATCTGCAGAATTAATACTGGATCGTGCATGGCTCATTGCTGTGATACTGTTATATGTTATCTATTGTTATTCATGAGTTCGAATACTAGCCAATCCGCTGTTCCCATTGGCATTTCTTGGGCACGGACATACAGCGATTCTGACAAATACTGGCATAACCAAGGAACCACATGTTTAACTGATTAACCCTTTCCTTTTAGACCTGTCCAAATTCAATGATTTTGCAGACGATAACTTAAAGAGAGTCTGATTTGAAAAATAACTATACACTATACAGTACAGTATAAAAAATTCTGGGAAGAGAAGCAAATTCTTCTTTTCCTACAATGTATTCTCAATTATAAAATCAGAGAGATGAATAATCAAGGGTTTGAAAAGGAAATGGTTGACTAAGTAAATAAGCTTAAGAGGCTTTAAAACTCGTACAAGCATGCAATCAATAACATCAGTGCGACTGCATGGAGAATTGAACTCCATTTGTGCCGCCGTCATAGCGCAGTCGGTAGCGCGTCAGACTGCTAATCTTCAACTATGGGATGTCATGGGTTCGATCCCCAACGCGGCACTTATTCTTTCCGACATTTGTCTCTCACCAATGGGTGGATAATCGTAAACCTAAGTGGGATAGCAGTTGTAGGCTAGTAAAGGATGTGGCGGTAGTACTGGTGTGAGAAATACCAGGAATCCATTGTTATGTTATCCAGCCGCCGCGATATGACTAAAATACTGTTAAAAGCGGCATTAAACCCCATACAATCAATCAATCAATTGAGCTCCATTTGTCAGTAAGATTTGGTTTATGGCGTGGGATTTGTGTTACTGAATTCTAACATTCCTATATTGACTGATAGCATTTGTTTACGGTGCTCTCGTCCTTTTATTGTTCCTTTCCGACAAATGTCTCCCACCAATTGGTGGATAATCGTAAACCTAAGTAGGATGAGCAGCTTGAGGTTCAGAAAGGATGTAGTGGTAGTACTAGTGTGAGAAACACCTGGAATCCATGGTAAGGTACCGCCGCGATATGACTGAAATAATTCAAATTTCAAATTCAAATTCAAAATTTTAATTGCATAATATTACATAATATTGTTGCAATACAACAAATACATTTTAACAAAATATATAGGATGTGCACAAACATATTAAACAGATAGTGAAAATAATAGATCAACATATAAGTCATATTGAATTTGTAAATAATGGTCAAGAGTGTTGGGTAGTTTTCATTAAAAGAAAAGTATGTTTGGAATAAAATGATTCATTTCTCAAGTCAAGTGTAGAGTTCACGTTTCTTATTGGCTTCAAATAAAAATTTTGATAATATAATTAGAAATTCTTTTCTGTCATTTGTCATCATAAGCTTAAATTTATGGATGGTTGGCCATGTACGATAGAAATTAGGCAAAAAATTCTTCCTTAGATCATAATATAAAGGACAAATAAGTGCAAAATGATATTCATCTTCAATCAAATTTAAATTACAGTGTTTGCAAATTCTTTCATGTTTAGGAATGTTGCTGTATCTACCTTCTTCGATGAATAGCTTATGTGATGAGCATCTAAATTTAGAGAAGAAATTTCTATGATTAACGTTATTGATACTATTAAGATATTTTTCACTTTCGAAACAAATTTTATACTTGTTATATAATTCAAGTTTAGTGCTCGACTCTTTTTCAGAAATCCAACTTTGAATGTAATTATCTTTAATTCTTGAAATAACAAGACTTATATCGGTCTGGTCAATAGTATATAATAATAATGTAAGCGATATGACTGAACTACTGTTAGCGATATGACTGAAATATCGTTAGCGATATGACTGAAATAGTGTTAGCGATATGACTGAAATAGTGTTAAAAATTGGCGTTAAACCATATTCATTCAAATATTCAAACCTTATATTGGTATACCTATGCTCATTTGTCTGAACTTTCTGGTTCTTTGTTCAGGCATATTAAGAATGTTAAAAGATGCATTTTACACTTTCTAAATATGAAGATAATTCAACCAAATATATTATGAAGTCATGTAAAGAGAAGTGTTGTCAAAGGATCTTTATTTGTTTTATTTTTGCCAACTTAGACGCGTAGACATAGGAAGAACACGGGTCGCTGTTTTAAACTTCAGTAATTTTATACTTTTATTTGAAACAAAAGGCTAATTGTTCTCTTTCACTTTGTGCCAATTTCAGTCATCAAAGACTTCCATTGAACAAAAGGTTTGGTCTTGTTTAATCTAAGACCTACAAAAAGTGACAAACAGCTTTTAAACGTCACCCAAGACACAAGTACTAAAAGTACTGAAGGTACTTAAAATGAAAAACCTGAATTCGGTTTGCATACAGTTCTTTCGATACATCGTACATTTTATTTTTGAATACTTGGATTTTTTACGAAGTTCATAAAGCCTAAAGCGCATAAGTATTTGCATTAGAAGTTCAATAATCATCGCGTATATCGCTGGCCCCGCCCACTTACTATACTTAGGCATGCCCACAGACACCGAAAGAAAGTTCCGCTTCGATTTTTAACGGCGCCATTCTGCAAAATTCATGGCTAGTAGCATGCAACAAAAGAGTAGATTAGTTGGTTCTGCGACTTAAACGTCGTAACTACAGCTTGAATAAGCTGTAGTTACGACCTTTGAGTCGCCAAACCAACAAAAGAAATTGAAAAAATGGCGGCCGATTTGGAATTCAAAATTCATTTCAGTTCTGAATTGAATGATTTAATTGGTCAACTGGTTATTTGATTGACTGTCGCGATTGGTCAATTACATGCGAGATTGCTAAACTGATGAACCTCCGCTATCAATTGAATTATCCAGTAACCAATAAAAATCATTCATTTAGACCAGAAGACGCCGTCATAGCGCAGTTGGTAGCGCGTCGGACTGTAAATCTAGAGGTCCCGGGTTCGATCCCCGACGGCGGCACTCATCCTTTCCGACTAATTGTCTCTCACCAATGGGTCGATAATCGTAGACCTATGTGGGATAGTAGCTGGAGGCTAGGAAGGGATGTAATGGTAGTACTGGTGTGAGAAATGCCAGGATCCCATTGATAGGTGCTCCAGCCGCCGCGATATAACTTAAAGATTGTTGACAGCGGCGTAAACCCCATTCAAACAAACAAATAGACCAGAAGACACTTTTGAACTCCAAAAATCATCTCTTACATTTTTGTAATTTTCAAATGTACGTCTGTAATACTAATTTTCGCCGCCGTCATAGCGCAGTTGGTAGCGCCGCGGACTGTCAATCTAGAGGTCCCGGGTTCGATTCCCGACGGCGGCACTCATCCTTTCCGACTATTTGTCTCCCTCCAATGGGTCGATAATCCTAGACCTATGAGGGATAGCAGCTGGGGTCTAGGAAAGGATGTAGTGGCGGTACTGGTGTGAGAAATACCAGAAATCTATTGTTAGGTGCTCCAGCCGCCGCGATATAACTGAAAGATTGTTGAAAGCGGCGTAAAACCCCATTCAAACAAACAAAATACTAATTTTCAAAGGAATTTTTAATTATTATTTTTTTGTAAAAATTACCAGACCATCTTCAGAAGACCCCCGCCCCATCTAAATATATCTGAAATTACTCTTTTACAAATGTATTTAGCATTCGTTCTCCAGAAGGGGTGATCGAATGACTGCCACTCGATTTAGCTCTAACCGAGTAACCGTGTCAAGTGCGTGTGTATTTCCGTATGTTTATCGTCGCTACCGTAGCACATGCCCATATGAGCGACGCCCCCAGAAGACGGTTAGTTGTTACAAGGGATAATGCAAGGATACAGAACGAAACTGCTGAGAGCTCCGCCTGGTTCTTTAACGTACTCGATTGATAGCATCGTCACACGGGCCCTCGGTTTAACGTCTCATCCGAAAGACAAGTAGTTGTGTTAGGTGATATGGTCAGTCTGGGGCTCGAACCCGTCATCTTGAGGTTTAAGTCAAGTGCTCTAACAACTGAGGTTGACTGACCGTGTCAAACTCTTCATTACCCTATATGTACCTGAATTGACCAATCGCTGGCCCCGTCCACTCACTACCTAGGCCCCGCCTATTAACTCCAACAGGAAGTCACGAATCGACCTTTAACAGCGTTATTTTGCAAAATTTATGGCCAGTAGCATGTAACAAAAATGTATATTGGTTAGTTGGTGACCCAAACGTCGTAACTACAGCTTGAATAAGTTGTAGTAACGACGTTTAAGTCACCAAACCAACAATAAAGGTAAACAAAATGACTTACAATGTCGGAGTTGATAAGGTCAGGTCCGAATAAGCTGTAGTTACGACATCTTAGTCAACAAACAACAAAAATGATTCAGACAAGTGATGGCCAATGTCCGAGTTTAAATCTCAATTCCGGGCTGAATAAATGATCTGATTGATCGATATATTCCATGATTGACAGCTGCGATTGGTCAATTATTGACACAAATATCCAATGCGAAAGAGAAAGCAATTAATACATGTATGATATGAAAAAGCATGTTTTCATTTATCGAAATGATTTGTTTGTTTGTTTGAATGGGGTTTTACGCCGTTTTTAACAATCTTTCAGTTATATCGCGGCGGCTGGAGCACCTAACAATGGAATCCTGGCATTTCTCACACCAGTACTACCATTACATCCTTTCCTAGCCCCCAGCTGCTATCCCACATAGGTTTTCGATTATCGACCCATTGGTGAGAGACAAATAGTCGGAAAGGATGAGTGCCGCCGTCGGGGATCGAACCCGGGACCTCTAGATTGACAGTCCGACGCGCTACCAACTGCGCTATGACGGCCGCTTATCGAAATGAGAGGAATCCTTTATCCGAAATCGTTCGCTTCACGTTTACAATCGTGGACGTTTTAACCGCAACAAGATCGTCGACATAAAAATCTATCAAATTTATTGTTTCTTATGTAGTGTCAAATTTGTTGTCAAAACCAGAGGTTACCATTAATTGGCACATTCGACAGATTGTTATGGTTAGGCAAGCAATCCCGTTTATCATCATTATCTTGAACTAATCAGAGAATGCAGATTCAAAAAATACTTTGCCAAATTTCAAATACACAGATTGCGGGTCGCCCTCGTCTCGCCAATCGCTTTATTCTTGAACAAATCAAGTTCAATAAAGTTATGTTCAACATATCGTCGGTGTCTTCTTAAAGCTCGAAACTACAGCTTGGTTTAAGCTGTAGTTACGAGGTTTTAGAGGTACACCGACAATATGTTAAAAGTCATTTTGTCTTAAAAAGAATACCGATTAGAATGATTTCGACTTTAGCACATGTTCAAAGCAAAGTAAAAAAAAGAAAAAAGAAAGAAATCAAAAACCAAAACAAAACAAAAATCATGTATCGTTCAATTGGCATAACTTATACTTTTTTAGAGTCCAATTTATAATGATCTTATACATAACTTACCAGCAAGTAGTGTCCCCATAACAACAGAAGTAGCCATCTTGACAATATGTTCTAACATTTCCATCCGAAGAACAAGTGTCACTCGAAACAACAACAAGGCACGCTGTACAATAAAGTAATCACAACGTTCAACCCATACAGAATATACGAAACAACAACAGCAACAACAAAAACAACAACAAAAGAGACATACACGTGCATACAAATTGCCAAACTCTTGAATTGGTTCCACCTGCGACAAGATAAATAATTCGTAATCTTCAAAAAAGTTTTACTTAAGAAATGAAGAGAATATTTTTTGTTATGGAGGTATGAAACGAAAAATCTAATCACACTGTACAAGTGTGATTTGGTTTTTCGGTTCATACCTCCGTGAGAACAAAAAAAAAAAAAGATTCTCTTCGTTTCTTATACCTTAATAGAATCGAGCGAAAAAAGCAAACACTATACAAATTTGATACTTTTTGTAGAACTATTTTGTGTGGAAGCATACAAAATGACTGCGTGCTCAACATACTTCTGATGGAGATAATTTTTTTCGACCAATCAGAATATTTGATAGTCCAAACTAAAAATTAAATTATTCTTATTTAAATATAAGTTTGGATTACCCTACAGGGATAAGAGGATGAGATAAAAAATAACTTTCCTGTCACTACAATAATTATGAGCAAATTGAAATTCCTTTGTAGAGTTTTGAGAAAGACATTGAACATGCTTGCCAAGTTTGGATGAAATTTACCAAATGTTTGTTTTGGGGCTTTGAAGGTTAAGAAATCATAAGTGAAATATAGATCCGTCCATATTCAAGAGCGAGTAAAAATTTAAGAAAAAAAATATATATATATATGTACAGGGTTATATAAAAAGGGAATAGTATGTTACAATACCGATTGAACATCTTGCATTTACTTTGATACGGTTAAAATACGTTGTTTTCCCGGTAAATTAACATCATGCAAGGACCACTTAATTATTGATTTTAAAAATCGGTTAATTTTGAGTATATTCGGTAGCTTCTTTTTATCTTATTATGGCGAAAATTCGTCCGAATTATAATAAATGAAAAACATTGATGTAGCATTGATACAAAATCTCGCATTAGTTTTTCCTCGCGTAAGAAAATTTGATATTTAACGCGACTTTCAAATATCCATATTTTCACAAGTGGCTCGATTCAAATTCAGAGTTTTGTATCACAACTATACATGTGACATGAAATTCCTTACAGAGTAATCTTAGTGAAAGCAAAATGTTACGGCGCCACCCGAGGAATCCCGACATCGTGACGATTCCAAATTAGCGCATTAAGGGTACACTACCTTAACTCGTGTGAATAAAAAAAAACCTGCAAAATTATGTGAAAATGAAAGGACTCAAACCACTGAAAAAACTCCTGCCAAAACAAGAATATTCCGGGTTCACTATGACAAGGGTTAAGTACTTTTTGATAAAGCACGATTACCCCATGGTGATCCTCATAGTTTCTCTTAAGCATGTTTTGTTTCAGTGTGTTAAAATCAATCCTTACTCAGAGGTTTAGATAAGAGTGGGGTGGGGGGTGGCAGCATCCTAAATTCCTTATTTTTCAACGTTTTTCCAATATCATTTTTCGTGGTTGTTTTTTACAAGAGCCGCTTTAATATGTAAAAGAATTTTACAATGTCTGTCTATATGGTCCTACCCGGTCCAATTTAGTAAAGAGTAGTGTAGACATGTTCGTCCGCTCAATCATTCGTCCATCCATCAATCATTTTATTCTTTCATCAATCCACCCATTCATCAACTAATCCTCCGAACCAATCATACACCTACAAATGTCATTGGTGCGACCATAGCGCAGATGTAGCGAGAAGGATTCCTATTCATGGGTCCCGGGTTCGTTTTCTGGGCACGATGAATATATATTTCCACAATTGACTCCCACCAATGCGTAGATATTCGTATACCTAAGTGGGGTGTGCAGCTTGAAGCTCGAAAAGGATGTAGTGGCAGTAGGCCCTACTGGTGTGAGAAATACCAGGAAATCAAGGTTAGGTGCTCCAGTCATCGCAATATGACTGAACTATTGTTAAAAGTGGCTTTAAACTCTTTCAATCAATCAACCAATCAATCAATCAATTAATCAAAGAATGTCATTATCAACCACGTCTATTATTCGATAAATAAGAAATTGTTCAATTTATTGTTGACATCATTTCGAATGTAAGATTAACTTCTCTCCGATCTGTCAAGATAATTTCAATATTTAAGAGATGACGATAATTTCATGAAGGTATGAACCGAAAAAACTAATCACACTGTATAAATACGCGAAGCATATCAAAACTCAAGAATTAATATATAAAATATGTTGTTGTTTTCACATGGAAAAATGATAGAAAGAAAGATTATACATAAAACAAATGTTACCCTCCAAAATGACGAATAAAATGAGCCTTTGTCGAATCTGCATTGATATCATTGTTCTAAAATCCTTAAAGGAAACAAACATGGGTGCGAGAGTTATCTTAAACACAATTGTGTCACACAAATTGAACAAGGCATATTAAATTACAAAATGATGTCTATTTCTACAATATCTACAAAAAGTAAATAGGAAAATAGTTAACTTGAAGAATAACTCTTAAGACATTTATGTATATTAGATAGCAGACACATAATATTTGATAACACGACAGAAATCAAAGCACTGAAAGTACTGTAAGCTAGCGAAGAATTGGTCTGTTATGTAATCTTCTTTGCCTTTGGTAGGGTAGAGAACATTGTGTACACTGAAGAAATTGCGTATTACAATCAATTTCTTCATTGTCCACAATATTTTCCAAAACCTTTTTCGGAGGGGATTCTTAAAAAGCGGGATTGAATGGGAATGAGTTGTATAGCATTCGGTTAAAGGTGTTCTCTACAATTTGAATAAAATTAATACATGTGGCGAGTCATTTTGAACACATTATGCTCAAGTATACACAAGAACTACTTTTTTGGCGTAGGCATTCAGTGGATTTAGTGATTAAGCCTCCATTGGAAGTTTGCACTCGTTTGAAGTCTGAAGAGACCTTCAGAAGTTTGTCTGTTAACTAAAGCTATCAAAGCTGACGCTTTGCTAGCTGATAATAATTATAGAAATGGCAAATTTGATAAACCTCTATATAATTTATTTTTACATGTTCATTTCTTCCTCACTATCGATCGCTCGCTGGAAACTGCTCGATATTACAAAGTTCCGACTTTATTTCTGATTTTTAGGTTAATAAAAATTATTAATCCCGATTTACTTCGTACAATGACAACTGATCTGAAGTCTTTGTAATAATTAGTAAAGCGCTAGTAGCTCTTCGGGCTAACTCTGGCTTCATGATTTTTTTGTTCCAGATATTTACAAAATTAAGGAACAAAGACAAATTCATCAACTGGATAATGATAATAATATAGCTAATTTCGCTCTGTACGACGAGGTCAGCAGATGTATCAGATATGAGACATAACCAAGCCATTGTCTTGACAAAACAATTACTAACATTGACAACGCTTACATGTACAATCTAACCACTGGTGTTTTTACTATGCAATATGATTCGCGTTTATGTCATAGCAACGTCTCTTGTTTCAAAATGTCCATGTACATTTAACTATAAATACGCAAGCGATTGCTAACATGTTTGCTAGAATTACCGATAGCTACGAGACTGTAAGCCAGAACTTAGTTCTCAACCTGATGAAAGGAGATGATGTGTATATTAAAAGATCCAACCTCGATAAATATGAACATGGCGGTCACTATAGTGCATTTACTGGATTTCTTTTAAACATAGTTCCCGAAAATAGCCAGGTGATTTGCTAGGGTATTTTCTTTGCTAAAATCAATTCCTCCTTTTCCACAATATTTTCTACCACACAGGATGGTTTCATTTAAGATTACATCCAATTTCTTTTGTCGTCTGCAATCTCTTTCAATTTGGACAAGTCTGAAATTTTAAGAAACGGGAAGGGGTTAAACAAGAATTGTTTATTGGATATTTTTCAAAAAAATATTAATCTACTCTTGGTGCTTCCCGACCTTTAAGCTCTTTGACTTTAATGAAAATCTGTCCAGGGATTCAGCATGACAAGGGTTAAACTAGACCAGATTGATAGAGGTTCAGTTGATGCATGAAGATCTGACTGAAAACTACATTTAAACCATTACCAGATTGCAAAATTTTGACTGGTCGAAATTGGAAAAATTTGCAGATGACAATTTAAAGTTGATGGAATCTTAGTTTTTGTCAATTTTCTGGGTAGAAACATTGTGGGAAATGAATGAATTGCTTTTAACAATTTTTTTGTTTTATTATATTTTGTCTGATAATATAATGCTGCCCCAACCCTCCGGAAGAAAGCTCTGAAATACATTCTGGAAAATGAAGAAATTGCTTGTCATAAGCAATTTCTTCATATCCAAGATTTTTTCTACCAGTGAAGCAAAAAATCCAAAATTTCATAAAAAAACAACATTGTTTGCTGCAACATCTTTGAAATTGGACCGGTCTAAAATTTTGGTATCTGGTATTGGTTTAAATCCTAATATTAAATTTCTGTAGGTACTAGGTATATTTGAGAAGATATTTGCATCATTTTTAGTCTAGCAAGTTATATAATTTGATTTTTGAGAAAAGGTTTGAGAATGTACTTGTTTATCAATTGTAGAGGTTTCATTTTAATGAAGAATTATATTATAAATGATTGTAGTTAAGATAAAAGTTGTAAAATTTGGGCCATAAAATTTCATATACTTCAATTTTCCATTCAAAACTCATCAAAAACCTTTTTTATTTTGGGATTCTATTTTTGACTTGTATCTTAATGATTATGACAAGCAGTTTGTTCGGCTTTCCTGTTAATTAACTGTTTATGAGACTAATTAACTCTCACTGTGCTGAATAAAATCTTTTTTAAGAATTATATAAGAATTTAAAGGAGTCAAAGTACTGAACTAGTTATCAGACAGTTTTATAGACAACTTTGACTTTAAGGGACAAGCAGGTGGTTTAGACCAAGATCAGATTGCCCATATGTGCAGGCTAATCTTTTTCAATGCCTCTTGCAAAAAAAGTAGAACGATTTTAAATTCTGACTAAAGTTACAATGTTAAGGTCATCAAACCAACTAAAATTGAACTTGGAATTGAAATCTGATACTTTTATTAAGGTAGAAAACATTGGGGACTGAGAATAAATTGCTTGCTACAAGCAAATTCTTCAGTGATCGCGATGCTTTTCTAAAGTTTTAATTGAGGGTAGTGAAAAACTGAGTTGAATGGGAATGAAAAAAAAAAAAAAAAAATCACAAGCAATTCCACTTTCTGACGCCTCTGTTACAAGTGATTTCTTCATTATCGATCCAAACATTTTGGATTTTTTATCAACACAAAATTGTGTGTGCAACTTCTTTGAATTCAGGAACCTAAAATTTTGTTGTCTCGAATTGGGTTAATCCTTTCCCCGTTTTTAGAAATTTTAGACTGGTCTAAATTGAAAGAGGATGCAGAGAATATTAAAAATTGGATGTAATTTGAAATGAAACCATTCTATATGGTAGAAAATATTGCTTGGAAAAGGAGAAATTGCTTGTTACAAGCAATTTCTTCTTTTTCCACAATGTTTCTCAAGTACAAAATCACGCCAACGTAAAACCCCGGGTTTGAACATGAAAGGGTTAAAAGATAGTTCCTTCCACCCTACAGATCATTTAAGTTTTAAAGACTAATTTTTAGTCGTGTAAAGAGATTAGATAGTTGCATTTTCCTGTGTACCTGAAATGTGGGGTCCTGCGTGGCTCTGTGTTTGGGGTAATAGACTGGTAATCCTAGAGAATTGGTCGGTTGTTTGTTCAGGTCCTGGCTACATGGTCATTCAAAGCCCCAGTCTAGTAGTGATATTTACTTAAAGATTGTTCAAGACTGCTTATAGCCTCAACTCTTTCAACAAAACGAATATAGAGTATAATCATTGGTTTCATTTTAATTTTAGATATGTAATTTAATTCTTCAAAGAAATAAAGCTCATGTGTTTTTAATAACAATAAAATATTTCCCTTTTATTTTCAGGCTCTTCAAAGAAAAGTTCCAAAAGTTCTTCATCCGCTGATGCCCAGCCTCAGAGTTTGAATATGCTCTCTCCTTTGGTGGTATGATACCTGGGATGGACCCAGGAATGTTGCCATTTTATATCCAGGGTTACCTGGATAGATGTCGGGCGGACCCGGGGTTCCATGACTACAACCCGGAATAATGCCAGGTCAGTGACCAAGGAAAGCCCGTAGTTAACATTGCACATGTTGTCTATATTTGTTGTGTCAATACAGAAAAATTAGATTATTCCATTTATGACCTTTAAAAAATCAAACTAGTTTCATTTAAGGATCAAAGAGGATCCAAGAAAACTTGAAGGGATCCCAGCAATTCAAAGCTAGGGATTTCATCAGGATCCTTCAACTTCTCAAGTACAATAGATTTTAACGTTTCAATCAATGCTCCAGATTCACTGAAGATGTTTCTTTCTTTGACATTTGAACAATTACCAGATAACAAAATTTTTGACTGGTCCAACTCTGATGTAATAAGTAGGGATTCCCGTGGGATCCAATTGATGCCTTACGAAACATGTGAACAAGCTTGTTTGAGCGGTATAATTAACCATACAATACCTTTTATGACTAGTTTGTCTTAAATTGTTAATAATCTGTCAAAGGTTTTGTTTGCAATGTCATAAGAACTAATGGGAAGATATTGTAAGCTAACTTTAGGCTAAAAATATGAAAATACTTGATGCTAATGTCATGTTAATCTAACTAAACATATGCTTATCCTTGTCATATGTTGCCGTCCTCGTTAATTAGTTACTATAACTGTTAATATTGCGGTTGCTTCTAGATGTTTCAACTTATCTCCTTAATAAGCAGAAATGGTTATGATAGAAATGTTTGAGTTTGTGGTATTGCAAATTTGAAAATTTGGAAACAAATTCTTCACTTCTAAATCACCCCCTATCTCTTTTTTATTCTTTCATTCTGAATTTTCAAAAAAAAAAAAAAAAAAAAAAAACAAATTGAGAGCTGCAAAAATCATGTTGTTTTTACTAATGAACTTGGTGAAATGTCAAAAAGAATGATATTGTTATGAAAAATAGTTGAAAACTCTGGTGACAAGCTGCGATTTTCACATTGTTTTGTTTATTCCATTAGTCTTTTCCTAAAACTTTTTCTAGTCTTGTTGAAAGCTGTTGTTAAATTCCATGTAAATAATTATTTTGACCAGTCTTTTAAAAAAAGGCCATTGGTGAATTCGGTCAAGTCAAGCACGGGTCAATCAGTTTCAACATTTCAAAAAATAAATACTGGCCAAAGCGTGTCATTTTCAACTATGTTCCACGCGTGAAATTCTAACTTTAAGCATCCTGAACTGTCAGTCTTAATATATCCTAATTGTCTCTAGTTGATTTGGATAAATAACTTATCTATAGAGCTCTTACTGAAAATTCTGATCAGATGTTGCCATCACATTATGCTGATCTGAGTCTCAATAATGTCATGTTTAATCATTGGAAATATCAGACCCATATGGTAAGGTAGATTGGCCATTTTACAGGTAGAGTTGATTATTTTGGGGAAAAAATATACTGCATCAATTAATTAAATTATTGGATAATAGGTGAACGTGACACCTTTTTATACGCCTGTCGAAGACGGGACGTATTATGGGATCACCCGTGGTGTCCGGGCGTCCGGACGTCCGGGCGTCCGGACGTCCGGGCGACCGGTTGTCCGGGCGTCCGGGCGGTGTCCACTTCTTTGTCCGGAGCATAACTCTGTCACCGTAAGTCCGATTGACTTTAAACTTGGCAGTTATATTCTTCTCATCAATACGGAGTGCAGTGCACAAGAACCATAACTCTACCTGGCCTATTTTTTTAGTTATTGCCCTTTGTTTTATTTCATACTTGAATCTTGTCCGGAGTATATCGCTAAAAGTATTATAGCTAGAATCATGAAACTTTATGGGTGTATAGATCCCACCAAGGGGGGATGTGCAGTGCACAAGAACCATAACTCTACCTGGCCTATTTTTTGAGTTATTGCCCTTTGTTGTTTTTCATACTAGAATCTTGTCCGGAGTATATCTCTAAAAGTATTATAGCTAGGATCATGAAACTTTATGGGTGTATAGATCTCACCAAGGGGGAGTGCAGTGCACAAGAACCGTAACTCTACCTGGCCTATTTTTTGAGTTATTGCCCTTTGTTGTTTTTCATACTTGAATCTTGTCCAGAGTATATCTCTAAAAGTATTATAGCTAGGATCATGAAATTTCATGGATGGATAGAGCTCACCGAGTGGGAGTGCAGTGTACAAGAACCATAACTTTACCTAGCCTATTTTTTGAGTTATTGTCCTTCGTTGTTTTTCATACTTGAATCTTGTTTGGAGTATATCTCTAAAAGTATTATAGTTAGGATCATGAAACTTCATGGGTGTATAGATCTCACCAAGGGGTTGTGCAGTGCACAAGAACCATAACTCTACCTGGCCTATTTTTGAGTTATTGCCCTTTGTTGTTTATCATACTTGAATCTTGTATGGAGTATGTCTCTTAAAGTTTAATAGCTTGAATCATGAAATTTCATGGATGGATAGAGCACACCAAGTGGGAGTGCAGTGTACAAGAACCATAACTCTACCTAGCATATATTTTGAGTTATTGCCCTTTGTTGTTTTTCATACTTGAATCTTGTCCGGAGTATATCTCTAAAAGTATAATAGCTAGAATCATGAAACTTCATGGATGGATAGAGCTCACCAAGTGGGAGTGCAGTGTACAAGAACCATAACTCTACCTAGCGTATAGTTTGAGTTATTGTCCTTTGTTGTTTTTCATAATTTGTTTGACAAAAAATATTCATTTAAAATAACATCAGTTCTATTCAAAGCCCCAGTTAATATTAAGCAGCTTGACGGGCGTATCTTGTGACAATTTGGCACCTTGTTTTATTTTCATTACAAAGAAAGTTTCAAAATGTAATGTCAGAAAGTGATCAAACTATTACCAGATGAGAAATTCACCCTTGTCATGCTAAACCTGGTATATTCCCGCTTTGACAGGAGGCATAGACAAAGATCAGCCTGCACATTATAAAGTGATTTTAAAGCAATTATATATGTGTTTTTAATTCAGCATGTCAAGGGCTAAGACAGGCCCAACTTGAAAATGGATGCAGACTACAAATTTTCAAAGAAGTTTTTGATTTTTTTTTTGTAGTAATGTGTAATGAAGAAATTGATTATGATAAGAAATTTCTTCATCATCCACAATTATTTCCAGTGGCTTAAGAAAAGCAGGATTGTGTGGGATTGGTTCATCGATATATATATATTGATTTATTGAATGGGGTTTAACGCCACTTTTAACACTATTTCGGTCATATCGTGGCGGCTGGAGCATCTAAGAATGGATTCCTGGTATTTCTCACACCAGTACTACCACTACGTCCTTTCCTAGCATGTAGCTGTTATCCAACTTAGATTTACGATTATCCACCCATTGGTGAGAGACAAATGTAGGACAGGATATGTGCCGCCAATGGGGATCGAACCCATGACACCCCATGATTGAAGATTAGGAGTCTGATGCGCTACCGACTGCGCTATGATGGCTGCATCTCTCTAGAAACAATTTGACAAGAGTAACAAATATTTTTTGTGTAAGATTGCACACATTCAATCCGAATTGTCCGTAAATTGATCTTTAAGATTCAACTTGAATTACAAAGATAACGTCTCCCTAATAAGCACAATGTTCTTCAACACATTTGTACACAGTCCTAAGACAGGGAGATAAGTACAAGAACCGACAGGCTTTCCTTTTTTTTAAGTTTCAAAATTGCTTTTACCTCCTAAATGAAGTGTGTGAAGTTGGCAGGACATTAGACATTAGACATTAGACATTCGACCGAATGTCTAACTGGGAAATTAGACATTCAAATATCAATGTCTAACTGCCTAATTAGACATTAGACATTCGATTAGACATTCGACCAAACCCGTTTTTGAATGTCTAACTGCCCAATTAGACATTAGACATTCGATTAGACATTCGACCAAACCCGTTTTTGAATGTCTAACTGCCCAATTAGACATTAGACATTCGATTAGACATTCGACCAAACCCGTTTTTGAATGTCTAACTGCCCAATTAGACATTAGACATTCGATTAGACATTCGACCAAACCCGTTTTTGAATGTCTAACTGCCCTATTAGACATTAGACATTCGATTAGACATTCGACCAAACCCGTTTTTGAATGTCTAACTGCCCTATTAGACATTAGACATTCGATTAGACATTCGACCAAACCCGTTTTTGAATGTCTAACTGCCCAATTAGACATAAGACATTCGATTAGACATTCGACCAAACCCGTTTTTGAATGTCTAACTGCCCAATTAGACATTAGACATTCGATTAGACATTCGACCAAACCCGTTTTTGAATGTCTAACTGCCCAATTAGACATTAGACATTCGATTAGACATTCGAACAACCCCGTTTTTGAATGTCTAACTGCCCAATTAGACATTAGACATTCGATTAGACATTCGACCAAACCCGTTTTTGAATGTCTAACTGCCCAATTAGACATTAGACATTCGATTAGACATACGACAAAACCCGTTTTTGAATGTCTAACTGCCCAATTAGACATTAGACATTCGATTAGACATTCGACCAAACCCGTTTTTGAATGTCTAGCTGCCCTATTAGACATTAGACATTCGATTAGACATTCGACCAAACCCGTTTTTGAATGTCTAACTGCCCAATTAGACATTAGACATTCGATTAGACATTCGACCAAACCCATTTTTGAATGTCTAACTGCCCAATTAGACATTAGACATTCGATTAGACATTCGACCAAACCCGTTTTTGAATGTCTAACTGCCCAATTAGACATTAGACATTCGATTAGACATTCGACCAAACCCGTTTTTGAATGTCTAACTGCCCAATTAGACATTAGACATTCGATTAGACATTCGACCAAACCCGTTTTTGAATGTCTAACTGCCCAATTAGACATTAGACATTCGATTAGACATTCGACCAAACCCGTTTTTGAATGTCTAACTGCCCAATTAGACATTAGACATTCGATTAGACATTCGACCAAACCCGTTTTTGAATGTCTAACTGCCCAATTAGACATTAGACATTCGATTAGACATTCGACCAAACCCGTTTTTGAATGTCTAACTGCCCAATTAGACATTAGACATTCGATTAGACATACGACAAAACCCGTTTTTGAATGTCTAACTGCCCAATTAGACATTAGACATTCGATTAGACATTCGACCAAACCCGTTTTTGAATGTCTAACTGCCCAATTAGACATTAGACATTCGATTAGACATTCGACCAAACCCGTTTTTGAATGTCTAACTGCCCAATTAGACATTAGACATTCGATTAGACATTCGACCAAACCCGTTTTTGAATGTCTAACTGCCCAATTAGACATTAGACATTCGATAAGACATTCGACCAAACCCGTTTTTGAATGTCTAACTGCCAAATTTGACATTAGACATTCGATTAGACATTCGACCAAACCCGTTTTTGAATGTCTAACTGCCCAATTAGACATTAGACATTCGATTAGACATTCGACCAAACCCGTTTTTGAATGTCTAACTGCCCAATTGGACATTAGACATTCGATTAGACATTCGACCAAACCCGTTTTTGAATGTCTAACTGCCCAATTAGACATTAGACATTCGATTAGACATTCGACCAAACCCGTTTTTGAATGTCTAACTGCCCTATTAGACATTAGACATTCGATTAGACATTCGACCAAACCCGTTTTTGAATGTCTAACTGCCCGATTAGACATTAGACATTCGATTAGACATTCGAACAACCCCGTTTTTGAATGTCTAACTGCCCAATTAGACATTAGACATTCGATTAGACATTCGACCAACCCCGTTTTTGAATGTCTAACTGCCCGATTAGACATTAGACATTTGATAAGACATTCGACCAAACCCGTTTTTGAATGTCTAACTGCCCAATTAGACATTAGACATTCGATTAGACATTCCACCAAACCCGTTTTTGAATGTCTAACTGCCTAACATTAGATCAGATATTCGACCAAACCCGTTTTTGAATGTGTAACTGCCAAATTAGACATTGGAAAATAGGAAGACTTAACACTTTTGAAACTTAACATATCAAAATTCCTTTGCGTATGGCATTAAATACTCTGAAGTTTCTTTAATCAAATAAACGTTCTTTTAAAGATGTTTTTAAGCGATTGAAAGATAAAATTATTGACTTTCAACACTTTAGATGTCTTTTAACTCATTCGTTCTGATGTCAGTTTGACGCTTATTTCATCTACAAATTGATCGTAAATTTTGCCATACCCTATTCCAAACGGAACATTTTGACCAAAATCGATAATTTAATCCAAATTACCGATTGATTGTTATTGTTTTCCGATGACAAAGATGAACAATTTATGAAGAATTTCAAACGGTTTCATACAAAGACTTCATAATTCTTTTTAAATCTATCATTGCACGTCGAAAAAACTGATAAGTAAGCTGATCAATGTCTAGGCCAAAGATGTGGTCTAGGTAACCTGGATTGGATATAATTCCGATATTTCACATGAAAACCAGTTAAAGATTGTAAAAATTATAATAATAATCAATGAAATACTCTGATTCTACTGGCGACTGATATGTTGTAAAAAAAAAATCATACAAAATTGTAGCTACGATGTTTCGTCTCATACCAACACCATGTATACAAAAGAGAAAAGGATAAGATCATATGGAAAAGGTAATAATATAGCTAATATTTAGCATGTTCTATTTTGTTTAGTCGGATTTATATCTTCGAGTGTCAGGACAACATATTTCCAGATGGCTTCGAATAGTAAAAAGTTAACACGAGGTTCATTTTAAAGAAACATGCTGGTAAAGAGGGACAAGCTCCTCTTTGCCTTTACCATGACGTTTTCTAGAATACAAATTTTATGGAGTCGCTCGCATAGAAATGTGCAAAAGTATTCAGTTAAAAATTGAGCACTGGTTTATTATTCAATAAAAAAAAAAGTAAAATTTATATTAATCTGGGCTTATTGTTCGTTTCGTTACTTAAGTCCGAAGAAACTTGGTACAATTTTACGAAGGGGATAATGTCCGCCGATCGAGGGGATGGTGTCCGCTATGCCCAATTAGACATTCGAATAGACATTCTACCAAACCCGTTTTTAATGTCTTACTGCCCAATTAGACATAAGACATTCGATTAGACATGTTATCATAAAGTTAAAAAAATACGAGTAATCAAATAAAGTCAACATTATATCGAATGTCAAATTTTTCATGAAAAAAAAAGAAACCCTTTTAAAACAATAACAACAACAAAACAAATGGACATGCTTCTTTTTCAGAAAATTCTGTTCAAAAATAGTTTTTTTAAATTTCAAAATATATAACATATTTTTCCACTGCTTAAAGTGAAAAACAAAATTAACGCAATTGTCGTATTAGAATATATATACATGTAAATATGACCAGCTGATGGTAGAAAATCATTAAGTAGAACGGTGAAACCTTTACCAAATTTCTGTTAAGTTTCTGTCACAAGTTTTGCATACTACTCTTAGTACGCTGTCATACGCTTGCATACGTCGTCGTAAGTCGAGTATGTTGAAAAATTTTGTGCATGCACAAAATTTCCAACGTATGCCGACGTATGGATAGTACGTTACTCATAAGTTTCATGTACGCTACTTATAAGTAATGCATAGGTTCATGTACGTTACATGTAAGTTACTCATACGTTCGCATACGTTGCCATACGTAAAAGTCCGTTGGACGCTTGTGTAGCGTGTGCTTAGCGTATGCATAACGTGTTTGTAAACTACAAGCAACGTACTCCTAACTTATGGGTAGCTTATTCCAAACGTTCATCGACGTATTGAGCGTATGTCCGACGCACTGGGAGGGTACTCAGCGTACTTTGAACGTATGTAGAACGTACTGAACGTATTTGTAACTTACGGGTAGCGTATCTGCAAGCGTTCTGAGCTCATCTTGTACAAATTTGGTACACATGAGTAAATCATACCACTCAGATTGGTGAGAAATGGAAGACCATGAGAGACTTAGACGAGAATATCAGCTAGCCATATTGAATCACCAAAATAATGTGATTGAAGCTGCTTTGTATGTGGCTAGTAGGATCCGAAGAAGAAGAGGCCAACGCTTCTGTTTGTCGTTTTGTGTATGTGACGAGTTCGAGTCAGACGGAGCAATAGAGACTACAGTTTCGTTCACAGACGCCACTGAAGAAGCATTTGAGTCCGAACGAGGGCGGTTTTGATCATCATTGTCCGAATGCTGTTTATTTCCGTTATCGTCTGTCTGTTAAGGAGATAGGGAAGACGCCGAACGTGCAGGCGCTGAAGTTTTCTTTGCGCGGCCTCTTCCCGAGTTTTTCCTTTGTTTCTTTAGGGACATGTTTACCGATCTTCAACTACATAAATATTGAAGACTGGGTAGCCAAGAGATAAATATCATACATGTATCTGACGTCAAGAACGTCACGTGCACTACAAGCACGCTGTGCACAAGTTTGGCGATCGTTCTTCATACGTTCCTCATAAGTTAAGAACGCTAGGCAAATGCTGGACGTACGCTGTTGTACGCTTTCATAAGTCATGTTACGCCAGAGGTAATCAATGCATAAGTTACTCATTCGTTGGACATGCGCTATTCATTCGCTCAGTACGTTGCACGTACGTTTTGCATAAGTTCAAACAGAGGCTTTCTCTCATTTTTTGTGACTTTTCTTCAGCGTATGACAACGTATGACAACGAAATTATTTCTTTTCATGCGTTCGGCGTACGTTGGCTTATACGTTATAGTGTGACAGGGGCATTAAGTATTGAAATGCTTCCACACGCCAGGAACGCGTTAAAGACTGGCCAGGCACACGTTCTGCGTAACTTTTAGCCAACGTGTTTCTAGCGTGCTCGCAGCGTATGTGAACGTGTACATTGGCTGTCTCTAGTGTACTGAACGTGTTCGGAACGTATTTCAACTCGTTCGTAACACACTGAGGAATTGTGAGCATGCACGACATCTGTCGATATACTCAGCGTGTAACAACGTGTGTCAGTGTGTCGATGGCGTGTGTGGAGCGTGTTGTTTAAAATCAAACACGTCCCGAACACGCTGGCTAAAACATAAAGGTGCTACTACAGCACTATTACGCTCTAACTATTTCAAGAAATAAAATGAAGTGATCATATAAATGGAAAGCTATAACATTATAAGGTGGGAGTTTTACAGTGAAGATTTTACTCAGTACAATTTACATGTGTTCTCGGAGTAGACAAGTAACTAAAGCAAAAGATAAATATAGCTTAAGTAACTAGGTTCTGGTTGTTTGTGTTACAGTTGTTTGGTTGAAAACATTTAACCTCATGTTGGCCGCTTTTAACATCAAATAAATAATTTGTTTTGCATTGTTTTTTTATGTTTTTTTTTTAAATGGGAATTTACACCGCTTTTGTCAATCTTTCAGTCATATCGCGGTGACTGGAGCACCTGACAACGGATTCCTTGTATTTCTCCTACAACTACAAACATTTCATCTTTTCTTGACCCCAGCCGCTACCCCTCATAGGTCTACGATTATCAGCCCCATTGGTGGGAGACAGATAGTCGGAAAGGATGAGAGACCTGTAGACTGACAGTTCGACGCGCTACTAACTGCGCTATGACGATGGCTTGATTTTTATTGTATTTGATGGCAAATGAGTTGCAAAGACTATATAATATGCATAGCGTTTACGAGGACTTTTAACGATAAAGGAATAGGCCGATCAAAGTTGAGAAAATTAAATTCGATGATCTGTTATTTGTATTTAATTGATAAATAATGTACATTCGAATATTCATTTTAAGTCTTTGAGAGTAGGGCTGCTTCACCATATGATGTATAATTTCGAAAGCTGTTTGGTAGTCGCCAAAACATGGTAACGGTAAGGTCAGGCCAATCTTATGGGTATCAAATTATGACATAGCAAGTGAAGGGATATCAATTAGTGGATTGCTGGCCCCGCCCCTTGGCCTCCGTCGAGACATAACAACTCAGAAATTTTATAAAATGTCACTATACTCTTTTATTTTGATTAAACTAAATACAAATCGATGTTGGACCTTTAGCACGTCTTGGCTACAGCTTATTCAAGCTGTAGTTTGTTTCGACGATCAAGTCACCACACATATATTAACTTTTTCTCATATGATATGTTACAAAAATAGAACGTTCGTTGTCTTTTGCACTTACAGATTTATCGCGAGATGATTTGGTACTTGTAAACCCCTACCTACATAGATCATACGGCATTTTACGGCTGATGTCAACTATTCGACGCACACTCCTGGTCTCTGTAAGGGGCATAAGCGATTACCTTGCTATTTGATTTTAATCTCAATGCTGGATTTTAATGTGGTTGGTTTTTCAATTGTATCGTGGATAACATAAATGCACAACTCATACACTGAAGGACTAAAGAAACGCAAATTTCAGTTTTGGTTATTTTTATTAGCCTTGCTGGGCGATGTTGTTTCCGTTGTAAGGGTTTACAGTTAAGTCATTACATTAGCAAAGATTGTTCTAAATAACTACACGCCTAAGAGCAGTGGCATTTTAAAGATATCTACCCCTACTACGAAAAAAGACTAAAAAAAAATTAATAATAAACCAGTCACCGTTCTTTGGCAAATCAATGAAAGCTCAGTAAATTCAAGCATATCTAGATTTTTATAACATCTGAAAATGAAACCCAACATTTTGTCTTGAATTTTTGTAGATATTTCCATCTTTCTGGGTAGAAAACATCCGGCAAAATGAAAATATTGATTGTTACAAGCAATTTTGTCATTTTACACAATGTTTTCCCAATTATATTTCTTAAGGGGCGCCTAAAAGCGTCATTTTGTGGGAATGGGTAAACCAATTTAAATCAATCAACCTGCACAAGCTTTAGCATCTGATGAAAAATATATATTTTTTATGTAAAATTTATTCTTGTTAACCCTGGTTTATACGTCCCGGTGGCTATCAAATTGAGAATACATTGTAGAAAAATAATAAGCAAATTGAGAATGCATTGTAGAAAAAGAATAAGTTTGTTGCAAGCAAATTTATTCCCTTTTTTAATTGTTTTATAAATCATTTCATATATTTAAGTATTTGAGAAAAAGTGAGAAATAAAAAAGTGGAATATAAAAGAGATGACCGTAAGAAGTGTCACAAAGATCTAACTAAGACAATCTTTTTGAACGTGTTAATCCATTCACCAAATTCTTATTACTATATTGAGATATATCATGCAATAACATATATGATACAATGTATGTAAATCTTTTTGTTGTAATTTTTTTTTTCAGATTTTTCTTACTTAAACATTTTTTTCCAAATTTTTCTAAATGAGAAACGTTTTAAAATAGATTTCCTTTACCTCTTGCATTTATAATCCTATCTAAAATGTACAAACTCGTAATTTCCTTAGAATTAAAGGGAATAGCAAACGACTTCCTTTGTTACTTGTAATAAGGGGAATCGGGTGAAAATCAAAAGCAAATAGCCGATCATTATGAGATATATCCAGTGTACATCGAAAATACCACCCGTGGTCTATTACGCAATCAGAGATAACATCAGAAGCGTGTAAGTTACTTGTATCAAAACAGCACTTTTAAATTTGATTTACCATTAACCCTTCACAGAAAAAAAATCTCAGAACGAAAGAGGATACGAACGAAAAATTAATAGCCATGTGTACCGAAAATAATGGATCTTTCAAATGTGAAGAAAATCGGCGTAAAAAGTACTCTTTATCGCAATATGGTTATTCTTAGTTGATGTTGTGTGGTTTCCTTGTTTTAATAAGTCTTTTCAAGTTAAAGAAGTAAACGCAATGATTTCCTACAAAGGACGCCTTTGCTAATTTTGTTTCGAAAATGAGAATTAAAATATGAAAACTGGACGAGAATGAAATTGGTTCCGAGGTCGGGAGAAAAAAACGATTAAAACGTGTCAACGTTAATATAAACTACCACATCAATTCCATATTCTAAGAGAATTTTAAGAGTACTCAACATTCCTCTGTATTGATTTTTGAAAAAAAATCTGATTCTACGCAAAATAGGAACATTTAGTCTCAGCCCTTATATTCTCTATATAGCAAATTTAAACCGGAACTACCCAGTTAAGTCAAGGGAGTTAATTATAGGGCAATTTTCAGGACAACTCTGTATATCGGTAGGGGCCCATTGAACCATTCTCGTTGCAAACATTTGAGGAAATTAATATCCTGCATTAGACGACCCGTATTTTTTAATTATTACTTTTCAAAATAAAATGCTAAAAAAGATTGTCCGTAAAAAGTTTAAAAAATAGAATATAAAATCTATTACTTTAGCTGAATCCGCAAATTTTTGTTCGCCAAGCATGAGTTAGAGCGTAGTTTTCCTGTTGAAACCGTCACGACAAATGACGAAACATCTATCAAAGCATGAGAATGGTCAAATTTGCCCCCCTTTTTGTTTACGTCGCTTTTATTTAAGAATGTATGACGCAACAAAAATGACCGACATTATAGATTTATTCGCGACTCACTGGATATAGCGTTATTGGATGAAAATTTAAATCGATCGGTAAAACAGTTATTGTTCATATTCTGACAATTTACACGAATAAACTTGCGCTCCGCTTAGGTTGAATCGCGTAAATTGTCAGAAATGAACTATAACTATTACTTCTTTTAGGCCATGAATCTAGGACAATAGCCCATCCGGACAATATCCCCTTCTATGTTTTTCGATAAGATCGACATTATCCCCTTCCTAAATTCAACAGGGCGGACATTTGCCCCTTCGTCATTCGGATAGGGCGAACGAAATCCCCTTCCTATTATTAATAGGGCGGACACCATCCCCTCGATCGGCGGACATTATCCCCTTCGTAAAATTGTTCTTAGTTTCTTCCGGCTTAAGTAACGAAACGAACAATAAGCCCCGATTGATATAAATTTTACTCTTTTTTTAATTGAATAATAAACCAGTGCTCAATTTTTAACTGAATACTTTTGCACATTTCTATGCGAGCGACTCCATAAAATTTGTATTCTAGAAAACGTCATGGTAAAGGCAAAGAGGAGCTTGTCCCTCTTTACCAGCATGTTTCTTTAAAATGAACCTCGTGTTAACTTTTTACTATTCGAAGCCATCTGGAAATATGTTGTCCTGACACTCGAAGATTGAAATCCGACCTAACAAAATAGAACATGCTGAATATTAGCTATATTATTACCTTTTCCATATGATCTTATCCTTTTCTCTTTTGTATACATGGTGTTGGTATGAGACGAAACATCGTAGCTACAATTTTGTATGAGTTTTTTTTTTACAACATATCAGTCGCCAGTAGAATCAGAGTATTTCATTGATTATCATTATAATTTTTACAATCTTTGACTGGTTTTCATGTGAAATACCGGAATTATATCCAATCCAGAAACCGTGAATTGTCTGTGATATATTACAGAAAGGGGCTTTTGTCCGCAGTAGTAAAACGATGAAGGGGATAATGTCCGCCTGTTAATATGAGGAAGGGGATTTTGTCCGCCCTGTCAGAATGGCGAAGGGGCTAATGTCCGCCCTGTTAAATTTAGGTAGGGGAAAATGTCCGCCATGTCAAAAAACATAGAAGTTGATATTGTCCGGAGGGGCTATTGTCCGGTTACCTAGACCATATCTTTGGCCTAGACATTGATCAGCTTACTTATCAGTTTTTTCGACGTGCAATGATAGATTTAAAAAGAATTATGAAGTCTTTGAATGAAACCGTTTGAAATTCTTCATAAATTGTTCATCTTTGTCATCGGAAAACAATAACAATCAATCGGTAATTTGGATTAATTTATCGATTTTGGTCAAAATGTTCCGTTTGGTATAGGGTATGGCAAAATTTACAATCAATTTGTAGATGAAATAAGCGTCAAACTGACATCAGAACGAATGAGTTAAAAGACATCTAAAGTGTTGAAAGTCAATAATTTTATCTTTCAATCGCTTAAAAACATCTTTAAAAGAACGTTTATTTGATTAAAGAAACTTAGGTGTATTCAATGCCATACGCAAAGGAATTTTGATATGTTATGTTTCAAAAGTGTTAAGTCTTCCTATTTTCCAATGTCTAATTTTGCAGTTAGACATTCAAAAACGGGTTTGGTCGAATATCTGATCTAATGTTAGACAGTTAGACATTCAAAAACGGGTTTGGACGAATGTCTAATCGAATGTCTAATTGGACAGTTAGACATTCAAAAACGGGTTTGGTCGAATGTCTAATCGAATGTCTAATGTCTAATTGGGCATTTAGACATTCAAAAACGGGTTTGGTCGAATGTCTAATCGAATGTCTAATGTCTAATTGGGCAGTTAGACATTCAAAAACGGGTTTGGTCGAATGTCTAATCGAATGTCTAATGTCTAATTGGGCAGTTAGACATTCAAAAACGGGTTTGGTCGAATGTCTAATCGAATGTCTAATGTCTAATTGGGCAGTTAGACATTCAAAAACGGGTTTGGTCGAATGTCTAATCGAATGTCTAATGTCTAATTGTGCAGTAAGACATTCAAAAACGGGTTTGGTCGAATGTCTAATCGAATGTCTTATGTCTAATTTGGCAGTTAGACATTCAAAAACGGGATTTGGTCGAATGTCAAATCGATTGTCTTATGTCTAATTGGGTAGTTAGACATTCAAAAACGGGTTTGGTCGAATGTCTAATCGAATGTCTAATGTCTAATTGGGCAGTTAGACATTCAAAAACGGGTTTGGTCGAATGTCTAATCGAATGTCTAATGTCTAATTGGGCAGTAAGACATTCAAAAACGGGTTTGGTCGAATGTCTAATCGAATGTCTAATGTCTAATTGGGCAGTTAGACATTCAAAAACGGGATTTGGTCGAATGTCTAATCGATTGTCTTATGTCTAATTGGGTAGTTAGACATTTAAAAACGGGTTTGGTCGAATGTCTAATCGAATGTCTAATGTCTAATTGGGCAGTTAGACATTCAAAAACGGGTTTGGTCGAATGTCTAATCGAATGTCTAATGTCTAATTGGGCAGTAAGACATTCAAAAACGGGTTTGGTCGAATGTCTAATCGAATGTCTAATGTCTAATTGGGCAGTTAGACATTCAAAAACGGGTTTGGTCGAATGTCTAATCGAATGTCTAATGTCTAATTGGGTAGTTAGACATTCAAAAACGGGTTTGGTCGAATGTCTAATCGAATGTCTAATGTCTAATTGGGCAGTTAGACATTCAAAAACGGGTTTGGTCGAATGTCTAATCGAATGTCTAATGTCTAATTGGGCAGTTAGACATTCAAAAACGGGTTTGGTCGAATGTCTAATCGAATGTCTAATGTCTAATTTGGCAGTTAGACATTTAAAAACGGGGTTGTTCGAATGTCTAATCGAATGTCTAATGTCTAATTGGGCAGTTAGACATTCAAAAACGGGTTTGGTCGAATGTCTAATCGAATGTCTAATGTCTAATTTGGCAGTTAGACATTCAAGAACGGGGTTGGTCGAATGTCTAATCGAATGTCTAATGTCTAATTGGGCAGTTAGACATTCATAAACGGGTTTGGTCGAATGTCTTATCGAATGTCTAATGTCTAATTGGGCAGTTAGACATTCAAAAACTGGTTTGGTCGAATGTCTAATCGAATGTCTAATGTCTAATTGGGCAGTTAGACATTCAAAAACGGGTTTGGTCGAATGTCTAATCGAATGTCTAATGTCTAATTGGGCAGTTAGACATTCAAAAACGGGTTTGGTCGAATGTCTAATCGAATGTCTAATGTCTAATTTGGCAGTTAGACATTTAAAAACGGGGTTGTTCGAATGTCTAATCGAATGTCTAATGTCTAATTGGGCAGTTAGACATTCAAAAACGGGTTTGGTCGAATGTCTAATCGAATGTCTAATGTCTAATTGGGCAGTTAGACATTCAAGAACGGGGTTGGTCGAATGTCTAATCGAATGTCTAATGTCTAATTGGGCAGTTAGACATTCATAAACGGGTTTGGTCGAATGTCTTATCGAATGTCTAATGTCTAATTGGGCAGTTAGACATTCAAAAACGGGTTTGGTCGAATGTCTAATCGAATGTCTAATGTCTAATTGGGCAGTTATACATTCAAAAACGGGTTTGGTCGAATGTCTAATCGAATGTCTAATGTCTAATTGGGCAGTTAGACATTCAAAAACGGGTTTGGTCGAATGTCTAATCGAATGTCTAATGTCTAATTGGGCAGTTAGACATTCAAAAACGGGTTTGGTCGAATGTCTAATCGAATGTCTAATGTCTAATTGGGCAGTTAGACATTCAAAAACGGGGTTGTTCGAATGTCTAATCGAATGTCTAATGTCTAATTGGGCAGTTAGACATTCAAAAACGGGTTTGTTCGAATGTCTAATCGAATGTCTAATGTCTAATTGGGCAGTTAGACATTCAAAAACGGGTTCGGTCGAATGTCTAATCGAATGTCTAATGTCTAATTGGGCAGTTAGACATTCAAAAACGGGGTTGTTCGAATGTCTAATCGAATGTCTAATGTCTAATTGGGCAGTTAGACATTCAAAAACGGGTTTGGTCGAATGTCTAATCGAATGTCTAATGTCTAATTGGGCAGTTAGACATTCAAAAACGGGTTTGGTCGAATGTCTAATCGAATGTCTAATGTCTAATTGGACAGTTAGCCATTCAAAAACGGGTTTGGTCGAATGTCTAATCGAATGTCTAATGTCTAATTGGGCAGTTAGACATTCAAAAACGGGTTTGGTCGAATGTCTAATCGAATGTCTAATGTCTAATTGGGCAGTTAGACATTCAAAAACGGGTTTGGTCGAATGTCTAATCGAATGTCTAATGTCTAATTGGGCAGTTAGACATTCAAGAACGGGGTTGGTCGAATGTCTAATCGAATGTCTAATGTCTAATTGCGCAGTTAGACATTCATAAACGGGTTTAGTCGAATGTCTAATCGAATGTCTAATGTCTAATTGGGCAGTTAGACATTCATAAAACGGGTTTGGTCGAATGTCTAATCGAATGTCTAATGTCTAATTGGGCAGTTAGACATTCAAAAACGGGTTTGGTCGAATGTCTTATCGAATGTCTAATGTCTAATTGGGCAGTTAGACATTCAAAAACGGGTTTGGTCGAATGTCTTATCGAATGTCTAATGTCTAATTGGGCAGTTAGACATTCAAAAACGGGTTTGGTCGAATGTCTAATCGAATGTCTAATGTCTAATTGGGCAGTTAGACATTCATAAACGGGTTTAGTCGAATGTCTAATCGAATGTCTAATGTCTAATTGGGCAGTTAGACATTCAAAAACGGGTTTGGTCGAATGTCTAATCGAATGTCTAATGTCTAATTGGGCAGTTAGACATTCAAGAACGGGGTTGGTCGAATGTCTTATCGAATGTCTAATGTCTAATTGGGCAGTTAGACATTCAAAAATGGGTTTGGTCGAATGTCTAATCGAAAGTCTAATGTCTAATTCGGCAGTTAGACATTGATATTTAATGTCTAATTTTCCAGTTAGACATTCGGTCGAATGTCTAATGTCTAATGTCTAATGTCCTGCCAACTTCACACACTTTCCTAAATGACCTTTTGAATTTCAAAGAAATCGATAAAAACACCAAGATTATTAGAAACCATAAAATGTATCTAATTACCTGCAGAATTTAGTATATACTTTTGTCTGCCTACAAAGTGTTCCCGGTTGTAAACTGAAATTATTCCTCACAGTTCCTGCGATTATTTCTTTGTTGTGTGCCCTATGATACGTTTGTGTAATTTCAAAAGAGGTCGGATAGCTGCATGAAGTTAGTGTTCCGGTTTTGCCTACGTGAGCGTCAAAGGTACTATCGCTTTTGAATCTTTGTAGTTGGCTTTTTAATTGTACAAAAGTTTAGCAGTACAAATACACAGAAAATAAATCAAATCTTAGCTAACATGTACCTTTGTGCAAGAAAAAAGTTCTAACGTATGATTACCGCCATACTGTTTTAGACGAGAATTTAACCCATTCCAACACAAGAAAATTCTAGACTGGTCCAAATTGAAAGAAGCTGCAAACGACAATTTCAAGTTGATGGAATTTTAATTTTTTCGTCTTTTGGGATAGAAAACATTGTGGATAATGAAGAAATTGCTTGTTATAAGCAATTTCTTCATTGTCCACAATGTTTCCCAAAGCTTTTTTCTTGTGGGGCGTAAAAAGGAGGGCTTGAGTTGGAATGGGTTAAAACAAGTTTTATACCAAATACATCCATCCATCCATCCATCAATCAATCAATCAATCATTCAATCAATCATTCAATTCACCAATATATCTATCAATCTATAAATCAACCAATAAGGACAACAAACTTTAATTATTTAGACTCGTTTTTCTTTGTACACTGTATGGTATTGCATTTCGTTTCGGTAATATCATACGGAAGTGTAAACTCCAGGTTTTCATATCGATATCGATGTAAAAAAAAATGAATACTTGTTTTGTATGTTTCATATAGATCACTGTTTATTTATATTTTGTAGCACTGTCTCATGTAGTTATGCTATGTTAGTTTTATGTTTCTTGTAATGTTCGATTGTTTGTTAATCAATGTGATTGTATATGCTTATCTTCTTTAAAGGAGGAATAATAAAGTATATATAATTAATCTAATAATATGTGACGCAATAATAATTCCGTAATAAAAGTGTTTATGCAAAATGGTCATTTTTCTATTTAGTTGCGCTTCTTTTTGAACTTCGTATAGTAACAATAGCAAATTCTCTAATCTTTAGAACAAATTTTGTGCCCAATGCATTTGCCAATTAATCTAATAATATGTGACGCAATAATAATTCAGTAATAAAAGTGTTTATGCAAATTAGTCATTTTTTTTATTTAGTTGCGCTTCTTTTTGAACTTAGTATAGTAAATTCTCTAATCTTAGCAGAATAATTGCATTCTAGTGTACAATGATATTACTAATTTGGGTGTTAGGTAATAACAAACCTTGTATAAACAGCTTTAAACTAGCAGTGGGTTTAAGCCGCAGTCTCTCGTTCTAAATGAAGTAAAAACAAAAATACTATATAACCTCAAAGCTTTCGTCGTCATAGAACTAAAACAAGTGACCTGATTGTACAACATCCATGTCTCCTTCATACTGGAAGGGATGTAGTTGAATACTGATTCAATTTACTGTTTTAATGTCTACATGCCTGGAGATGTAAAGACACTAATTGAAAAGTTGAAGGTCAATCTTTGACATTGACCTTCCATGAATTCATCAGAAAAAACAGGACCCATGTTCACCCCTAGACGATTGTCTGTGCAAAATTTGAACACGGTAGATCAACTTTGTGTAACACCATCTATCTGACGAGGTTTCATCTACTTAAAACATCTTGAACTTGACCTGAAATAGATCGATCCAACATCAGAAGGGATCATCTTCTTCCAGAGATAAATGTCTGTGAAATTCGGTGATCCTACGTGTGTACTGTCTCAAGTTTTAGTCCGGGGAGGTTTGTCTATCAAAGGTCAAATAAGCCGTGTTGTCTCGACTGATTCAGAACACTAGATAGATGTATGTTCAAAAGTTGGTGATGATGGTTGTTTCTGTTTCCTTTTGTCATCCGGACGAAGCTTAGTCCATGAAAGATCAATAAAACATAGTTCAATATAACCCTGTGACCTTGACCTTGAACGCGTTGATCTGAAAAAACGTTGGGGATCATCTAGACCTTGGGATTAATGTCTCTGTCAACATTGGTGATCCTGTAAGTATTTATTGTCAAGTTATTATAAGGTCGAAGTTTGTGTACCAATGGTTACTGACCTTCGGAAGATAGTTCTCAAAAAATCAATTTGGGTAATCTGCACAGATACATGAATATCCGATCTGAATTTGGTGATCCTATTGTGCGTAAAGTTTTCATTTCAGAACAAAGTCTGGCCTTCTGAAAAAATATCGACTGCCAAATTTGAGTGTTTCATACAAATAGTTTTGATTTATGAAGCGTTAATGTTATGAAAATGACTAATTAAGTGTTATACGTGTTAGCAATTCCGAAAGTAAACACTTCCATTTTAAGATATCAAGTTAATTCCTAACGATAAATAGAATACATGTGTAAGCAACAAAAACCCAAACCCAATAACCTACTTTTAACTCTGATTGCGAAGAAACGTCGTAATCGTTTTAGTGTCGATAATCACATTCTATGCATCTGAACGCAAATCGAATATAAGGTTAAAGATCTATAAACTGATGCGCAAACATTATATTCAAAACACAATACTTGAAAACTCACGATTCTTCAATGTGTCACAATGTACATTTCAAGTGATTCAAATATCGTTTTCCTAAACCAGAAACACACTTGAATTAAGCGAGATCAAGAGGAAGCAAACTTCAGAATTGGCGCGTTATTGAAGAGCAAACAACCGGCTGGCTTAGACATCAGTTTCGAAATCACTATGCAACTGAAACTACCGGAGCCATTGCGGAACACAAACTACGAACATACTTGAATTAATTCGGTTACAAATGTAGGCTTAGGTATTCAAAATTGATGTTTACAAAAACAGACACCAGGATCCAAGATAAAAACTTATTTTTGCGTATTTGCCACAAAAGTTATAAAATAACTCGACTGATGTAAACGTGGTTAGAGTAACTGTACAAAAGTAGTAACTTTCATTTAGCCCTTACCTATACAAACCCTGGATCTTACGTTGTTTTGATTTTATACTTGAGAAAATATTATGGAATAAAAACTGCTTGTAACAAGCAATTTCTTCTTTTCCCAAAATATTTTCTACCAAATAGGATGGTTTCGTTTCAAATGATATCAAGTTTTCCTAGTCGTCTGCAACCTCTTTCAATTTGGACTAGTCTAAAATTTCCAAAAACGGGAAAGGGTTAAGTCGGTTACAAATGTAGGCTTACATATTCAACGTCGGTGTTACGAAAACAGACACTAGGATTCAAGATAAAAACCTAACCTCTGATGCATTTTGCCACAAAATTTATAAAATCAAAGGACTGAAAGTACTGTAAGCTAGCAAAGCATTTTTTGTTATGTAATCTTCTTTGCCTTTTGCAGGGTAGAAAGCATTGTGTACACTGAAGAAATTGTTTGTTACAAGCAATTTCTTCATTGTCCACAATGTTTTCCAAAGCCTTTTTACGGGGATTCTTTAAAAGAGGGATTGTATTGGAGTGGGTTGTGAAGCATGCTTTTAAAGGTGTTCTCTAAAATTTGAATAAAGTTAAATCATATGTCCAGTCATTTTGAACATAATATACTCAAGTATATACAAGAACTACTTTTTTGGCGTAGGCATTCAGTGGATTTAGTGATTAAGCCTCCAGTGGCAATTTGTTCCATTTGAACTCTGAGACGACCTCAAAATTTTGTCTGTTAACTAAAGCTATCAAAGCTGACGCTTTGCTAGCTAATAACTCGACTGATGTGAAAGTAGTAACTTTCGTTTAACCCTTTCCTGTATAAACCCTGGTTTTTACGTTGCTATGATTTATACTTCAGAAATTATTGTGGAATAAGAAGAATAGCTTGCATCAAGCAATTTCTTCTTTTCTCTGGATGTTTTCTACCACATAGGATGGTTTCATTTCCAACCGCATCAAATTTTCATAGTCGTCTGCAACCTCTTTCAATTTGGACCAGTCTAAAATTTCAAAAAAAAAAAAAAAAAACGGGAAAGTGTAAGAAACCAAGGTATGAAGCTATAAATTTAATGACACAAAATACAATGTGTGTACAGTAAGTTTTTAGTTTCACACATCAATGGAAAAAATATTTTTTTCATTTCTTATAATTCAATGCCATCAACCAAAAGAAAGCAAAAAATCATATTAGTTTTGAGACAAAACTGTATTGATCAAATTTATGCGCAGGTATAAGAAGCATGTGTGTGCTCAAAAGTTTGTTCATGGAAGTATGAAGAGAAAATTTCAACCACTCAAACTGCTTGAAACTTAAAAGGCGAAACTAAAATTGAATCATTCTATCATGAGGAAATTATGAAGGAAAATAACTCGTCTGCAATGTATTATGTAAAGTACAAAATGAAAGAATTGTATTCAATGAGTTCTATCCACACACAAGCTGTCTTATTTGTAGCTAGCATTTTACCTTTGGAATTATGTTGAAGGTAACAAACACCAATGAGAAGTAAACAATAGCTGTCTTTATTCACTTCTCCTCCTTCAGTTGACCGATCCTGATTGTCAATCAAGATAATTTCGACCAATCAAATCATTCATTCAGCATGGAAGTCAGATTTGAACTCCGATCATTGGGCGCAATTTTTGTTAAACATTTTTGTTGGTTTGGCGACTTCAATGTCGTAACTTCAGCTTATTCAAGCTGTAGTTACGACATTTAGGTCGCCACCAAACCATTCTACTTTTTCTCCACAATACAAAATCACTCTAATTTTCAATATTGCGGGAAAAATGCCTTTATCAAGAAAAAGAAAATAAATCTTATATTCTACTTTTTGTTACCTGATACTGGCCATAGATTTTGCAACATTACGCCGATTAAAACCGAAGTGAGGCTTCCTGCTGGAGTCAGTAGGCGTGGCCAAAGGAGTGAGTGGGAGGGGCCAGCGATTAATTAATTAGTAGATATGGTTATTCACTTCTCCATGATTTCTGCCCATACATGAATGTTCATGGTAATAGCTTTTCTATTGTCTGAGGTAGACTCATGACTGAATTAAGTACGGATCATGAAAGAAAATACATATCGCTTGAAAAAAACAAACAAACAAACAAACAAACAAACAAAAAAACCACCAAAAAACAAACAAACAAACAAAAAACCCTCATAATAGTTCCATTGCATTATACTTCTCCGCAATGACTTATATTTACACTTAAAGTTTCAAATGCATATTTATTATAGTTTTGAGTAATACACTAAAAAAAAAAAAGAAATATATATATCACACATTCAATAGTCAGTTTTCTCACGTTTCATACATAAACGTACAATCTGACATGTATAGAGTGCATTTCCGCTTATTTCATGATAGCGAACATTATCCTTGCTATTAGAGAAAGGGGCTTATTGTCCCTCTACGGGTTTCACAAATAAAAGAAAATCGAGAAAATTAATATAGTAACTTAATGTAAAGTTTCCATATATGAAATATACATAAAGATAATAACAGATGAGGTTTCACGAGATTTTGGCCACAGGTGGAGAATACATAGTCGCTGTGCGTGAAAAAGGCGTAACTACAGCTTAATACAGCTGTATTTACGATATTTTACACGCCCAACGACGATATTACTAAACATTGTACACACAACCCCCGTTGTCCATGACGAGGCATAGTATATTCTAAAATAAATCATCCCAACACAATGACGCTTTTGAAGGCCCCCCCCCCCAGAATAAATAGTTGAAGAAATTATTTGGAAACAATGTGGAAAATTAAGGAAATTGCTTGTTACAAGCAATTGCTTCATCATCCTCAATGTTTTCTACCCCAGTTTAATTTAAAATTTTATCGTCTGCAACATCTTTGAAGCTGCACCAATACATATTTTTCTCCTCTGGTAATGAGTTAAATAAAGGTAATAATTAATGTCTGTTTTAATTTTTATACAGTTCATTTCTTTATAGATGATAAACTGCAATAAAGCGATACCTTATAAACAACCCATTACTTGATGACAAAAGTTTAGATTGATTCAAAATAAAACAAACGTTTTAGCATGTTTCACTTACTGGAAAAACAAAAGTGTGAGTTATGAATTTCTCCATTTTTCTACAAAATTTTACTGAGCTTTTTTCTTCAGGGAGAAAAGGTTTAGCAATAGAATTTCTAAAATTATGTTGAAACTTTCACACAAAGTGAGATTACAAAAATAGTTTCAGTGCATATGCAGATAGCAGATTCATGGTATCTAACCAAATTCTAAGACATCGCTGTATATAATCAAATGAAAAACAGTTGACATTCTTTTTCGAACATCTAGTAATACACGTCCTTAAACTGCATTTTCATACAAATAAACCGAATATTTATTCTTAGAACGCGGGAAGTCGTACACCTATGTTTCATAAAGCCCAAATGATACAAATGATACATTAGAAAGAAGTTCGACTAATGCGGAAAGATAAACACCAATAAACTATATGTATCCAAGCAAACTTGGTCATTTAGTGCTACTAAAAAATCCTATCTCCTTATTTGATCAATTGCCAGTTGCAGTATTTTCTATCCTAATATACAGGAATCACACTAACATCTTTCAGCTGCAATGGCTGATAACCAAATGCCTGGACTATCGGTTCAATTTAGGGAGGGGCTAAATTGAAGACATGGAAATAGTTTTAGAAAACTTCTCAGGAAAATCATAGGCCTGAACGGCCTAAAATGCAGTCAGGACTGTATATCAACGAATTGTATGATAATTGAAGCGATTTTCTAATTTGTCTGTTTAGTTTTCTTATTATGAAATCACATCTGAAGACTTCTATCTTTTCCTCCAAAATGTTTGATTTGCCACTGGATATTTTGACGAGGGAGTTGGTTTCTGAAAAAGAACATCCTTGAGTCTACCATTAGAGACTCAAAATGAATTCCATTTGCTTCAATCATTGCAGTTGTGAAATCTTTACATGCGTTTATATGTAGAAATACAATTACTGTTAATCCTTCATGCATCATGAAAAAATGTACCACGAGCAAGTAACCCATACCAAATTTTAACTGGAGTCAGCGTTTTTTTTTTCCGAGAAGGCATCGCGTTCTTGTGCCAGTGATCAATTGATGGATGTCAGATAGTGGATGAAATTAAACTTAGTCCAAAAATGAAAATCATTAATTTATGTGTACCCCTATCATCTGATAATTTACATGACAGGGTGGAGCCTATGTAACGGACCATTGCATTTCAAGTTGAGGTAGTGTAACTGTTTCAGATATTATCGAAAGTCTACTCACTCGTAGTTATGTATGTATTAGTTAAAGATCTGAAATCTCCGTAGTACAGACATTATTTTGTCGAGAGTCCCCTCATTTCCTCCAAATTAATTTCTTTTTACGAGATTTCCGATCCATAATACAAATTAACATTGTCGTCTATACTGACTAAATATCCATACAAGTTCTTGTAGCAATGTCTCGATATGATTGACAAGCATATGTTTTGTATTTTAACGTAGGTATGCACTACTTTCAAATACTTTCAAATATTCATGGTATGGCATCAAACGATTTTATAAGTATTTTGTTTATCTGTTAACCTTCAAAAGGTTAAATCACATTAGAGATGAAGATTTTCCCTAGGAAATATTTCCAAGAGTACCATTAGATGTCCGTGTAATTTTTCAATTAGGACTATCTAGAATTATTTCGTTCGGTAATTGTTTTCAATGACAATTTCTCGTCGGGCAATGAAATAATAAAACCTCGTAAATACAGCGGTATTTTGTCCAGTGTTGATGCTCAAATTATACAAGGTCTTGACCTTATAATTACAGGAAAAGTTTTTTCTTACACAACACGCCTGTGTAAAGTGACCATTCCAATACAAAAGAATCAAAGTACTACAAGTTTGTAAGCTAGCAAGCATGGTTTTGTTGAGAAATCTTTTTTTGCAAAAGGTTATGATACATGGACAAGGTTAAGGTAAACGAGGTTAAGGTAGACTGATACAGTTGCAAAAATAACACTTTTTTGGAGATTTTTATTTTTTTTTTTTTTTTGTCGTTAGGTTTTAGTGTTTTTACCACCAAAAACAATTATAAGAATTGATTTAAAAATTATAATATATTTCACAAGCAGTTTCTCCTGTTTAACTTAAAAATACATTCGAATCATACTGGTATAACATAATGCAATACAGTTGTATAATCCTATCCCATCCACTATTTCAATAATTCAGAAGTTATTGTTCGAAAAGAACGAACCGCTTGTTGCAAGCAGCCTTAGTCCTTTCTGTAATCCTGAATGTTTCATACGCTATTTTCTTTTCAATATATTACATTTACATATGTTGTCTGCCATTTCTATCAATTTCTTTCAGATGTAGCCAACACCGTTTACACTTAACCAGTTTAGGTATGTTTAAAACGCACCATTCTAATAGAAATTGTACTAACAAACAAATAAACAAAACCTGGATATAGTGCACGTGTATCGTTGGTGGCAGTTCATAAGAGTTGAACTTATGATTTAGATGTGAAGGTTTGTGATCATAGGGTTGCACACCCCTTTACTGAGGAACAAAATGCTAACAGTGTAAACCCTTCCAAATGCCACATACACAGACAATTGTACAAAACATGTAACATTAAGAGTTGATTTCTTGTAATAGAAAAATATGGGATGTCCAACCTCTACCAACAAAGTTGAAGGTAAAGACGCTGCCTTATATTTCCCTCTATATACTCGTGTATCTACTTACAATGGGATGTATTTAATTTCAAGCTCCGACAAGGTACATTTACTTAGCCTACCAACAACAACAACAAAAAAAATGGTTTAGGTATCACCTTTATTGTCACTTTCTTGAGTAATTACCCTCCTGAATGAATCACGGTTCATTCCAAGCTTACTTGGTACGTCGGTCTATTCTGAGTTGTTTAAAATAACCAAATGAACAGAAATCCAAATAATTTTGTCTTTTACTTAACAGTGGTGTTAGATCCCGATATTCTACTGATCGTGCATCATAGTGTGTTTCTAAAACGACTACCTTCTTCAATATTTGTATTGCGACGTCGTTTTGTAACACTCTTTTACCTGACGCCTGTATACAATATTCATAATGTTTGTTGTTTAATGGTATCAAAGTTCATTATGCCATGTTAATGCGTATTAAATTGATGAAAAGGTTCACCAGATAATTGTTCAGTCCTCGTGAGTGTAATGATGTAATTTTAGACAGGTCATTGCACCATTGAAAGTAATCATAAAATGTAATTGGATCGCTTTTACCCCTCCTGTGTATAAGGTTATGGTATACGTATCTCTAATTATCTTTGTTCTTTTTAAATTGATAGCCGCCGTCATAGCGCAGTTGGTAGCGCGTAGGACTGTCAATCTAGAGGTCCCGGGTTCGATACCCGGCGGTTTCACTCATCCTTTCCGACTATTTGTCTCTCACAAATGGGTCGATAATCGTAGACCTATTTGGGATAGCAGCTGGAGGCTAGGAAAGGATGTAATGGTGTGAGAAATACCAGGATCCCATTGTTAGGTGCTCCAGCCGCCGCGATATAACTGAAAGATTTCTGAAAGCGGCGTAAAACCCCATTCAAACAAAACAAATTTTAAATCGATGACTTATCCATGAATTAAACCTTTCATTTAAATATTATTTTAACGAACATACACCAAATTAACCATACAACTGCTTCCAGAAATTCTATCCCTTATGTGTACAAGTTTTCACGTTTCATAAAACATTGACATTAAACCTCCCCTAGAAATGGGACAAAAGGAGGTACCGTTTTGTGCGTGACTGTAAGTTGTTCGTTTCATTAATTTGATTTCTCATCAATCATTTTGTATGTCCGAGACTAATGTGCATGCGTCTATATTTGTACTAGTGCTACGTTTGGTACAAAATCTTCCCCCGATATTTAACCTCAATTGTTGATGCGCAGTAAAACCTATTTAACCTTTCCTCAATTCATCCATCCATTTGTTTCTATAAACCTATCACCCCATCATCCTTAACTTAAGATATGAAAACAAAAGAAGTCTTCCTGTTCCTTTTTCCAAGTTTTCCACACATTTCTTTTTTACATATTGAAACATTTGTATTGGTGTATAACGTCGAGGACGGTGCTAATTACACAGTTACTTAGGCTTTTACCAAATGACAAATTTGTAGACTTGCACATATTCAAAGAAGTTGAAGAAGACAAATTTTAGATGATGAATATTGGATTTTTTTTGCCATAACGGTAGAAAACATTGTGAATAATGACTAGAGGACTTTTGTTGGGGGCGGCAATAAGCGTCATTGTGTTAGACTGGGTTAAAAATATTTTTTCTCAAAATGGATTACATATGAAAACACAATTTACATGTAGCCCGTGTGTAAGAGACCATCTTATCTTCTGAATACCTTTTTATAAGTTTAACAGATAAGACATTAAGGAATATACTGTTCTGTAAAACTTAAAACTTCGATAATCAGGAGAAATTCTTGGACCTATTCGTTTGTGTTATTTATTTCACTTACCAATTCTTTTGTCAGTCCCGCTTGCGTAGTTAACGTTGAAAATGATATCATCAAAAGTCTTTTTCTTCGTCTCGATGAACTTGAACGTCGAATTGATAAACAGCTAAAGGAGACAGAATTACTTCATGCAGAAAACTCCTAGTTAAAGAGACTCCTCGAAGAAATTGAATTGAAAAAAGAAAGTGATCGACTAACAAGAAAAGATGCGCGCTTCACCGAGGATATCGATGTAATTGAAGATCGTATACGGACATTAATCTGGAAACAAGTTCAACAAAGATGCGATGGTTCGAAATCTTAGGAAGAACAAGGGGGGGATCGAGTAAGATTAACGTATCGAAAACATTATCTCGTTATTTCGAATAATTTCGGGAGTTAAGATTTGAACAGCAACTTCCTTATTATCTTGAACAGATTTTCGATGAGAAATGTTGGTTCGCAATTTCCAAAATTCTAACTTTAATGCATTCAGAAATTTGAAAGAAGAGAGTTGCACTGATTTTCTTCTGAATATGACCTTTCATACCTCAAAAAAAGAATGAAAAGAAAGAAAAGACGTAACGCCAAAAAATCAACAAAGTACTAATGAATGTAACCAGAATATATCAGTTAAAAATATTATCCTTTGACTTCATCGAACATTGTCTAAATTGTAGTTTCCATTAAGTATAAATTCAGTATAATCTTTCGCTAGCAATTCAGCCGTTATCGTCATCAACCGAAGGCTGAAGACCTCAACCGATTAAACTACAATAAATTGAATTCATAGGGAATTCAGTACATGAAAATGACATTACAAACTATTGAAAAAGCATAAACATTGTCTTTATTAAATTTTAATGAAAATTCGCCTAAGAGCCAAAACTGCCAAGGGTCATCCTACGCTTTATACATCTTGCAAACACTACATGTTTGGAAGACTTTTTACGCGGGCACACAAGGTAGTCCCGAAACTAGTAAAATCTTTGCCTACATGTATTTGGTATTATTCTATTGATTGGAAATATTCCACGATGAGATTGAATTGAAAGCAAAGCAAAATGTAAATTCTGTTTTATGGAGGTGTGAACCTAACTCTGTCTGAATCAGAATCATATCCTTTCGTCATTACTTCTGTTTTGATGGAGTTGTGATTATTTTTAATCACAACTCCATGGAAAAGAAGTAATCCCTTCATCTTCTAAACAAACATATAAAAATGATAATCTTCGGGTAGTTTTATAAAAGACGCATATGTTTGCTTGATTCAAGAAAGTCAATAAACTAATGGTATTGTGTTTTACCAGTTTTTAGAAAATCCACACAGGAAAGCGTTCTCATTGTATAGGAACACCGATTTGAAAAGTTTTATGTGTGATAGTAATTTGTATTACTCTTATCTGGGAAGTATTTTCTTTTACAGTAGCTACGAACAAACATATTCCTAATCGAAACGCCTATTGGTTTGTTTATTTGTTTAAATTCGGTTTAATGCCGCTTTTGACATTTTTTCAGTCATTCCGCGCCAATTGGTCGAAAGATCAACAATCGCTTTCTATGCAAATATGTCTAGTATTGCTGAACATTTAGGACAGCATCAGCCCATAGTCTTCGACAGGGCCCTTACCAACGTGGGTCATGCTTACCATAATACCACAGGCATTTTATTGCCCCCGTACCAGGCATCTACGTGTTTTCGACGACTATTCTGACATACAGGGAAACACCACATTTTCAGTTCACAGTAAACGGTCATGCATATTCAAATATGGGTGCCTACACCAGTGAAACATACGAAACCCTAAGTCAAACTGCAATTTTCAACCTTGAGAAAGGAGACGATGTTGCAATTCAAAGTTATGACTCCGACAAAATTGTTTATGGAAAACATTACAGCACATTCTCTGGATTTCTACTGGCGCAAACGGAGGGAGGCCTTATTGTGGGATAAAAAGAAATTTACGTTGCCTTAGGCAAAGTAGATTTATGACAAGCAGAAAATTTTGTCTGTCTGTCTGTCTTTCTGTCTGTTTGGCTCTCTCTCTCAAACGCACCCCGCAACGCTCGATATAAATCAAGGAGAGATCTAGAAAAATGTCTATGTTATTTGACGACATTGACCAATGAATTTGAACTTTATAAAAAGTCGAAATGGATGATCACAGGTAATAGACATGTGGAATATGGGATCCCTAAGTACAGTGATAGTAAAGATACAGGAAAATATCAAAACTTTTTGACGACGACAATGCTTACACAGACAACATTAGAGCTTTAACTCTAAGTAAACAGCCGAGCTGAAAATCTGAGAACTATTAGCAATATGGAAATAGATTTCACCCAACAACATTGTAACCACTTATGACTAGTTGTAGTTGAGTTTTTAGCAAGAAAGCGATGCCATCAGTTAATATAAATCAAAAGAATAGACACTGTTATTGTTTATCAATTAATCATCTGAGAAACGGGTTCTTAAAAATAAAAACATACTGCAGATGACATTTATAAGGTCTGTATAAATCTACAGATGAGAACGCAACTGCTATTTATAGTTCTTTTTTTCACATCCCCTTCTTGAAACATCGGTTCATGTTTTTTAAGTCTATCTTACACTAGAAAATTGAAACCATTGATGCATTAATTTATTTCAAAGACTACCGATTACCATGGTAATATTTTATATGTAGGTACCTGAAAGTAGACTTGCACTTGCGCTAACACTGCATCATATATTGCATCTTAATGCAATACGTTTTACAACAATCTTTGTTCAACAATATCTTCCCCAAAATGTAATTTTGAGAGCTGTATTGATTGTTCAATTTTTTACATTTGACCATTTTGATCCAAGCAATTGTGCCTTGGATATCCGGTCGATATTTATTTGCAAACATTTAATTACCAGAGCTTTAACAGGTTTGACATTGATATATCTTTTAATAATCTGTGACATTAATTATTTTGGTGACTATTCTGGTGTAACTGGGTTGATATTGTAGTTGAAATATCACTCAGATGCTCCGACAATCAGAGGAATCGACAACAACAATTGCAGCAATTACCTTTTATAGACCTGAAATGAAACGAGATTAAAGTAACCCCGGAGTTAAGCTATTACAACATTGGAAAATCTTAGATTGTTTTAAATTAAAATAATAATTTAGAAAATATTTGCCTTTTGTGAGCTAGCAAAAATTGTGGTCATTGAATAAATTGCTTGTTACAGGCAATCCCTCTTTTAATAAGATGCGTCAAAAGCGGGTTTGAGTGGGAATGTGTTAAATGGCATGCTTTTTGATGAGTCTGTCGCAATATGAGTATAGTTAATTCATCTAACCATATAAAGCAGCATGCAAAGTGAAGACGTTGATCAGACTCATTTTGAACACGATTTGCTCAAGTGAGCTTAAGATAACTAGGACATTAACTTGTAGGCAGTGTTTGCGATGTTCTTGTAATAAATAAGGACAACTTTTTACGGCGTAGCCATTCAATGGATTAAGTGTGGAAGTTTGCACTCATTGAATTCTAAGAAAACCTCGACATTTTGTCTGATAAATTAAGCTATTAAAGCTGACGCTTTGCTAGCTAAAACTATCCACGAAGAATAAATAGCGATGGGAATGGGAGTCTTAACTTGATTTTTGGGTTTATAAGTGTTGTCACTGTCTTTGGGAACCCGGTCGTCGTTTTCAGTGCAGCCTATGTTTTTGTATCAAATTTGGAAGAAACAAAATCAAACGCTAAATGGAAAGAAAAAAGACAAATAAAAATCGTCGTGTTAGATGCTTTTTTTTGGAGGGAAGGGGGGGGGTTAAGTGTTTTCTCTATTAGACCATCGTATATTTTCGATAATACTAGGTTTTTTCCACCAGAAAAAAGAATATATTATCTCTAAATTTGTACCTTTCTCCAGCTTATTTTTCACAGGGGAAACTTGGTTGATTGTTAATAATTCAAAGAACCAGAGAGCTTCAGAGAGAACGAGCAACCCTAGAACTAACTAGTAACCCTAGCTGCCCCAAGCAAAAATCTCAGGATTCCTCACCTTTTTCACATGTAGTATAGATGCGCTACTTTAATAGTCTATTTATAATTTTGGTCTTTTTAAAATAGTAAACAGTTCATTTGAAATCCCGAAAAAAATACCGTTCAAATAAAATTGTCAATAGATATTTCAAATCAACATTTTTTGAAAATGTAAAAGGTTTGTACGGCTGCGAATTATGACCTACATTACATCAGAGGCAAATAGCAAAAATTACAATTTCACATTTTGAAAGTATTTTGCTATTGTCGTATAAATAACTAGCCTATAGTTTCCCAAGATACCCAAACGGAATTTGAATTTTAAGAAATGGGCCTTGACAGATATGGATGAATAAAATATGCTTTTAAGAAGGGAAATATACCCCTGAATAAGATATTATTCACATACATCAGACATTATAAATAGCGAATTTTACTGAAGCGCTTGTAAAGTATGAGCCCGTTTGTCCACTCCAGGCTAAATATAGATGAAAATGAGATGACAAGTCGTAAAATAACTTACAAGGCAAGAAGTCATTTAAATTCTGCTATTATTAAGAGAAATTGAAGCATTGCTCCCTACATGATTATTAAATTTACAAGTATACCAAAAGAGCAAAAGGACATTTAATGTTCTGGCTGAACATGTAATGTAAAAGATTGATATAATTAAATGAATTGAAACTGAATAAAACATACCATTCAAAAGAATCAGTAATTTGGGACTTTGAGACGATTGTTTTTGTTAAATTGACGGATCGCTTGTCCCAACCACTGACTCCACTGGCACTGCCCACTGACTCTTACAGGAAGTTCCATTTCGATATCAAACGGTGCTATTTTGTGAAATTAATGGCCAGTAATATATAATGAAATGTAAAATACCCCACCCAAACGCCGTAACTAAAGGTTATTCAATAGGAGGGGACGGTTACTGTAAATAAGATCATGTCTTGAAATAATAATATTGACGCTCAGCCCATAAAATTCAGTTTTTAGTTTCGTCAATCAAAACCAAGCGTTCTGATTAGCCGGATAAAATATTCATACTAATATGAACAAAATTTGTGCACATTGCTATTTTGTATGCTTGCGCACAAAATAGGTCCATACGATGTAAAATATTTGCTTTTTTTCGCTTGATGACATTAAACTATGATAAATGAAGAGACTTTATTTTGTTTTCATGGATGTATGAAATGAAATCCATAATCACGCTAATGTTTGAATACGTTTCGTACATTCATACAGTGTGAATAGTTTTTTTTTTTTTCGTTTCAAACCTCCGTGAAAACAAAGACAGTCTCTTCATCTCCTTAGTATTCATTCAAATACTCTTTCACCACTCTATTCATAACATTCAAGCGACTCATTTAAACCGTTCAAAATATTCACAAATTTCATTGACTAACCTGTATTTGGAGATAGTCGATTAGTCCTAAGAAAAAAAAAACTATAGTACAAAGGATATGTTGTATAGAAAAAGGGTGACTGTAAAATCATTCAGTTCAAAGCTCATCGCGTTTTACGCAAATACTTGAAATGAGCGATTGGGTCAAGTATAAGTCAACCAAAGTATCAGAATTGAGTATACAGAAAGATAGACAGTTCTGCTGTCAGAAAGGTCTTCTAAATCCTGGACAGGATGTAGAATCTGCTCAGTCTGATACTTTCTCTTTCTCACTATATCACACACCCGCTCTCTCTGTCTCTCTCTGTCTGTCTGTCTCTCTCTCTCTCTCTCTTTCAATCACACACACACACTCTCTCTCTTTCACTCTCTCTCTCTCTCTCTATCTATCTATCTATCTATCTATTTATTTATCTATCTATCTATCTATCTATCTATCTATCTATCTATCTATCTATCTATCTATCTATCTATCTATCTATCTATCTATCTATCTATCTATCTATCTATCTATCTATCTATCTATCTATCTATCGATCAATTTTTGTTCGTAAGCATAAAAATAGTAGCTACGTGATCAGAATTCTGTATGTAGAAGAATAAAAAACATCAACAAAAGGGCCCTAATTAAAGAATAATCAGTATTGTGTCATATTTAAAGAAATTGAAATATATAGGGGGATGATCGTAGGTTCACAGGAGTGTTTTCTCTACACTTACGATGAATTTATTTATACTTTCACTTACAGCATTTCGTTGAAAATAAATCCGTAGTCAAGGGAGAAGTTTTGGAATAATGAATTTGGAATTATTTAGGTCCCCGGCTCAAGTGTATGACTCAAATTTAAACTTTTCGATGCCCATCTTGAAGGATTGGGAAAGCTCTCTGAGCTCGATCGGTCTTCTGATATCAATTTGACAGTCACGTACTCATAAATGTGCATCCGAATAAAATTGAGATATATATCTTATTACGCCTCTTCGCTTCCTTTTAGAGAACAACCTCTTCAGGGTTTTATCTATGAACGATCCGTTTACAGCCTTCAACAGTAGTGATATCGAGTATTGTTGGGGCCATGTAAAAGTACCCAAATGTACGTGATATCCAGAATTAAGTCAGCTTTCCAAATGGTATATTATAACGATTCTGTCTATCAAAAGTCGTTTGACCAATCAAGTATAATAACTCGACGGGTAATAAAATGTTTACCTCCGATATCGGTTTTAAATACACTTTGGTGAAGAACATGATCGTCCTTACTCAAGTATTTTTAAGCTGTAGTTACAAAACATGTTGCTTTTGAATGACTTGCTTTATAACCATGTCCAAATATGTGCAAAATAATGTCTTATGACATGAGAGGGGACCGGAAAAAAAATTCGGTTATAAATGCTTAACTTCTGGTGACGGCACAACGAGACGTTATGTGACTGATTACAGTTAGAAGAATTGAAAAAAAAGTTAACCACATTGGCTACGAAATGTACCTGGCTTATCTGTCCGTGTAACGACAGTTAGGGCAATCCGGGGATCATCGTGACTTAACGTCATCAAAAAGCGATATTATTAACCCTTTACTGCTTTTTCAAAATTTTAGACTTGTCCAAATTCAGAGGGGCAGCAGACAACATTAAAAAGTAAGTACAATTCAAAAAGTAACCAGCTTATATGATAGAAAAGACTGTTGGAAAAGAAGAAATTGCTTGTTACAAGCAATTTCTTCATTTTCAACAATATTTGCTCAAGTATAATAACACAGGGACGTTAAAGTCAGAAATTATACTACAAAGGTTTAAAGATGATTTGTAGAATTAGATTCTTTTCATAGAAATATCATACTCTTATTTCCCACTCACCCTCCTTTTTCTTGCATTCAAGTATGCTTAACCCTTTCGCACACAAGAATGCCCTTCAAGAAAAACAATTTAGAAAACATTGTGTAAAATAAAGAAAGGTTTTCTACCTAGAAAGTTAATAGTTAATCAATTCTAAATTTTCATAAAATTTAAATTGTCGTCTTAACTCCTTTCAGTTTGGACCAGTCTAAAAATTGCCGTCTGTTAAATGGTTGATTTGAATATGCAAAGAAAAAAAGGGGGATCAATCAGATTTAATTTCAAATGTTACCGATTATCAGAACTAGTAGGCCTAAATTTTACCTTCTGCATGTATAATATTATCGGAATCATAAGATTTTTATTTCAATGGGTCGGTACGAAACAGTTGTAACTGCCTATAAACATATAGGCCTCGTAGAATGGTCGCCCTCGATTTCTAAATTATTTTGAACTATTTTTTCTGTCACACATTTCCTTTCACAGGCAATCTATCAATTCAATTTATCTTGAAATAAAAAGTAATGAAATTATTTGATATGAACTTGGAAATTCATTGACAAAAATGTGAGTGTTGAGTGGAAAGTTAAGGAGTAGAAATCAGAAAGCGAACAATTTTAACTTGTTTTTCGCTTAGTTAATCTTCATGCCCTAAGTTATCATTTTGTCAACTATCAGAAGTAACGATGTGAGCTTGCTTAGTGTATGGCCAGGACAGGAAGACATTCTCTCTCTCCGCTATTGTCTATAATCGCGTAAACCATCTTGGAGACAAACGATTCGAATTGAAAATGAGTGAGTAATAACAACGGTAGGTACGGAATACCGTTAGGGCCATCGCGTTTTTCTGTGTTAAAATTGGAACGAGAGGAAATTAAGACCGTGAGAATACTACGGTAAGATCACGAGATCACGAAAAAGGTGACACGAGAGTACGACAGCGAGGTTACGAGAATACGAGATCACGATGGTGAGATTTCGAGATAAATCCGAATTCTCCTAATCGTTCTCTCGGGTTCTCCTAATCGTTCTCTCGGGTTCTCGTGGTCGTACTCTCGTGTTCTCATCGTCGTACTCTCGTGTTCTCATCGTCGTTCTCTCGTGTTCTCGTCGTCGTACTCTCGTGTTCTCATCGTCGTACTCTCGTGTTCTTGTCGTCGTTCTCTCGTGTTCTTGTCGTCGTACTCTCGTGTTCTCGTCGTCGTACTCTCGTGTTCTTGTCGTCGTTCTCTTGTGTTCTTGTCGTCGTTCTCTCGTGTTCTTGTCGTCGTACTCTCGTGTTCTTGTCGGCGTACTCTCGTCTTATCGTTGACGTGATATCGTGTTATTAACGTCATATCCTAGTTATCTCTCGTTTCGCGTTCCAATTTTACACAGGATAACTTCCGTAGGTAGGAAATTTTACGTTCTAATTATTTTTAGAGAGATTCTTTATATGTTCGGATATTCTCTCTCGGCGACGTCACTGACGTCACAAAATCATTGTTATTTACAGTCTATTTCAAAAGCGTAGATATAAAATATTGCAGATCTAACCAAGTAAAGATCCCATCAAGGGAATTCGACGACGTTTGAAAACTATTCGAAAAATCACGACAAAGTTCTCTTGTATACTTAAAGAATTATTTTCACGTTATATTGAATACGCCACTAAGCCATGGTTCGGGGCGACAAAGAGTCTAAAGTCTAAAGCTAATAACACAAACTTTTAAGTCCTCTTCTTGAGACAAAGTAAATTTAATTATAAATATTCACTAGTTTTCAGTGTACAGTTGCCCTTTTTGTATTTGATCCTATGAATGAACATGTTAGGCTAGGGTATGTTGACGTCACGTAAGCAAATAGACCAGGGCAAATGATAACTATATCCAAATGATAACTTATTTGTTACAGCAATCTATATGTAATATGAGTTCAAAATTTGGGAGTAACAGGACGTAGCATGAGGTGAAGGCGTTGCTCCTTCCAGAATACCAAGATGTTTAAATCAACAATAAAGGTAACAGATATCCCCCATCCATATATCGAAGTCCTGCAACGACACCACATTTTAACTATAATTATAAAGCTCTACTTGCCCATGGCGATGTTTAGGGTTCGTCTTTTAAACAATGATAGTTGACCAATCACTGGCCCCGCCCATTTACTTATGTAGCCACGCCCACCGACTCCAACAGGAAGTCCCGCTTCGCTTTGAACCTTTTTCTTTTTCTTTTTTTTTTTACAGAATCTATGGTCAGTAACGTGCAACAAAAAAGTAGAATGGTTGGTTTCAGTCGACAAACTCAGAGAAAGGTTAATAAAAATGGCGACCAATGTCGGATGTCAAATGTCAAAACACATTTCTGGTCTATATAAATGATTTCATTGGTCTACTATTAATTGACAACCGCGATGAAACAGTGAAATAGAGACGGGATCCAAGAAAGGCTATTCAAATTGATACCCTTAATATATAAGATAAAGCAGATACGCAATAACACATTAATAAAATGCGTAGAAAACGAAAGTTTCTTGTCGTGTCAGCCAGTCCTCTGTTCCCGGTCGATCGGGCTCACCATCCGAGAGGGGATAAGTTATAGAAATGAAACGCTGTGTTGAAATAGAAAAATATCAAGTCAATCCGAGTTCGAATTTGAATACTAATAAAAATTGTAATGATAAATAAAACACGTTAGGGTAGAAATGCCAATCATATGAGTAGATTAGGTGAGAGTAAGAACAGTCAATCTTAAGCATTCTACGACAATCCAAAATACATATTGTTTAATATTTCAGTCCATGTAAGAAGAAATGCGAGAAAATAAGCCGCATCAAGAAGAAAAAAATCTTCAACGTGTATTTTTGTTAATTTAAATTCAGCATTTAAATCTGTACTTACTAATTGTCTAAAGTTTTCATAAATTGTTTTCTAAATATGTAGCTACAATGTTGTTTTATCAAATGGACAAGTAGATACCGCGATGTTGCACCTCCCTTTCTATATAAAGCCATTTATATCCATAATGTTTCCCTTCCCCCAAATCCTAGCATTTTACAATTTTGTAAACTTGAAACTGTCCTCTGCAATTTCTTTCAATTTGGACTAATGTAAAATTTTGTTGTCTGGTAATGGATTAAATCGTTCCCACACAATGACGCCTCTCTGTATGAAAGCTTTGGAAAATATTGTGGAAAATGAAGAGAGTGCTTGTTTCAAGTAATTTCTTTATCAACCACAATGTTTTCTACCCCAAAAGACAAAGATTTTAAACATTTCATGAACTTAAAATCGTCGTCTGCAACTTCTTTGCATTTGGATTGGTCTAAAAGTTTATTGTGTTGGAATGGGTCTTATGACGTGCAACATCCTAAACATGATAAGTGCATCCGCTAGCTTTGATATATAAATCAGCGCCGAGCCTTGCTTTGTGAACACAAAAGACATTTTTTCAGTCTGCGTTCATTAACTCGAAAAATCCCATCATGGCAGTTGTTTATGTTCTTTTTATTTTTCAACTGGGTTTGATTTACCCTGCGTATTGCAGTCCAGTTTACAATGAAATTAAAGAAAGCCAAACGTTAGAAATCCGAGGGGATTCGTCCGGCATGACAGTTTGGAGTGTCGATAGACGAGGAAATTGGTCAACGGAGCCAAACGATGAGAAAAACGCTCAGGACAAGTTGACAGTCGGTCAAGAACGAAAGGACATAGCCGATCATGATGTGTCAGGTAAAAACTCAAAAGGGTTCCTAGAACTCTTTGTTATTAATTCTGCATATTTCAGAAGCAAATCTGTACGCTTTTTCTAAGACTTATAAGAGCGTAATCCGTTTTACTTTTTCACAATATCAGATCGCGGTACTTCTTTAAGGGTCTTTTCGAATGATATATTCTTTAGACTAGGTCATTGTCTTAAACCCATTATCTGAGTGCTAAACTTTAGACTGATCCAAATGGTAAAGGGTTGCAGACAACAATTTAAAGTCTATTCAATTTTAGTTTTTTAAACTTTCGGTGTATAAAACATTGTGGAAAATGAAGAAATTACTTTTTACAAGCAATTTCCTTATTTACACAATGTTTTCCTTTTTTTTCTTTGGGGCGTTAAAAAGCGTCATTGGGTGTGAAAGGGTGAAATACAATGTATCTTATCTGGGTTTGTTTGTTTGTTTGTTTTTGTCTTTCCTTTTTTGTGTATTTTCGTTAGCGCTATTTCTTTTGAAAAACTTTTTATTTCCATTTCGAAAAACTGATATAAATTAAACGATTACGTGTTTTTTTAAATTTCTATTGTGTTTCACGAATGAGTTGATCATTTTGATAATGGTTGTGTATTAATCCATTACCACCTGGCAAGTTTAGACTGGTCCAATTTTAAAGGAGATGCAGACGTCAATTTAAAGTTTATGAAATTTTAGATTTTTTCAACTTTTTGTATTCATACTTACACGAACGAATTTTGAGCTCGTACCCCCTTCGTATACTTGAAAACAAAGTAGACCCGTGATTTTTTTTTCAACTATTAAACGTTAAATTTTGCTTTGTTTTGTTTGGTGGAATTAATCATTAGAAATTAAGATATTTCTATTTCTTTTATTGAGGTATAAACCTTAAAACTTAAGCACACTGTATGAATAGCTACATGTATGCGTATTCGAGGAGTATATTATAGATTTTTTTTTATACTTAAATCAAAAATATATTATCTTGATTTCACAAATAAAAACTTTGGATATGTTTTATTTGTCAAAGTTCTCTACAACATATATATCTAGAAATAATTATAATTCTATGTATCAAACAATGATAACTTTAAGCAGTTTATCATCCAACCCGTCCTTCGAATGGAACTGCCAGATGAGGTCGACGTGTGTTTGTAAATGAACGCTATTGGTTGTGAGTGGTCGTTTGATTAAGTTGTTGGCTCCTGTTTGAACAATATTTCATCAATCATTCCTAATAATCAAATTACACCTAAGTAGCTGATAAAACCACAAACCGAAAATGGAATCGATATCGGACGCTGCCAAAAGAAAAAAAAATGGAGTCTTTTCTTTTTTTAATTACAGTAAAACTACATGATGTATATGTATATATTTCATACAAATATTTAATTATCATCTTAACAGTTAGACTTTTTTTGAAGAACGTAGAAACGGTTTGAAGAGTGGTACAAATTGAGTTGCTTCATCTTGTAACTTGAGTGCAAATAAATACCCTATGTAACTATAGGGCCTAAAATCTCTCTCACTCATTGTAATTATAATATTACAAGAATGGGCCGTCGTTCCCTGAGATCAATAAAAAATACTTTATGTTTGTGGTGTTTTATAGCAAATTTAACTCATTCCAACTCAATCCCTCTTTTTTACGCCTCTCAAGAACACAATTTTGGAAAAGATTGTAGATAATGAAGAAATTGCTTGTATCAAATAACGCCCGTAGGGCGTTATGTTCAAGCCATGTGCTAAGGCAATTGCACTTTATACTCCAATAAACGCAGTGAAAAATTCACTCATCCCATATAATTGCAATACGTCTATTTTCAAATTCCGTTACGGATAGAGAGATGAAAATCAAAACAAATAAACGAACTGTGGGCGGAGTTACTTTTTCTTCGACAGGCGTATGGATAAATTGACACAGTTTATCGCTCGAGTCGTTGTAACGGCGGACATTTTATTTCGTCGCTTGGGTTTTTTGAAATGGAAATTCGAACATTCGTTGGATTTATTTGGAATTATTATGAGCAAATACTAACTTTAAACTCTGTAAATTATGATATCTGGGTCGATAACAGTTAGAATTATGAATGGATGCTTTGTAATAGACAAGAAATATAAACCTACCACATGGACACGATCCATGCTGATGTAGCGAAGCCGATTCGACATCTCGGATTTACGGCTAATACAGGTGAGTTTTCGATATCTTCATGTTTAAAACGAACATTATAATTGTTATAAGGACCTTATTTGTTTATCTATTTATTGAAAATCCATGGAAGTATAAAGGAATTCGGGGAAATCGAAATTCAAAGGATGATGACCATAAATAGTAACAAAACAAGTTGGGTATTTCTTGGAAGTGAATTTCCAATATCGGAAATCCCTGACCTTGTTTTGTTTCTATTTTTGTCGAAAATAGTTCTGTTTTTTATCGGGGTATAAAGTGCAATTGATTTGATCACGTGATACGATTTGGACCAATGAAAATACTCTATTTTGAAGTATTGCAATTATTCCAAAATGACGAAAAAAGAAAATATATTCCGCCATCTTGAAATTGTCATTTGCAGTTTCTTTGAATTAACACCGATCTAAAATTTTGTTGGTTAAAACATGTGCATATTCTTGACAAATGTCGTATTGTAGGGGCATGTGTGTGTGTCTGTGATACAGTTCGTCAATGCTTGAACAAAAATTGTGAGGGATACATGTAGTTGCGATGTTTTGGTTGTTTACCAGCGCAATTTCCATTAAAAATTTTTTAGCCTTAAGAAGCGAAAAGAGACTATTTGTGGGCTAAATCACTTTAATTAGGGAAAATAAATATTACTAAAATTTGGTATAATAAGAAGGAGAATTCAACTTTATAAAAATCTGCCACGTGCAGAAAGTGAAGACCTGTCAGTCTGTGTCATTCACGAAGTTTGAGTAGGAACGACGCTAAACAAAAAACACGATACCTATCTGCCGCCGTCAAAGCGCAGTCGGTAGCGCGTCAGACTCCTAATCGTCAATTATGGGATGTCATGGGTTCGATCCCTGGCGGCGGCCCATATTCTTTCCAACATATGTCTCTAACCAATGGGTGGATAATCGTAAACCTAAATGGGACAGCAGCTTGAGGCTAGGAAAGGATGTAGTGGTAGTACTGGTGTGAGAAATACCAGGAATCCATTGTTAGGTGCTCCAGCCGCAGCGATATGACTGAAATATTGTTTAAAGCGGCGTTGAACCCCATTCAATCAATCAATCTTTTTGAGAGACGGGCCAAGAAGTATGATAACATATGATCGATCCATTCTAATGCATTTCATTGTAGGTATGAGGCTATACTTGGCATTTTCGGCATACCTTAGTCACAACCTGAATGGTCTCAGGGTCGGACAAATAGTGGTTTTCGACCGAGTCCTCTTAAATGATGGTGGTATGTACGACAGAACCAGAGGGATCTTTACTGTTCCAATCTCTGGAGTTTATTCATTTTCATACTATCTAGGTAAGTAGCTTTTAACTCAACGGTCAAGTCATTTAATCTTTAGTTTGGTCTACCAAGAACAAGCGTTCTGATTGCCCCCCCCCCCCCCACAAACACCAAAAACAAAAATAAAATAAATAAATAAACAAATAAAAAATTAATAAAAAAAGATACTTATACCTCCATGAGAAAAATTTGAGCACGTATCCTTTTTTATGCTTGCACACAAAAATCTTTCATTAAATTTGCATCGAAATTGGTGGGTTAAACGGCATTTCAAAATGTATTGTCAGTGTTTAATATTTAGTAAAATGTAACATAAATTATAGAATGGTCGGTTTCCGACCTGAACGTCGTAACTATTTAATGATTAAGTTGAAGTTACAGGTATTTCCATCAGGTAAATGTAAATGTTTTGACAGAGTCAAACTATTGTGACAAAATCATTTATATTATTTTATAATGATTTAAAATCACTCCTTTGCATACTTACCTTCTCATAAGTTTAAAGCAATATCTTCCCCAAAACGCACGACAAACTTAATAAGAAAACCATACCCCAGGCTAAAAAGCGTGAATAAACTAGACAACTGAAATTCTACGCGATAAGCCTACAATTGACGAACGAATTTCGATATCTTAAATTGTGATCCATCAAAAGGTTTAGTAACATAAAAATGATGACGTTTTAACTTTCGCTAGTCATTCAAAAAACAACACCCGCATAGTCACAGAGATTCACGAAATCGTCCGTAAAGTTTTTTTCATCAGCACTTGTTCATACAACAGTCAAAGCCGAAGATAAGCGAAACAGTTTCTGCAGAGAATCGGGCGTAATCCTATCGATCTCAAAATGTAAACAAACACGGGTTAAAATAAATGCGAACTACACAAAATACTCTTTCTAGAGAACATCGCTCATACTCTCCTTTTGTATATTGATATTAAGATGGACTTTGTTAGCGTTAGTGTCCATATAAACGATAGCTTGTTTAAACTATTTTTCCTGCCTCTTAGGGAAGATATGGCTTTAAAGTTACCTGTGGCGAAGGGAATATCACTACAGAATTTTGATTACCAATATTCAGCTCGTATGTTTGGTGTTAAAATGTCCTAAAAGGGAAGCCCAGCATCAAATTCCAATCATATTTACACAGGTTCTCGAGGGAACAACCAGGTGTTTGTGGTCCTGACTTTAGACGGACAAACAATTTCCGAGGCCGCTGCACAGACTAATTCGAAGAAAGATGATGGACAAGGCGGTAACACCTCCATCATTCATGCGAGGAAAGATCAAAAGGTTTCGGTCCGCTACATAGAAGGTGACGGTCATATTGAAGGCTACGAAACTTACAGAATTACCACATTTTCTGGACAACTTCTCTACGTCCGTTAAATTAGGATCAACTTACAGGAAAGGGTATCATGAAAAATAAGCAAGAAAAACCGAAATCGTTTGTTTCTTTTTTTTTAAGTTATAGGGATCTACAGAGTCATAATATTCTTATAACTTCAAGTTTCATGAATTAACAAGTGAAGGTATAGAATCGATGAATTCAGGTTTTTTATAAATTAACGCAATTTTCAAACCGTTCACTCTTTTGAATATCACCGACTATGACGTGATCTAATTTCAAAATCCTTTTAATGTGAGATTACCCTTTCTTTTTTCCCAAATTGTGGAGAACATGGCCGTTTCCCTTCTCTTTCTACCACTCTCTTTCTGTCTTTGTTTTTAACTCTCCCCTATCTCTCGGTAAAAGAAAAAGGACACTATATGATTGATATGTGAACTCGTGTACAATATAGGACGTTCAGACGTCAAGCAAATTATAGATTTTGTTTTTCAATACAAATCATTACTTATTCATGCTAACATTGTTCAATACAGTGAAATCCTTTAACCTTTTTTAACCCTTGTCATGCTGAACCCGGAATATTCCTGTCTTAGAAGGAGGTGTAGATTAAGATCAGCCTGTACATATGTACAGTCTGATCTTAGTCTTCACCCCCTGCTTATCTCTTTTAAACCGAAGTTGTTCATAGGACGTTTTTTTTTTTTCAAAATAAATATTGCACCATACTAAATGATCTAAGGGCTTATATCCCTTTGAATCCAATGCAACTTTGTAGAGGATTTTAGACAGCATGACAAGGGTTAGTGATTAGTCAATTCATCATACCAAATTATATCTCTCCTTCTTCAATTACAGGATGTCATGGATTCGATCCCCGGCGGCTGCACATATCCTTTCCGACATTTGTCTCTCACCAATGGATGGAAAAACGTAAACCTAAGTGGGATAGCAGCTTGAGGCTAGGAAAGGATGTAAGGGTAGTACTGGAGTTAGAAATACCAGGAATCCTTTATTAGGTGCTCCAGCAGCCGTGATATGACTGAAATACTGTTAAAGGTGGCGTTAAACCCCATTCAATCAATTAATTTGACACTCATCGGGTCTCACTTCTTTATAAGTCCGGCTCGGTCCGGTTTTTGTGCCCCACAAAATCGGGGAAAATATCAGCCATACACCAAAGAAAAAATATAACGTAAAATGAAAATTTTACATGTATTGCATTGTGTAAAGTGAAAATATTTAAATAGATGTAAAATATGAAATTTTAAATTTAATATACCGAAAATAGACGGGTTGCTGATATCAATGTAGGAATCAATCGACCAATCCAATCATTCATTTAGACCGGAAATGAGCTTTGAAATCCGAAATTTAACGACAAACAACTGGTTTCGTAGGTTCATTATACCGTTCGGTCAATGACGTCATCCTTGGCTTTGATCATTCACAGTTACAGTTCGTTAATGTAAACTGAACGAATGGAGAAAGGAATCCATAGAGAAATGAGTGTTTGTTTCGGTGTAAAATCGATTTATCTTTCATTAAGTGAACAACAAGTGTTTTATTTCCAGGATTGGTGGAACCACGAGGGGAAATATAATTTCGTGTTAACAAAATGAAAGAGAATCGATTTCTCAAGAAAAACAAGCAATATGACTATTTCTTTATTGGAAAAAATGAGAATATATGATTCTTTGGGGTGATTTTTTAAAATGCGTCATTTTGCACGTGAGTTACATTTCAACCTGAGGTGCGATCATAATAATTGGAGGACATGGCTTCGATCCCCGGCGGCGGCAAATATCCTTTCCAACATTTGTCTCTCACCAATAGGTGGGTAATCGTAAACCTAATAGGGATACCAGCTGCAGGCTAGGAAAGGATGTAGTGGTAGTACTGGTGTAAGAAATACCAGGAATCTACGAAAGACCGGTGGTGACATCAAGAATTCACAGTTCACACTTCATACATAGTAAGTCTGAAGTGTGAAGTCGGAAGTTGGAAGTTGGAAGTGAGAAATTGGAAGTAAGAAGTGGGAAGTTTGAAGTGAGAAGTTGGAAGAATGAAGTCGAAAGTTTGAAGTTGGAAGTGAGAAGTTGGAAGTATGGAGTCGGAAGTTTGAAGTGTGAAGTAGGAAGTGAGAAGTAGGAAGTTGGAAGTGTGAAGTTGGAAGTGAGAAGAAGGAAGTTGGAAGTTGGAAGTATGAAGTGTGAAGTTGGAAGTATGAAGTGTGAAGTTGGAAGTTTGAAGTGTGATGTTGGAAGTTTGAAGTGTGAAGTTGGAAGTCTGAAGTCTGAAATTTGAAGTGGTTAGTTGGAAGTATGAAGTCGGAAGTGTGAAGTTGGAAGTTTGAAGTGTGAAATATGAAGTGTGAAGTTGGAAGTATGAAGTCGGAAGTATGAAGTGTGAAGTTGGAAGTATGAAGTTGGAAGTTTAAGGTCGGAAGTATGAAATGTGAAAATGGAAGTATGAAGTGTAAAGTTTGAAGATTGAAGTGTGAAGTTTGAAGTGTGAAGTTGGTAGTTTGAAGTGTGAAGTTGGAAGTCTGAATTGTGAAGTTGGAATTATGAAGTCGGAAGTTTGAAGTGTGAAGTTGGAAGTAATATGGTTTGATTATGTACTGTGAATTTAAGAAGTCACCACGGATCTGATAATTCACATTTCACACTTCCCATTTCAGAGTTAATATGTATGAAGTTTGAAGTGTGAACTGTGAATACATGATGTCACCACCGGTCTTTCGTAGGAATCCATTGTCAGGTGCTCCAGCCGCCGCGATATGACTGAAATACTGTTTAAATCGGCGTTTAACCAACTTCTTTAAATCAATCTAAGCGTTCTTTAGACTAAGATTTTTAAGCCGCTAAATAAGAATTCTAAATGAGGAAGTTAACCGTACTCAACATTGGCTTAAACGAGTAGCCTTGACGACGTCGCGTATTTTCACTCAAAACAACAAAAATCGTTCTGTAAGACGTCTCAAAAACTTATTTAGCGGGATTTTTCATCTCGACGAAAAGAACGCAACTCTGATGACGTCAACAGTCTTTTGTCCTACCTGGACGACGTTCAGTAGAGCGGATTGATTGAAAGCAGGGACAAATCTATAACAAACAACAACAACAACGACCATTACAAACAGTCAGTTTATTGTTTTGATAATTTTACTGTTTATCTGTGAAATTATCGAGTGATAAACTAACAGCTTATATGATGAATTTCCTCACGATGCGCCATATAGATACGTATAAGTACATACTCATAGTTTCTCCCGCTAATTGATGCTTAAAGTCTTTCAATCAAAGAGTCAATCAACCGATCAAACCATTCATTTAGACCGGAAGTGAACTTTGAACTCCAAATTTGGCCGCGATTTAGTTCAAGTATTTTGTTGGTTAGACAACTTTGACGATGTAGCTACAGCTCATTTGGAGTATATTCTGAATACACTGTATTGGTGCCCGGACTGCTCCGTATCTTAATCCTTGTCATGCTGAATAACCATTCTTCAGCCATTGGGCTGAAAGAGCTAAAAACACTAGTTGTTGGGTCAATGATTGGACCAATCGCGCCTGTAAATCAATGAGCAGTCTACCACTGAAATAATTTATTTTGACAGGAAGTTAACTTTATCCTCTGACATTTTCCGTTATTCATGTGAAGCTTTTTTCGACTATATGTCTTTACTACATCTTATTCAAGCTGTAGGTACGACATTTAGGTCGCCAAACAACCACCTTTTCTACTTCTTGTTACAAGCAGTTGGCCACGAATGTTTGAAAGGTAACATCGTTAAAAATCGAAATGGAACTTCGTGTCTGGGCCAATTGCGTTAGTATGCGGGGCTTGGGATTTGTTAATGCTATTGAAAATTAATCAGTACAACTTTGGATTTGAAGAAAAAATCAGTTGGTGCATAACAAGATCAGACTGCACTTATGAATCGACTTATCCTTGTCTATACTCAAAGACAGGAATATCCCGCGTTTACCATGACCTGGGTTTAGTTTGTGCCCATTTTACATTTTATTAGAAATGTCATATCTGGGTTCAGATAAAGTCGTGAGACATAAGTGCAGTCTGATCTTGATCTACACCTGCTGTTTGCCAATCTCTAAGCAAGAGTTGTTTAAATAAACAAAATTCTAAACAAATATTGAACCTCATTAAGACTTTCCTGTGCTATCAGTCCCTTGATTTTTAAGCAATTCTGTATAGGATTGTAATTCAGCATGACAAGGGTTAAGCTAATATTCGTAATACCAATGCTATGACGAATACTCATTTTGAGATAAGAGCAGTGTTGGTAAATTTTTGACTGTATCTAAATGCGAACTGACTTTGCCTATTCGGTCTGAGAGAGAAGAAACATAGCAACATGAATAGCAGCGATCGATTAAGAGATTCGTTACTAAGATAATAAGCAATCTTTGCGCATGCGCGTCTCGCTTCCCAAAATGTAGGACAAACAATGATTTTCCTACAATATGATCAATATTTTAGGTGTGGATGTTCCAATTACAAAAGGGAATAAGCCCGCTTCTACTGATAATGTTTAAGCTAAATTGTTTACAAGATCGCGTTAACATATATATGAGCGCATGCTTGACAATTCCAACCATTACACATGTGCGCCAAGTAAAGACACAGATCAGCCTGTGCATCCGCACAGTCTGATCAGAGTCTTCACTCTGCGCTCTGTATATAGATACTGACCCAAACCTTCTTTAAACGATCAGTAAATATTCTAATTGCCCCGAATGGATGTCAAGGGTGCTCAATGTGTGCGAGTCACGCACATGCGAAATGGTTCGAAATGTCACGCATAGGCCCATATTGTTTATCATAACTTTTGTGATTTGTGTACTACGTTCTGCGCAATGCAAATTTTGCTTACGTCATAGACGACCGCTGCTAGAGCCAAACTAAAGGGTACACAATTTTTACCTCGCTAGATTTCTCTAAAGATTAAACCATATTCAAAATACAGCATCTTTCTATGTGCTTTCTTGTGTACCTAGGTATTAAGTATTTCGTTTTGATTTAATACGTGGTATCTTGTTATAAATGTTTTCTAAATTTTTGTATCTTGTTGTAATCGTTTTCTCAAATTTCTGACTTTTGCAAATATATCATAAAGTTCATTGGTTTGTCTATTATTTACATTATTTTCGTCATTTTAGCCAGTCACGGGACATGCGTTACAGCTGAATACATGTTGAAATGATTCTTATCTCACTTAATTTCCTTTTAAATCGCCCGTTAAACATTCCACACAAATATTTAGATAGAAACTCCAGTCTGAGTTAAGCATGTGTGTGACATATGGAAAAATGCAATTGGCGCGCTTCTTGCAGTTCTTTCATTACATGTAAAAATGCTTAATATTCAGATCTTTCTTTACTACAACGCAAAGCATAGCATTAAATTTGTGTTAGCTTGAATTAGCTTACAATCTGTTTATCCCATTTAGGAGAAAGGTGTGTATATTAAAACTTCATGGGAAAAATCAAAAGTTGTTGCTATTTACTTATGTTGTTTACGTAAAGATTGGTTAAGTCAACCACATACAAGCTGCTGCCTAGAGGGGAAGAGTAAAACGGACAGAAACATACCATCGAAAAGATAGTCTCGGTCACTTTAGGTCATTGGGACGCTGGCAAAACGTTAGTACGTCTTTGGTGTAAAAACGTCGATAATGGTAATGATTACGCAAACTTTCTTGGGTGTACTTTTTATTTCGCTTTCTGAACAGTTACTGCTTTATATAACGTCACCTATCACTTGTGAGTGAAATAATCCCGTTGAATATTTCAATATTATACGGGAGAGATATCACTTGTCAAATAACTATATAAATGAACTCAAGCATAATTATGGTAACGTATTTTCGTTACGGTGTATATGACGTCACTTAATGTATGTAATAATGTCATATTACAAACGGCGTTTTATGTTTATCGGACTATTCTATATCAATTCAAACAGCAACAACAACGACAGCATATGTGCAGCCTGATATTGGTCTTGACCTCCTGCTTATCCCAGCATTGTTTATACCAGTATTTTTTTTTAATGATTACCAAACCAAAATGAGTGTCTTCTGTGCCCTTAGTCCTTTGATTTTAACAAAATAATTTTATTGAGGATCTTATTCAGCATGACAATGGTTGATTATGATAACCCCATAAAAGTTAACAATAAGGCACGCATATACATGTATGATAATTGGCGGCTTTTCACATGGATATTCGATTAATCGACCCCTCCTTTCTTACTATGCATATTTGGATTAAACAAATTAATCTACAAAAATAAGAAAAGAGATATTAATTTGAAAAAAGAATCTTACTTTGGAAACCTTCTTCTATGCAAACGCGACAGAAAATTAGGTGATCTTGTATTATGTAAAAGAGACATTGATTGATTGAATGGGGTTTAACGCCACTTTAAATAGTTATTCAGTCAAATCGCAGCTGCTGGAGCACTTAGCAATGGATTCCTGGTATTTCTTAAACCAATAATTACACTACATCCTTTCCTAGCCTCCAGCTGCTATCCAACTTAGATTTACGATTACCAACCCATTGGTGAGAGACAAATGCCGGAAAGAATATGTGCCGCCGTCGGGGATCGAACCCATGACATCCCATTATTGAAGATTAGGATCCATACTTCGATGGGCAGCAATTAAACGGAAGACTGCCTAAACGATATTTACGACTACACTCTTAAAACCTGTCTAGCAAAAGACTGACTGAATTTGCTCAACATAGTAGCCTAGAATTAATGCCGACGTATTTTTAAGGATATTTGCTTGTTTCTGCAATCTGACCAACCGCGACTGTCAACCAAGAAAAGAACCGACAAATCTAATCATTTATTCAGCCCGGGTCTGAGCTTTCAACTACGATATATGCTGCCATTTATGTTAACCTTTTTATTGTTGGTTTGGCGACTTAAACGTCGTAACTATAACTTATTCAAGCCGTAGTTACGACTTTTAGGTCACCAACCAACTATTTTAGTAATCTTCTTTGTCAAACTTTTTCATGATAAAAGAAGATACATTAATCAAGGAGTTTATAAATTCCCTCCTTTAAAAGCTCCTTAAGAGAATAGTTCTGAAAGACATTGTCGAAAATGAAAAAAACTTGATATAAGCATTTTTCATTTTTTCCACATTGTTTTCGACCAAAAGAGATAAATATTTTAGAATTTTCAACGATTTGAGGTTGTCGCCTACAATTTGTTTGAAAATTCTGATAAGAGTTTTATTGAACACGATGTCCTGCAGTGAGCCAAAGATACTTTGATGAACTTGCAGGCAGAGTTTGCAGTGTTCCTGAAATGCATAAGAACCATTTGTATGCGTAGGCATTCAATGGATTTAGTGGTTAAGCCTCCAATGACAGTTTGCACTCGTTGAACTTTAAAAAGACCTCAAAGTTCGTCTTTTAACTTAAGCTATCAAAACTAACGCTTTGCTAGCTAAAAATGTTGAGAGAGGTTATTTCACTCCTTATGTGACACTGTGTCACTGGTTCATATTTTAGAAAACACTTGTGTGTACTCTAGAGGCCACATTGTTAGCGCAAATGTTTAATGTTTAATGTGATAATTAAATATGGCGGACATCGGACATGTTTTATGCGCTGGTCAGCAAAAATATTTTTATTGAGAGGTTTAGAGAAGTATTTGGCACCATTAGACTAATATATCTACTTCATCAACATCGAGAGCCTGCGTCAGATTTATTTTGGTGACTTTGATGCTCTATATCGCTGCAAAATGATGTATCAACCGGTGACAACCCACAACCGGTTTGAAATTTTCCAAGGGCGGGAATCCCGATTCGACGGCGAAAACAAAAAACAACCATCAACAATATGGACAAATTGAAAATATAAGGCAAGGTTTTATTCATTCCTCTCCTGATGAGAAGCTAGTAATGCTATTTGACGAACTACGATGCATTCGCACGGAACAAATGAACTCTAGTTTTAGACTCGATAAATTGGAGCAAGCGTTAACGGGCGTGGGTCAAAAGCTAGGACATATTGACCAAACGACAAAATTTCAGACTGAGTTAATGAAAACTCTAGCCTTCAAATCCATCGATATCGAAGCAAGATCCAGGAGAAATAACTTGATTTTTCGAGGGATCGCCGAAAACAGAGGAGAAAGTTGTTTCCAAATTATTCGTGATCTGATCTCCGATCATTTAGACCTTGATTCTAATGGTATGTACATTGCTAGAGCACATAGACTAGGTAAATTTGACATTAATAGTACCAAACATCGCCCAATTATTGTGAATTTCCGTGATTACTGTGATACAGAAGACATCATGAGCAGGGCCAACATGTTAAGAGGTACTAGTATTTCCGTAGATTATGACTTCCCAAAGGAAATACAAAAGGCTCGATCCCGTCTTTGGCCACTATACAAACAAATGAGGAGAGATGATCCGGATGCTAGGGTACAAATTGTGTATCCAGCCAAGTTATTGAGAAATGGTCGTTTGGTAAAGGATGAGTTAGTAGGGTGGTCGGCTAGTATTAATAAAAGCAGGTTAGATCTGGTGGACAAAATTAGTGGTCATGCAAAACATCAACAAAGTGACAATCGAAATAGGTACGTACCAGCCTCACAGGAAGTACACACGTACTCAGATCCGATCCGATCACAGTCTATTCCAATACCACAGAGATTCACAAATGAACATGTATTTACTCCAATGTCAGTAGATCCTATCACAACATCCACACAGGTCCATGGTAACCATTATGAACACATACACGAACAAGTTCCCATAAATCAGAGTGAACAAGTGCGATCTGATCCGGATCCTCTGTTACATTTCAGGAGTATGATGCAAGGTGTAGTGGATGATACTCAATTTGTCGGTCCGTCTGGGCTGTCGGAATCGTTGCCATTCAGTAAAATTGATGATATTCAATTTGCCAGTCCGTCTGTGCAGCCAGTTTCATTGCCGCCCAGTGAATTTACAGTCAGTAAAAAGAACGATACACCATTAGTCGTTCCGTCTGTGCAGTCGGTGTCGTTGCCACCTGGTGAAATTACGGTTAACACTAGTGATAATACACCATTCGTCGGCCCGTCTGTTTCGTCGGTGTCGTCTGTTCCGTCGGTGTCGTTGATATCCAGTGAAATTACAGTAAGTGCCAAGTTAAATGATATAAGCGATACGATTTCAGTCCAATCCGAGCCGGCTCATTTACCACACGAAAACAGTCAGTCATTCTCCTCAACTCTAGTTAGTGAAATAGGCACAAACACAGGTACTGCTACTAGTTCACACAAAAATCCCACACAAACTAGTGACTCGAATACTACAGACACTACATGTACAACTGATAAACCCCCCGTGCGTGGCAGGGCACGCACTTCACGTGCAGTAGCTCGGTCAGAAAGAAGGTCGGAATTCGCTCGTCCGTACAAACGTAATGCGAGCGTTACTAAAAATAAACATTGTGTTTTTCCCGAAGCCCAAAATACACCAATGAATGCTGAGGGATTTCCAAAAACTATAAATAGCGCAAATAGTGTCTCGGTTGAGCAGACCGTTAACCCTTAGTCAAACACCCAGAAGGTCGCGCTACGTTGTGCTCTCTTGAACGTACAAGGTTTAAGTACAAAACGTATGAACAAACTATCCTCTCTTGAGTTGAAAAACATTTTTGAAAACAATGACATTGTGCTTTTCACATAAACTTGGTCCAATGAGTTTTCTGATTTATATGTTGAGAATTTTGAATTTTTTGCTTTGCACAGGTCCGAAAATAAGCAAGGTAGTAAACGATCATCTGGTGGTGTTATCGTATATGTTCGAAATGAATTTGTAACTGAAGACACTTTAGTGTTTGAGAGCTCCGATGATATATTGTGCTTAAAAATTAGTAAAACTGTTTTAGGTCTATCTGATGACTTATTTGTATGTTTATGCTATGTTATTCCAGAAAACAGCAGTAGACAAGAACTTGTGGATGTCCACACATATGACAGATTGCTCGAATTCATTTCTTCACTTGATGTTCATGATAATAATAGTTTAAATTTTGTTCTGTGTGGTGATTTTAATTCACGCACCTCTGAATTACCAGATTTTGTCCCAGATGACAATTTTTCAATAAACAGTGTTTTGCCTGACAATTATTCTATCGATAGTAGCTTAATTCGCATTTCGCAGGATAAGGGTCGTTTAAACAGTAACGGTACCATGTTACTAGAGCTATGCAAACAGACTGGTTTTCGCATGCTTAACGGTCGAACTGGCAGTGGCAAAGGTATAGGGCGCTACACGTTTGTTGGTGCCAGGGGTTCGAGCGTAGTTAATTATGTCATAACATCACAGAATATTATGTCTAGAATAGATTCATTTCATGTGCATGATCCTAATATTTTATCTGACCATTGTTTAATTGATTTCAGCCTATCATTTAATAAAGATATGAGTGGAAACGATAATAAAAGCAGCAGTAATGAGAAAATTACACATGTCTATACTTGGGATAAGACAAGCAATCTCTGTATAAGGAACGACTTGCATCGCCTGATACTCATGATAAACTAGTTGATTTACAAAATAATATCGAGTCATGTTCTTGTATAAGTGATATTGATTCTTGTATATCTGAATTTTTGATGGTAATCGATGCAGTTGTTTCTCCTCTTTTTAAACGTAACATTAAATCAAGTAAGAAAGAAGAACACAAAAATGTTAATGACACTGATAACAATAGAAATAAATGGTATAGTGTAGAATGTAAAGAAAAGCGAAAAATATTTCATTCGGCTTTAAATTGCTATAGAAGAAACAAATCAGATTTCAATAGGTCAGTTATGACAAACAAACGTTCAGAATATAAGAAATGTGTAAATAACGCTAGACTTCAACATGACAGAAATGAAACACAAAAATTACTCACTGCAAAACAGAAAAATGCAAAATTATATTGGAATATGCTGAAAAGGTCTTGTGGCATAAAAACATCTAATATACCAATTGACTCCTTCGAACAATATTTTAAGAGTGTCAATAATCCGAGTGATCCATTCTTTACCCCAGATGAAGATGTTCTTCATTTTATAGAACGTTATGAAAAATATGAATTTGATGTGATGTTCGATGAATTGAATTTACCTTTTACGCAAGATGAAGTAAATAAAGCTATTAATCAATTGAAAAGTGGCAAGTCCGCTGGTCCTGATTTGTATCTTAATGAGTTTTTTATACATGGTAAAACTACTTTAGCCCCTTACCTACTACCCCTATTTAATAAAATTCTTGAAATCGGTTATTTCCCTGATTCTTGGTCCGAAGGGTTTGTCATACCATTACACAAGAAAGGCAGTATAAACGAAGTAAATAATTATAGGGGAATCACATTACTAAGTACCCTTGGAAAACTTTTTACTCGTATCTTAAATAATAGGCTATGTTCTTGGGCAGAGGAATATAATGTATACATTGAAGCTCAAGCAGGATTTAGAAGTCAAATGGGTACCATAGATAACATATATGTCTTACACGGTCTGATAAATCATATGCTAAATAATGACAAAAAACTTTTTTGTGCCTTTATAGATTGTTCGAAGGCCTTTGATTACATAACAAGGGACAATTTATGGCTTAAACTTATAAAACTTGGAGTTAGGGGGAAAATTTTGAATATTATTAGATCCATATATGGTAACGTTAAGTCACGTGTAAAGTACTTAAATGAATTAAGTGACAGTTTTGAATGTACACTAGGTGTCCGACAAGGTGAATGTTTATCACCTTTTCATTTTTCTATGTTCCTGAATGATTTGGAAGATATGTACACTGCAAATGGTGCTAATGGGATCGACATTTATATGTTTAAACTTTTTATGATTTTGTATGCCGATGATATTGTTTTATTTGCAAATAGTTCTCAAGAGTTGCAATCTAATCTTGATTTATTGTACCAGTACTGCGATAGATGGAAACTGTCTGTTAATGCTTCCAAAACCAAGGTCATGGTCTTTAGAAAGGGGGGTAGGCTAGTTAACGATCTTGTGTTCAGATATAATGGCAGTGAAATCGAAATCGTCGACAAGTTCGTATATTTGGGTTTGGTATTCACAACAGGTGGTTCTTTGGCTTTAGCTAAAAAAACTCTTGCTGGCCAATCATTAAAGGCAATTTTTAAATTAAATAAATACCTATACAAATTCACAAATATATCTGTTCAACATAAATTAGAATTATTCGATAAATTGGTCCGTCCTATTCTTAATTATGGGTGTGAGATATGGGATTTTTCCGTGGGCGATTCCTTAGAGAGGGTTCATCTCCAATTTTGCAAGCGTTTATTGGGTGTCAAAAAATCAACCCAAAATGATTTTATTTACGGTGAACTAGGGAGAATGCCTTTGATTACTTCTCGTTATACATCAATTATAAAATTTTGGTTAAAAATTATGAATACAAAACCCCAAAAATACATATATATTGTTTATCAGGTTTTGCTTAGGGACTAACAAGACAACCCTCGATGTAAAAACTGGTGCTCACTCTTAAGGGATACATTGTTCACTCTAGGTTTTCCGGACGTATGGCATTCCCAAACTGTTGGCGACGCGAAAATATTTCTTGCTTTGGTTAAACAAAGGATCAGTGATCAATTTTTGCAGGGTTGGCGTGGACGTCTAAACGATTCCAATCGAGCAACATTCTATAGAACAATTGCCGATTTTCGTTTCCAACCATATCTTAATATATTACATGTAACAAAATTTAGGAAAAGTTTGTCTCGTCTTCGTGTTTCCTCACATAGACTCTGTGTGGAAACAGAAAGATGGAACAAGCCGACACAAACCCCATTAAATGAGCGCAAATGTTCAATATGTAGTAAATTGGAAGATGAGTATCATTTTGTTATGGAATGTGATATAAATAAACATCTGAGAAAAGAGTTCTTGCCAAAATTCTACTGGAATAAGCCAAATATGTTTAAATTCATAGAACTTGTTAGTAGGACAGATAAAACAATTGTGCAAAAACTTAGTTATTTTGTTCTAAAATCATTTGAACTAAGAAATGATGTACTCTATAACAGGAATTGATTACATAATTATATCTATTTTGTATCAAACTTTATTAGATTTCACGTAAATATCATATTATCATGTGCCGTACTATTAGTATGTGATTGTTTTATGTGGCCAGTTTTGTTTTGTTATATGTCCAAGATCATGATTTGTGGGAATGGGACTCACTATTATTTTCCATTATTTTCCAGTATCATTTGACAAAATCATTGCCTCTAATGGCACAGTATATGTCATAGAATGTCGTAGCTGCAAGGAAAAACCCATTACACCACAGCTTTTCCTAAAGATACTACATTTATTTATTGTTTGTAAATTGTACTTTTTCTTTTTTATAAAAATCATTTCGTATGGTTAACACGTTTGAGCAAATTCTAAACTGGGATGGTCCCAATGAGAAGTTCCTTATTTACATGTTTTAAATAGAAAATGCTGGTTATCATTTTGGCTTGATATATAAATTTTACGGTTGATATTTTATGTTATTCTCAATGGAAATGCCTTAACTAGACGCTTCTTATCTGAATGATTCCAGTGAAAATGCTGGTAATCCTTTTGGCATGATAATTTATACACCAATATTTCCTTTGTCTATTCATAAGCAATTTTAAACGATGAATAATGTCTTTCTTTCTTCAATGGTGTCAACAAATCAAAAGTGAATCCTGTTCATGCATCCTCAGTTATACTTGCCACTTTCGTTTTCGCATATGGCAAGTTTAACAAAGGTGGATACAGTTTTGACAATGTCTAATTCCCTTCTATATGTAATTTGTACACTTGTCTATGTAATTACGTCCAAAATGTCCGTCAAATTGTATTGTTTTGTATGCTGTATTGTATAATCCTCATGGGTCAACGACCTTCTGGATATTTGCTAATAATAAACTTATTATTATTATTATTATTATTAATGTTTGGTAATGATTTATAGCTCTATGTTTCTCACACTAGTTTGTCGACATCTAGGTAAGTAGATCATGTCTAAGAAATATCTTGTGTGCAGTCGAGAGGGCAAAATTTCATACCAAGTACCTTTACATTTGGTTAGAATGTTTTTCTCACCGCTACTTCAGACGCGTATTTTAGTGAATCAAATGAGGCAAAACAGTAGGTCACCAGAAAAAATATTATATTTTTGACATTTTTGCTTGTCTTTAAATACGAAATTTTAGCTAGCTTTGATAGACAAAAATTTAAGGTTTTTTGAGATCAACGAGTGCGAACTGCCACTGTAGGCTTAACCACTAAATCCATTGAATGCCTACGTCATTAAAAGTAGTTCTTATGTATTTAAGGAAAATTGCAAGCCATGCCCACAAGTTGATCTCCTGTGTTTTTTTTAGCTCACTTGATCATATTGTGTTAAAAAGAATCTGATCAGAGTCTTCACTATGCGCTCTGCTTTTTATGGCCTTATGAATTAACATTAATCAAGTTTTAGAGACTCCTTCAAAAGCATGCTATTTAACCCATTCCCACTCAATCCCGCTTCTTAAGCATCCTCAGAAAAGCTTGCGAAAAAATTGTGATCAATGAAGAAATTACTTGTAACAAGCAATTTATTAAATGTCCGCACTTTTTCTTACCCCACAAGACAAATATTTCCTAAATTCCACCAACTTTAAATCGTCGTCTGCAACTTTTTTCAATTTGGACCAGTCTAAGATTGTGTCATATTATGATGGTTAGCTCCAATTTTACTTTAACCTTGTTTATTTGAAATTAAAAGCTTTAACAATGATGATACCTTAACAAAACCATTCTTTATTAGCGTACAGTGTTCTCAGTACTTTGATCAAACCAATTAACAGTTTTACACCTTATTTCAGCAATGTGTATTTTCTACTTCTCCCTTTTAAAGATGGAGCAAAACTTAAGCTCAATGAACGATTAAAAAAGAGAGAAAAGATAGAGACATGAGTCACCTCAAATGAAATCACTTTTGTATATGTTACTTAAAAATATCACGTTATTCACATTTGAAGTTTGGGCTAACTTTAGATTGAAAAGTTGTTGTTTTTTCTTAAATAAAATCAGACGCAAACGATTACGCAACCAAGTGAAACAGAGATTAAAGGTAACATAATCAATGGAAGTAAAATAGGTTAGTTATTTCGATTTTTTTTTCTTATATGTCGGGCTTGAAGAAACATTTAATCTAAAAAATCCGGATGCATACCCTCTGTATAAACGTCGGTTTCATGTTAGTAAACTGTCAAACATTTCATAAATACCATAGATGACGAACGCATGGATCACTCAACCTTGATACTCATGCCCGGGAAAAGCGTGAAATTTCAAGAAAGGGTTGATATTTTTAATGGACTTTATAGAGAGTGCACTTAAGGCAATGTTGACTTGTCTTCACCGTTGAAAATGTGAATTTTAACTTTACAGATGAAACAATTTTCTAGCCTTTTCGACAATGCCAGCTGCATGGGAAACAATATGTAATTTCTAAAAATTTTAGAATATGTTCATATTTTTTCTTCTAGGTATTGTCCAACTTTGTTTTAACCTGAGAAACCTTATCCTCAACATGACCAACTTTTAGCTAGCAAAGCGTAAGCTTTGGTAGCTTAAGTTTACAGACAAAATTATGAGGTCGTCTCAAAGTTCAACGAGTGCAAACTGCCATTGGAGGCTTAACCACTAAATCGGTTAAATGCCTACGCCATAAAAAGTAGTTCTTATAAATTTCAGGAATATTGCCAACTCTGCATGCAAGTTCATCGCTTGGGTATTTTCATCTCACTTGAGCACATCGTGTTCAAATGACTCTGATCAGAGTCATCAAAGAAGTTGCAGACGACAATTTCAAATTGTAGAAAGTTCTTAAATATTTATCTCGTTAGGTAGAAAACAATGCGGAAAATGAAGAAATTGCTTGCAACAAGCAATTTCTTCATTTTCCCCACTGTTTTCCACAAAAATGTTTGAGGGGCGGAAAAGGAGGGATAGTTTGGGAATTGGTTAACTCCTTCGTTACTTAATACTCGTTTCTTCATCATGATATCATTTGACAAAGAAGATTATTTAAAAACAACAACAACAACAACAGCAACCCCAAGAAAACAAACAATGCTTTGCTAGCTTACAGTACTTTTCAGTACTTTGATTCAAAGAGGTAACTATACAGACAAATTCTAGGTTAAATGAGCTAAAAGAATATAAGATCCCGAGAGTGTCTACGAGGGTTTACAAAGACTTGAAAGACTTGTCACCCACCGAAAAAGTATATCACTACAATTGTTACTTTTAAAATTTCAATTTCTCTATAGTTGGGCAGACTCGCAAAGTATTTTTATCACATATTGATGCAAAACTTAAATTATGGTGTTAGAATTTTAATGAAAGTACGGGGTTCATTAAATAAACTTAAGTATTTCTACATAAGTACTTGATCCGTACTGGGACACTGCAAAACTATACTCTTATACCGTGTCCTGCAAAGACTGACAGAATTTGCTCAAAATAGAGAGCCAAGAAATAATGCCGACGTTTGAAGGATGTTTGCGTGTTTCTACAATTGACCAATCGCGGCTGTCAATCAAGGAATCAGCCGCCGCCATAGCGCAGTCGGTAGCGCGCCAGACTCCTAATCTTCAATCATGGGTGTCATGGGTTCGATCCCCGGCGGCGGCAAATATTCTTTCCGACAATTGTCTCTCACCAATGGGTGGATAATCGTAAACCTAAGTGGGATAGCAGCTGGAGGCTAGGAAAGGATGTAGTGGTAGTACTGGTGTGAGAAATACCAGGAATCCACTGTTAGGTGCTCCAGCCGCCGCGATATGACTGAAATACTGTTAAAAGCGGCGTTAAACCCCATTCAATCAATCAATCAATCAAGGAATCATCCGACAAATAAAATCATTTATTCAGCCCGGGCCTGAGCTTTCAACTCCGATATTTGCTACCATTTTTGACAACGTATTTTGTTGGTTTGGCGACTTAAACGTCGTAATTGCAGCTTAATCAAGCTTTAGTTACGACAATTAGGTCACCAACCAACTATTTTAGTTTCTAGTTACATGCTTCTACACATTAAAAAATACATTGCAAAATAACGTTGTACAAAATCGATGCTAAACTTCCTGTTGGAGTTAACGGGCAGGGCCTAGGGAGTTAGTTTGTCGGGCCAGCAATTGGTCAATTTCAACATATCAATAAAGCCTTAAGGTAAGAAGAGCTATAACGATGGCTTTTTCCCTTCCGGCGTCTATGCCTCCGTCCGGGCGGCCGTCCGGCCGTCAATTTTTCCTTGTTTACGCGATAGAATCCATAATTTTCTTCGGAGTCTCTTCAAACTTTCACATAATGATTGTACCACCATAAGGATTGTTTCTTTCGAAATTTTGTCTGATCCGTCAAGAAACACAGGAAAAGGGGCTTTATGAAAATTTAATTTAGAACATTTTAGTTAACGGAATAAAGACTACAGATTTCATCGTTTGTCTTTACACTCTCACAGAAGCCTTATACTATTGCAATGATAGCTCCTTTCGAAATTGGGTCTGATCCATCAAGTAACATGGGAAAGGGGGGTGTATTAACATTTAATAAAAAGATCATCATTTATGCAATAAAACCCAAAGCTTTGATCAGATTTTGTAGAAAAGTTCACATAATGATTGTAAGTTCAAAAGGATAATTCTTTTCAAATGAGGTCTGAACTGTCAAGAAACATGGGAAAAGTGGCCTTTTGAAATCTTCATTTAAAAGTCCTTGTTACCAAGTCCAAAACTTTCATCTGATTTTCTTCAAACTTTCACCGAATGATTTCACAATAATAATGATCCATGATGTTGACATTAGGACCTGATCTGTCAAGCATCACAGGAGAAGGTGCCTTATAAAATTACATATTACAATCCTTGTATACAACTAAGTCAACAGTTTTCAATTTTCAATTGTTCACAAAATCATTGTTCGAGCATTAGGGTTGTTTCTTTACAAATTCTGCCTGATCAGTCAAGTATCATGTAAAAAAGGGGCGTTACAATAATTTCATTAAAAATGTCCTCGTTAACATAATTAAGTCTACAGTTTTCATCGGATTCTGTTCAAACTTTAAGAGAATGTTTGTACCATCATTTGGATTGTTTCTTTCCAAAGTGGGTCTGATCTGTCTAATATCACAGGAAAAGGGGCGTATGAAAATTAATTACCAAATCCTCATTAACACAAGAATATCCTCAGTCTTTATGATCGGTTAAGTGACCCAAGAAAATGGGCCTTATGAAAATTTAATTATAAAAACGTCATCAGTACAATTAATCTTTATCATTTTCTTCAAAATTTCTATCATTAGGATTGCTCCTTTGTAAATTGGGTCTGATTTTTTTAAGTCTTAAGAGAAAAGGGTTTTATGGAAATTTTATTATAAAACATTCTTGACACAATTCATTCCAATGTTTTCATTGATTCTCTTTAGAATTTTACAGAATGATTGTACCTTCATTAGAATTGTTCTTTTTGAAATTTGGTTTGGTCTGTACAGTATCATTGGAAAAGGGGTCAAATGAAATGTTCGGTATAAAATGCTCATTAACACAATAAATTCCACAGGTTACACAGATTGATTGTACCATCATTACAATTGTTGAATTTGACAGTGGATCTGATCTGTCAAGTATCACATGAAAAGGGACCTTATAAAATAAATAAAAAAATCTTAAATGTCCGTAGAATTCACCGGATTCAATTACAAATTTGACAGAATCATTGTACAATCACAAGGATTGGTCTTTTCAGAATTAGGTGCAACCCGACAAGTATCGTATAAAAAGTCGCCATATCATTTTTTATTTAATTTATTTTTTTTAACATTCTAGTTTACATTATCTAAGCGAATTCACTTTAAACTTTCACAGAATGATTAAACCAACAATAGAGTATGACGGGAAAAGTGGCCTTGTGAGAACTTAATTGAAACATCTTAGTAAACAAAATAAAGTTAACGGTTTTTATCAGATTCTCGTCGAAGATGCAAGAAAAAAATGAAGCATTGGAAACACAGGAAAATGGGCCTTACATATTATTATTCAAATATTAATGTGTATGTGATGAAGTTCAAAATTATTATCATGTTGTCTTAAAAATTTCATAGGACAATTGTAGGTTCGTAAGGAAAGTTCCTTTCGGAAATGAAGTGGATCAATCAGACAACACAGGAAAATGGGCCTTATGGATTTTCACTAAAATAATCCTGTTTATGTCATAAAGTCCACAATTATTATCGGATTCTGATGAAAATTTCACAGGATGACTGTAGGGTCCTTTATGGAAATTGAGTGGATACGTCATGAAACACGGGAAGAAGGGCCTTGAGGATATTCCTCAAAATAGTAAAGGGGATGAAATCATATTTTATGCATTATTCTTTTAGCAACTAACTTCCTTAAAATCAGATTTCTTTAACGGAAAACTTGATAACCAGTAGAGCGTCTGAGGCCCTCATGGGCCTCTTGTTTTCTATAAACACGTCTGAGCAATGTAGACGATTAACGCGATTCTATCGTTAGTGTCTTTACTAATTCTGTTTGACTTTGATATAAATTTTCTCCCTCTTATTTTTTAAATGTGTGTTTATGGAACCACGGGTAGGTCCCCTTTGGCTAACAGGTCACGCATGGATGTTGAAAGCAATAACGTATGCTTTCAAGGCTTATTATCGGATAGCTGGTAACGACTATTGACCTCCGATATAATGGTTCGACTAAGATAATAAACGTTTATATTTTGTTGTAAGGTACAAAGAATGAAAAGCAAAATTTCAATTGACGACCCAACATAACTAATATAGAATAGTACGACTTTATGGTGCCAAACAAGCAATGTGCTTGACATAAATATAGGGTGTCAAAAATTACTTTGGGTCAAAATAAATGATTTGTTAAGTGAAGTGATTTTATTGACTATGGCGATCCCTTAATGTTTCTGGAAGAAATTATGTGCAGCTTTTAATGATGTAAATTGAGTGAAGTGTTAAATACGTACTCTTTATGTCCCGGGCAAAAATTGACGTTTATTAAAATCTGTGTCATGAAAACATGTTTAGTGCTCAATTTCAAAAGTACAAAGTTAAACGTTTGAAAAATCTGCCTTTCAAAGTGACAACATGCTCATTGTGAATCTTTTGGATCCTTGGTCGTCCGTCTTGCGTTGTCCGTCTTCCAACGTCAACAATTCTTTGTTTACTTCAAGAGGTCAGATTTATCAGGTCAGATTTATCACAGTCTTGATGCAACTTGCTCAGAATGATTCCGTTGTCAGATGGATGATTGATTGATTTATTTATTGATTGAAGGGGATTAAACGCTACTTTTAACAGTATTTCAGTCATATTGCGGCGGCTGGAGCACCTAACAATAGATTTCTGGTATTTCTCACACCAGTACTACCACTACACTCTTTCCTGGTCTCAAGCTGCTATCCAACTGAGGTTTACGATTATAAACCCGTTGGAGAGAGACAAATGTAGGAAAGAATATGTGCTGCCGCCGGGTATTGAACCCATGACATCCCATGAGTGAAGATTAGTAGGCTGATGCTCTATCGACTGCGCTAGGACGGCGGCTCGTCAGAAAGATGAACCCTTTCGAAAATGTGAATGCAGGGGAAAGGGGGCCTAAATGATAATTTCTTTGTTTACACTCTAGGGGCATCAATGTAAACTTATTCTTGATACAAGAGGCCCCGAGGTCCTTATCGGTCACCTGAGTCCAAAGAGTGCAAAAACAGATTAAAGTCCACGAGATGATGCTACATACCACATATCAAAGCTCTTTTTTTTAATTTTGTTTTGTTTTTGTTTTGGAGAAGTTGTTCCTTTTGAAGTCTTTACTATATAAGAGTTATGTAACTTGTGACGTCCGGGAATGGGCTTATTATGACCCTGGGGATATGAATTATACAATCTTGATAGAGGTCCACAAGATGATACTACATTCCAAATATATTAGTTCAATGCCTTTCTGTTTCAGAGGAGAAGATTTTTAAAGTTTTCATTATATAAGGCTAATATCAAATTTTTGCAGTCCGGGAACAACTAATTTTAACTCTTGTGCTAATTTATACAATCTTGATAGAAGTCAACCAGATTTGGCTTTACACCAAATATCAAAGCTCTAGGCCAACTTCTTTAGGATAAGAAGGCTTTTGTAGTTTTCACTAAATAAGCGCTATATAAATTTTGTAACGTACGGGAACGGGCTTATTCTGACCCTTCGGCCAAAATTAAACAATCCTGATAGAGGTCCATCAGATGATGCTACATTCCAAATAAAGGTCTAGGTCGTCCCGTTTGGGACAAGAACATTTTTAAAGTTTTGAATACATACGCCCTACTTGTTACGTCCGGAAACGGGCTAATTTTGATAATGGGGCCAGCATTTATACAGTCTTGATAGAGATACACCGGATGATGGCACATACCAAATATCAAAGGTGTAGGTCTTTTGGTTTGGTAAAGACATATTTTGAAAGTTGTCACTATGTAAGCTTATGAACCTTTCCCCCCCCCCCCTCCCCCAGCACGGCCACTTCTTGACTTTTTTTTCTTGTACAAACTTCAAAAGTCCTTGCCCTAAAAAAAGACTCTAAATAACAATTTTGAATCAAATTCAACAGCCGGTTCATTATAAGAAGATTTTTAGAGATGTACCCTTTTTGGCCCCTTATGGGGACCCTAGGGGAGAAAACTCCATGACGTGTACAAATCTGAAGCACCTTCCCATGGGGATACTTTCTGCCAAGTTTGGTTGAAATCTGTCCAAGGGTTCCTAAGAAGAATTCGAAAATGTAAAAAGTTAACACACGGCGCTAGACAACAGACGGAACAGGATCGAAATAGGTCACAGTGACCTTCGGTAAGGTAACCCCAAAACTTGGTCAGAATGTTTTTTAGGTTATAAGGAATAATCCTATTGAACATTTGATGGTTCCATTGGAAAATAAGGATAAGAGGTCAAGGATAAGAGGCCCTAATGTGTGTTTTCATTGCAGCCTCTGCTTTAAACTCTACTAGTCACAATTTGGCCCAATTTTGATAAAAGTTGGTCAGAATTACTGTTAGGTAATTTGGATGTTGAAAATAGGAAGGTTCCATCGTAAAGCACGGGAAATGGGCATAAATAACAATTCCGTTATTTATACTCTATAGGCCACAATATTGAATCAATGTTGTTGCAAATTTGTAAGAACTTTTATGTCATCAGGATGAACGCTTTAGAGTCCATTTGAAAACACGGGAAAATGGTCCATAATGACAATCTCTGTTTACTTTCAAGAGGCAACTATTTCCAATTTAGATAAAACTTTTACGGATCGATTGTTAGGTAATAAGTATAATTCCTATTAAAAACGGGACAGATGCATTCGAAAAGGGGATAAGGGACTAAATTTCATTTTGACAAATTTCATAAGCCTTGTGTACTGCCCGACACTTCAAAAATTAGACCTGCTTTAAAATTTAAGTTTCGTGTTGCATTGTTAACTTAGAAAATCAGGGGAGGGCTCTAGGACCATCTTGGCCTTCTTGTTTATAATAGTCAGTAGATATTGAATGAGTGGCGACGAAATACCGAATATAAAACACGGGTCATCTATAAAGAGATTAAGTGAGGAGTTGGCGAGTTTAATCTGTTTAGGTTGAATGGAGATGAAAAAAAAATCGAATTTTATAAAAAAAACACATTCGATTTTTTTTATGCTATGGTCCTAAAATCGCGGGAAAACTTGAAATATATCGATTTATGACATATAGCAAAGAATATAATTTGGAAATATATTCATTTCCACATTACAAAAAGGCTTTACACTATGCCTCGGCCTTTTTGCATCATTGTTACACCAGTGTAAACGCCAGGTAATTTCGTTTATTGCAATCTACTTGGTTTAATGCCTCAATAAGTAATCTTCTAATATCTTTGCGGATGATGCGCATAAAATTTAATTTGCACATAAATACAGCAAAGCCTAAAACTAGATTATCTGGCGAAGACATCTATCAAACTAATACAAGCATACCGTAGTCATAGCCTCAATGTTGACTCGAGTTTATATATATCTAGTCTCTCTCTCTCTCTCTCTCTCTCTCTCTCTCTCTCTCTCTCTCTCTCTCTCTCTCTCTCTCTCTCGTATTTGTATCTCTGGACAGTGCGAAATCGGGTTTTGTGGAGTCAAAATGTTGGTCACTTGTTCAATTGTCAGAAAACACTTGCGTTACTCCAAAGGCCACAATGTTAGCGCAAATGTTTGGTCAAAGTTTATGGAACTGTTTCTTATGTTAGTTTTGGTGACAATTAGATAAGTAGATCATACCTAAGAAATATTTTGTGTGCAGTCTAGAGGGCAAATTTTCAGACCAAGTTCCTTTCATTTGGCCAGAATATAAGTGTTTCATTAAATGAAATGAGGCCAAAAGGTAGGTCACCAGGAAAAGTATAAGAAATACCTCAGTTACACTTTAGATGCCCAGTTGATACTTTCAATTCAATGATAAGAGACTCCGTCTTAGGAAATAGTTGAAAAGAGATTTAATAGGTCTACCAAAGGCCGCATTTTAATAGGAATGTACAGTTAGGTAGAATGAACCTTCTCGAATTATAATGTAATATATCGGCCCTGATTTAGTATTCCTTTAATGTCCCGTTTTGCTAGACGGGTCAAAACAATCTAACCAAAGACTCGGTGTTTATGTTGCTTTCACGAACCGTTTTATCTGTTAGTATCTTTGGGTACATGCATTAACATTCTCTATTGTCTTAAAATATTAATTTTGTAATCATTCGACATTTTTACTCCTTATTTTAGCGATGTGAATTTTCAACCTATCTCTTTAAAAAGATAGCAAAACCTGAGCTCATTGAACGTTTTAAAAGAGAAAAGAGATAAGAGACATGGGTCACCTAAACGATATGAATTAGTTTATTTTAAGTTATTAAAAATATATCACATTATTATAATTGGAAAGTTTGAGATAAATTTATTGATTGAGTAAGAACGTTTTTGTTTTTTGATTAATTTTCATTGTATAAAATCAGACGCAAACGATTAAGCAACTAGATGAATCAGAGATGAAAGATAACATAATCAATGAAAGTATAAAAAGTTTAGTTACTTCGATATTTTCTAAAATGTGTGGTTTTTAAGAAGCATATAATCTAAAAAATACAGATTGATACCCTGTGTATAAACGTCGGTCGGATATTTGTTAACTATCATTCATTTAATAAATGAGATAGATGACGAGCACATGGGTCACTCAAATTTGATACACGAGCCAAGGAAAAACGTGATAGTAAAAAAAAGGTTTATATATTTGTGGACTTTGCAAGGGATGTAGTGCACTTCATTCGATGTTGACTAATCTTGACTGTTGAAAATGTGGATTTTATTTTTTATCAATGCGAAACGGAACGTGGATTGCTGTTGCATTTGATTCACTTTTTAACTTTTAAATAGCAGGGTTTATTTTCTCGAAAGACAATTAGAATTAAGAATCTGATCATTTTTTTTATTTTTTTTTTATATAAGCATATTTTAAAATCTTTTCGATAAACATGCGAAGTGAGAAGACAAATCTAACAAAATATCTGATAGCATTTTGGTGTATGCTTGAAATATTGTTCTTCGGTGGAATCCAGTACGGATGGGCGTCCCTGGTTTATGTTCTCAAGAGAGAGGGATTCTTCGCAGAGGAGTGTGGAAGCAATGCTAGCTATACAAATACCGTGAAGTAGATATATTTATATATATGTAACATAACCCTAAAATATACATATAGAATAGTGTTAGTAAATGTTCATGACCACAAAAGAGATCTTTTTTTCATATATAACACTTAAACACTAACAAACCAAAATTAACGGAACTTTTCCGCGCCTATAAATAGGCCGCACAAGAAGACGCTTTTTACATGTTTATATGAGATGAAATAAATTTATACAAGTGAAACGAGTCTTTCTATATGCGATATAAACGAGAGTTTGTTTAGTTTTCATAGCTTTTAGGATGTCGAGTCAGATAAGAATAGTAAAATAACAAGAACAAAATGTAATATCTCATTTAAACAGCGACCTTTATTGTTGACAATCATTCATTTTTATTTTTTACTTTCTATTTGGGGGTGGGGGTGGAAGGGTCCGCTAAAATGACGCAACAGAAATAACGAAGAAAAACCTGGCTGTTATTAGGATATACACGTGTATAAATAAGTAACTTAACTAGCCGATAACGCCCGGCTATTTTACTTAAATATTGTCCGGACCAGTGTTTTGAATAAACGTATAGAGACAGCAAATACCGATTCCCTCCCCCGTGTTAGTTTGTCCTCAAAATAATGAAACACGTTGAAAAATGTTCTAAATATACGAGTTTATCCTATAATGATTAAACGCCAACTATATAACCCATTACCAGACAGCCTTTTAGACTGGTCTTAATTGAGAGAAGTTGCAGACGACACTTTTCAGTTGATGAAATTGTAAAATACTTCAACTTTTGGGAAGAAAAGATTGTGGATTGTGACAAGCAATTTCTTCATGTTTAAAAATGTATCCCAAAGCCTTTTTACTCAAGGGACGTCAGACAGCGTTACTTTGTGGGAATGGGATCGACCTCATATGCTACAGTAACTTTGCACTGCATGTCTTCTCAACAGATCTATCCACTAATCGAATTTCTAATTGATATGTATTTTACGTTAAGAGATAGGGTCCGAGGAATATTAAAATAAGATAGATAGATAGATTGATAGATTTAATTCAACAAATGAAATCATATGCATAGTACAATAATTAATAGTAAAACATCAAAATGATACAGTCCATATTAAGAATGCGTTTAAAAACAATGACATAAAAATTTGGCACTTTTGTATTTGATTTGAAACGTATAAATTGTTTATCTTGTACTTGGGCGTGCTTTCATTTATCAAGGATAACACAAAAAAGGAAATTGGAATTTTATTGTTTCCATTGTGGTCCTAAGATAAACGAAGACATGTCCTTGCAGGGCACACAATAAGTTTACTTCCATATACATTTAATCATTTGATATCAGACATTTATTACAGGTTATTAACAATATCACAGAGATAATTAAGAGTAACAAATAAAAGGTAGAAAAACTATTAGCTTAAGTAATGATTCTTGACCAAGTCTTTACACACAACCAAGTTAGTAGCGGATTTAATATTGACTGGTAACTGATTCCACAGTGAACATCCATTGTAGGCAAACGATTTCTTACCAAACCCTTTGACCCTGGGAATTCTGAAGCAAGATTCAGAGCTTAATCTGGTGTAATGATCATGGAAGGAGTCTGCAGGGGTAAAATGTTCTTGTAGATAAGAAGGAGACGAATTATTGAAAATTTTATAAACATGACATAAAACTATTTGATTAACTCTCTTCTCGAAAGGCAAATTAAGTTCAACAAAATTATCCATGGATATATGCTGCCGACAATATAAATCTAATCATTTTATTTTGGGTTATTTGAAGTCTTTGTTTTAGTTTCTTCGAAATTCTAAAATACCAGACTGAACAGGCATAATCAAAGTGGCATTGTAAAAGCGACATTACAAGAAGCTTTTTTGAATGGAATGACAAGAATTTATTTTTCCTATATAAGAATTTAAGCCTAGCATTTATTTTACCTATAATAGAAGAAACCATACATACATTAAAAGTCAAAGGCTAATAACCCATCTTAAAAATATAAAACAGTAACCTTTATGCGCAATACGCTTTTCGTCAATGAGATATACCAAGCCTCGAAGCTACATGATGATATCTACCATACATTTAAACGCGACGGACAAAAAAAGTTCCGATATATAACAACCCATCATCCAAACAATAGAAAAAAAGTGACATTTATAATTATTATTCATTGCACTTTGATTTGTAAACGAGATTTATTAACACATTAACGAGCAATAGTTACAGTTCCTGTACAATACACCTAAAAGAGAGCAATGTAACCATGGAATCTCAAGAAAAGATATTATCATTACAAAATTTAAGTCATAAAAAAGAGAAATAAACAAAGAAATAAGCAGGCTAAAGCTACAGTTGTCGTGCATTATCCCGTATAATCGGATCTGCCTTCTCATGGCATTTCGAGTTTACAGCTACATTATTTAAAAGGGTTTTAAGAAGAACAAGTTGTAATCTGAAAGACATCAAATAATTGCTCAAATATTGAGCAATAAATAGTTAGAATCATTTTATTTTACAATTCTCCTGCACAAGATCTACCCAACCAAGAGGTTCAAGCTTTATTGCTAATAAACTGTCAGAAGTAAGCTTAAGATAAATCAAAGGACTGAAAGCGCTAAGAAGTTGGAATGTGCTGAAAGGGTCATAACTGTGGAATTCGGTTCAAATTCATTTATTACTTTCCGAGTAAGCCTCCCTCCTTTAAACAGAAATAAAAAACTACCATTGTCTCAACCCATTCCCAGACAGGGACGCTTTTAAATGACCCTCATTATGAAAGCATAGGAAAACATGGTGAAAAATGAAGAAATTGCTTGTTAGAAACAATTTCTTCATTATCCACAATGTTTTCTGTCCAAAAAGACCAGGATTTTAAAGATTTCATCAACTTACAATTGTCGTCTTCTTATTCTTTGAATTTGGACTGGTCTAAAATGTTATCGTGTATAAATATGTTAAGGCAATGCTAGTTTTTGATTTCTGTATGTGGATTTATGTTAAGTAATAAATGAATTTGAACAGAATTCCACAGTTATGACCCTTTCAGCGCATTCCAACTTCTCAGTACTTTCAGTCCTTTGATAGAATCTTGAAAACAGAGATTAACAGCTTCTACAGTAAGAAATCAATGACCTCGATGATTATTTGACCCTCAACTCGACCAACTCTGTAACGATCATACTAAACTCACGTAGATTTTCACTTCAAGTTTATGAGTATGAGGGGCAATTTGTGAAAATGCGCGGAAACTTGTTACAGGGTGATCGATTTGAAATACCGGTGTAGACTTAGGAAAAAAGAATATTCAAAGCGTTGTGAGTAAAATTCAAAAAGAAAAGAAAAAAAAGACGTTAACGTTTTTGTAACGTTTTTGTTTGCACATGGTAGTTTTGCCCTTTCCCTAAAAGTTCCTATAATATGATGAAGATAGTATCGAATTATCTTCAGCGCCCCGTAGTAGCGCGATTTCCTAATTCGTTATTCGGCTTTAGAACCGTAAAAATCTTAAGTAAAAAAGGATCAAGCTGAAAGCTAGAAGACACTTGTTAAAGGTTTGGTGTGTTATTATTGATTTAAACTTGTACATAACGATATAATAAATCGTAATTATTTAAAATAATTAGAAACCGGAAGTCGATATGTTTACAATCTAATTCTCAAAATCTTCTACCCTCGTTTTGCATCAATTTGATTTTTATTGAGTAAAAGCTGTAAATCCCACAATAATCGCGTTTGCTTGATGCCTACGACCCCCCTTAATCGCTTAATGTTTTAAAGCACGTGATTATTGTAAAAATGCATTTGCGACCTGAGCCATATTTGTAAACATTGCCTATGGTCACATTACTACAACATGTCACTTGAGATCACGTGGACGGCTTATCACAAAAAAAAAAAACAAATTACTGCTCCGATTATTACCTTATTTTTTAATAATTTCAAGCAAACTTAAGCATGTTTAGAAGTATCTAAACGATTTTTATCAGCCTTTACATGTGCCATATTATTGTCTTCGGCTACAACTAACTGATTGTCCGTGGCAAGTTGAGATGAGAAGTAACCCGAGGTCCTAAGATACAGTAAATGTTCAGGATCCGGTTTTCTTCAAAAGGCACCGCAAAATTTCAACTAGAAAATTGTGGAATCAAAATTCGTAGATGAAAATCTACGCATCTTGCGAATGCTTCGGAAGACAAAAATATAAAAATACGGAATGACAAAAAGGTTTTAGGAATATAACAAATAGACATCTAACTGTTTCTTGTTTCGTATGAAAATCTGCGTTATAAGGTTTTAAAAAATGTGTCATTTGGAACCGCTTTCTAAAGTCTAATTAAGCAAGAAATTGTTAATATAAATATAGCTGGTTGAATAGCAACTATATATGCAATAAGGTCCATATAACTGTAATGATTTACTAGTGTAAATGTTACTCAACGTGTGACATAAACTATTTCTGTATAACATTATGTAATAAATAAATGAGATTGGGCTTCCTGTGGAGATATTTTAGAACAAAAAATCTTTTAATTGGCACAAGTGATTGCGATTTGCGTTTTTTTCTTCCACTGATTTTAATGTAAAATCTTGTGCGCCTTAGTGGCATGCGTAGCTGGAGACTCGGGCAGAGTTTTGTGGTTGTACGGGTGAACGAAATGACAAGAACCAAGTTTTAGGGGTACTTTACAATAACACTGTTGAAAGTGGCATGCGATATGGCAACATAACGTACCGATGTATTGCTTTAAAGAAAGTAGCTACCGCTATCAAATGTTATGTACCTGTAGGCCAACCGTTACTACCCGTTGTAAAGGCTACTTCTTTCAAAGTGATGCTTTGTAGTGATGGGTTAATTTTGAAGAACAGTCTGTAAATTGCGAAAGTAACGGAAATCCGTCACTGATATGAAAACTAACGGCTATCGACACAAATATTGGATTTCTAAAAGTTTCAAATACTTTATAAACATATGGAGATCTTTTAAAAAGGTGTACCTTAGGATATCCTTAAGAAAAAGTTGTAGTTTAGAGCATTTAGGCATTACAATGTCTGCGCATTGTGTAAATAAAATGTCAGCAGAACAAATTGCATATTGTAATCGAAAGCATTTTCTAACCATATAAGAATGATGTGTGGGTCTTGATTTAGATATCATGTTATATGACATCGAAAACATAAATAACGCAGGATTTACTGGTTATATATTGTAACTGTTGTATTTCAGTAGGGTTTCATCTAGTAAAATAAAGGGCAATTATCAATGGTTGAATTTAATTCAGCTTAGCTTATCTTCTTTAAATTTCAGAGAATGTGATTCTCAAGATGCCCAACTTTCTTTCCTCTACACCATATCTAGCGGTGTACTTATTATACCAGTGCTGTTTTATGCCTTCTGTACGAGTCGTTTTAGTATAGCAAAAACAAGAGTCCTTTTCACGTGAGTATACAATTTTGCGATATGAAAGTGTTGCCAATTCGACAATAGGACTTACAGGATTAATGTTATCATAAAACTTAACTTGATTTCCCTAGTTTCTGTCCCGAAGGATTATCAAAGAGGTGGTATCCGTTTCAAAGCATTAATGCGACATAATTCACGATGAGATTACAAAAGAACAAATTCACAAAGGAGATATAGAAAAATGCAATTTTACGCCACCTTAATCGTTACTTTATCTCACTGGTAAGTGGTGACATTGCCATACTTTAAGGATACAGTGGCGGTATTTTACAGGTAACTTCATTTATCATTCGGATTATAAACATTCAGAAGTACCTTTCTTTACATTTTCCCCTAAACAATAGATTACTAGTACCAAATTCGTCTAACTGAAACATCGGATCGAACTCTTCATCTAGAACAAATGAAAACTCGGTTAAGACTTGTTTTGATCTGTTTTAGATAAGTTGTTAAATGGATAAAGACAACCCATTTTTATCCCCTATTTATCCGACTTTATGTTACGCGTATAGATATAACATAGAAGATCGTAAAGGGCAGTGTTGGCTGACACATGTTAGTTTAAAAAAGAATCTCTGGTAAAATACAAAAGCGCAGACGACGTTCTATTTGCTTGCATAAAACATGTTTAAAGAATGTACGTCTTTGCGCAGAAACTCATAATTTTCTAGAACCTTTGCGATCATTTCAAGAAAGTGTATTGGGTGAGAAAATGAAGATAAACCTTAATTTGAGTAATTTGACACTGAATATTATATGATTTCCTGTAGATTTTGTGATTTGTTCACCTTCTAGAACGTCTTGAAAAGATTTTAAATATTTCACAACATACTAACTTAAATTACTTACTATCACCGCAAATATGAACTATGACTGAATAATACAGAAAATATTAAATACTACAAAAACACTAATTTGTTTGGCTGTTCTATTGAAGACGTCCGATATTTCTAGGAAATTGGCGCCTGCTTCATCGTTTCTGTTTGCCTCATTCCGTCTCTAGAAAGCAAAACAACAATAGAAAATGACGGTGAATAATGGTATTGAGTTATTGCGGTACTTTGCCTTATTCAATTGAAGCTATATCAATTCTCAATTTAAAAATGTATTTCCCCAATGAAAATAAACTCAACATGTGATTCAAGAGTCATATCCACTTCTACTATAATGGTATAATTCTTCATTCTCTCTCTTATCCGAAAAATTAGTTGGAACTCTAATTAGTTTTCGTTTAATTGGCAGGTGCATATTTGTTTTGGGCGGTGTGTTCGCTATTGTAGCAAGTCCAGGTATGTGATTTAATGATGATCTGTCTATATTTTTTTAAAGGTTAAGAAAGGTATGACAAAACATTTGCAAATTTATGAACTTCCATGGTGCCATCATCACAGATTTTTCCTTGACACGCGCTTCATTTTAAGAACGAGGACGGGCGCAAATCTTTTTCAAAACAAGAGCCCTGTGTCTATAAACTGAAATTGACTTTAAAATCTTAAAGATTGTAGCCCTACTGGTAATGGTTTATGACATTATTGTATCTTTGCACATATTATCTTTAAGCCAATATAATAATACCCCCGCTTCTTAGAAGAGGGGTATAACGGATTATCCTTATCCGTCCAATATTTCTGTGTCATTTCCTCAGCAACTATTTATAGCAATGACTTGTAATTAAGTGTGGCGGTTACGCTATGGAGCTTACATGACGCTGTTTTACGACTTATTTTAAATTCGGACAACTAGTATAGAGGTAAAGTGGTATATTTTCACATTTTTTTCAGCTTGAAATTTGGGATGAAGGTTAATTTAGGCGTCTTACATTGCGATTACCGAAATAGGTCCGCAAGTTAAATACTTAATTTCATGACTTAGTTTATTTTCAGATATATTCTGGTGAAGTGGTTAATGTTTTCGCATTTATAGAAATGACTAGAATTCATCTAGGATCACGGCGCTTATCGAATTTGTGTCCGCAACAGAATTACGGAACGCAAGCTTTTCTGTTTTATGACTAAGTTTATTTTCGAATACATACCGTTAAAGTCGTATATATTTGTTGCATTTTCTCAGCAACTATTCATGGCTTTGACTTAGAATTGGTATTGTGGAGGTTCAACTAAGAGTCCTCTAGAGCGCTTTCCGAATTTAGGTACACAAGATCACTACTTCCTTCTTTATTATTAAGGTTATACTCGGACATAACGGGTATAATTTCGCCGCATTTTTCTCTACAACTATTCATAGATATGACTTGAAATTTTGTGTGAAGGATGAACTAGGGGATGCACATGGCGCTTACTGAATTTAGGTACACAAGCTTACTACTTCCTGTAATACCACTAACTTTATTTTCCGGCATTGACACTTATAATGGTATATTTTTGACTCATTTGTCTTAGCAAATAATGGTAGCATCCACTTGAAACTTGAGGTGGAGGATCATTTAGAGATCCTTTATGGTGCCAAATCAAGGTTAAATAATTCCTATTTTACGACTTACGACGGACATTGCCTCGAATAGTCGTATATTTTCGACATATTGTCACAGCAACTATTAAAATTATTTACTTTAAACTTTGTCTGAATGCTGAAATAGGGGTCCTCCATGCACCTTACCAAAATTAAATCTGCACGTTATCTACTGTCTTTTTTCTGAATGAAATGAAATCGTCTGTCATATGCTCCGCCCTGCTGAGTTAAACATACTAGACCGTATCAATGTTTTCTTTAGCAAAAAATGTCATTTTGAAAATCCTTGTCTTACACGTGCATAGATCAAATATTTGTAAGAAATCATGATGACATCTCAGCGACACTCTTATATTTTAGAACTTTTTTGTTGCATTGGTCGTCTTTTTGAATTATATTTAGCGACAGTGTGTTTCCAGTCCATGCATGTGCCTGTCGGTCCGATTGTAAAAGTTTTTAATTTAACTTTATTTAGTTTATTGTTTCAATTTAATAGTCTTAAACCTTTAACGGAACCATTGTACCATGATTTGGATCGCTACGTCAAATAGAATCAATTAGTAGAGTAAAGTGATAAATAGAACTTTATCAGCATTATCAGTTGTACTACCCTAATGCAATAATGAAATAAATATTGTATTTTCTATTCAAACTTACACAGAAGAATTTGATCATCGCAAGGGTGATTCTTGTAGAAATTGAATGAATTCCGTCAAAAACAGATATCATGTGACTTTGGTCCTGAATTTCGTCTTTCAGACGATGGTGTCTGATACAGACCTTAATCAGATGCGTTTACTTAGCATTTTGAAAAGCAAATAGCTCTACTATGACATTAGCAGTACGCAATAGACGTGGGACAAACACTTTTTGAACTACTCTCAGAACATTGTAAGGGGGAAAGCAGGAACTTAAGAAGAACAACAAAATATTCTAATATTCTCTCGATTTAATTTTGTCGTTCTACATAATGCATTTGCTTGTGCGTCCGGTATCTTTTTAACCAAACAAGTCTTAAAACTAAAAGGAAGACGATGTAGCAGTTTGCCTTTACTTTAGTTCAATAGACTTCATTGACAATCAGTTCATACGATTGAGTTCACTTAACTCTGCATTTTACTGCTACTCTAAAAATAGATGTGTACATTGTTGAGAATTCTAAAAATATATTACATCGATTCCTGTCACGTGTTTCAATGCTTAACCTATACCCACAAAATGATACTTTTTAACGCCCATCTAATCTCCAACAAGAACCTTTTTTAAAAAATACTGTCGAAGATGTCCACGATGTTTTCTATCTCAAAAAACAATACAATCTAAAGTTTCATTAACTTGAAATAACTCGATCAGTCCAAAGTTTTCTCGTCTGGTAATGGATTAAATGGAGGTTTTACAGATGTCTTCTAGAAACTTTAATAACGTTTATTCCATTATACATTATATAAGGTATTGAAGCTTTACCTTATCTACAACAAATTTCCTGTTAGCAAAAGATTAGATTGATACAAATTAAAGCTAAATTTTTTAAGTCAACATAATTTAAGACACTTTCACTCACTGGAAAGAAAAAGTGTGGATAATGAAGAAACAGCTTTGTATAAGCAAAAATTATTACTCATTTTTGACAATGTTTCCCAAGTTTTTTAGCTCTACTGGCCGAAGGCCACTAGAGCTATAGCGATGGCTTTTTCCCGTCCGGCGTCCGTGCGTCCGTCCGTCCGTCCGTCCGTCGTCCGTCCGTTAAACTTTTCCTTGTTTACGCGATAAAGTTCACAATTTTCATCAGATTCTCTTCAAACTTTCACAGAATGATTGTACCATCATAAGGATCGTTCCTTTCGAAATTGGGTCAGATCTGTCAAGAAACACGGGAAAAGGGGCCTAATTAAAACTTAATTAAAAAATCTTCGTTTACGCGATAAAGTCCACAGTTTTCATCGGATTCTCTTCAAACTTACACAGAATGATTGTACCATCATAAGGATCGTTCCTTTAGAAAATGGGTATGATCCGTCAAGAACACGAAAAAAGGGGCCTTATGAAAATTTAATTAAAAATTCAATTAAAAATCCTCGTTTACGCGATAGAGTCCACAGTTTTCATTGGATTCTCTTAAAACTTTCTCAGAATGATTGTACCAACATAAGGATCGTTCCTTTCGAAAATGGGTATGATCCGTCAAGAAACACAGGAAAAGGGGCCTTATGAAAATTTAATTAAAAAATCCTTGTTTACGCGATAAAGTCCACAGTTCTCATCAGATTCTCTTCAAACTTTCACAGAATGATTGTACCATCATAAGGATGGTTCCTTTCGAAAATGGGTATGATCCGTCAAGAAACACGGGAAAAGGGGCCTTATGAAAATTCATTAAAAATTCCATTAAATATCCTCGTTTACGCGATAGAGTTCACAGTTTTCATTGGATTCTCTTAAAACTTTCTCAGAATGATTGTGCCAACATAAGGATCGTTCCTTTCGAAAATGGGTATGATCCGTCAAGAAACATGGGGAAAGGGGCCTTATGAAAATTTAATCAAAATTCCATTAAAAATCCTCGTTTACGTGATAGAGTCCACAGTTTTCATTGGATTCTCTTCAAACTTTCACAGAATGATTGTACCAACATTAGGATCGTTCCTTTCGAAAATGGGTATGATCCGTCAAGAAACATGGGAAAAGGGGCCTTATGAAAATTCAATTAAAAACTCCATTAAAAATCCTCGTTTACACGATAGACTCCACAGTTTTCATTGGATTCTCTTCAAACTTTCTCAGAATAATTGTACCAACATAAGGATGGTTCCTTTCGAAAATGGGTCTGATCTGTCATGAAACAGGGGAAAAGGGGCCTTATGAAAATTTAATTAAAAAAGTCTTATTAACTCTCTAGAGTCCACAGTTTTCATCAGATTGTAATTAAACTTTCACAGAATGTTTGTATCATCATAAGGATTGTTCCTTTGGGAATTTGGTCAGATCCATCTGGAAACACGGGAAAAGGGGCCTTATGGAAATTTAATCGAAAAATCTTTTAAAAAATACTCTTTAACACTCTGGAGTCAATAGTTTTCATCGGATTCCCTTCAAACTTTCACAGAATGATTGTACTACCATAAGGATTATTTCTTTTGAAATTTGGTATGATCCTTCAAGAAACACAGGAAAAAGGGGCCTTATGAAATGTTTAATAAAAAATTCTCATTAATAATCTAGAGCCAACAATTTACAATGGATTCTCTTCAAACTTTCACAGAATGATTGTACCATCATAATGATTGTACCTTTTGGAATCGGATATGATTCCTCAAGAAACATAGGAAAAGGGGCCTTATTAAAATTTAATTCAAAGATCTTTGTTAACACTCTAGAGTCCACAGTTTTCATCTGATTGACTTCAAACTTTCACAGAATGATTGTACCATCATAAGAATTGTTCCTTTCAAAATTTGGTATGATCAGTCAAGGACCACGGGAAAAAGGGGCCCCGATTAAAACTGGATTGAAAAAGTCCTCGTAAACACAATAGAGTCCATAGTTTTCAACAAATTCTTTTCAAACATTCCCAGAATGATTATTACATTATGTGGATTGTTCCTTTCGGAAGTAGGTTTGATCCATCAAGTTTCATGGGAAAAGGGGCCCTATGAAAATTTAATATAAAAAAATCTTAGTTAACACGTAATGGCCCTAGATTTCACCTGATTGACTTCAAACTTTCACATAATGATTGTACCATCATAAGGATTGTTCCTTTCAAATTGGGTCTGATCCATTGAGAAACATAGGAAAAGGGGCCTTAGGAAAATTCAATTAAAAAAATCTTAATTAATGCTTGTAAGTCCACAGATGAGATGGGGTTGTCTTTATACTCAAACAGAATAATTATACTTTTGTAAGAAGAGTTCCCTTTGGAATTGGTTCAGATCCATCAAGTAACATGGGAAAAGGGGCTATATGAAAATTCAATTAATAAAACCCTGTTAACACAATAAAGCCCACAGCTTTGATCAGATTTTGTTGAAACTTTCACAGAATGATTGGAAGGTCATAACTATCATTCTTTTCATAACAGGGTGTGAACTGTCAAGAAGCACAGGAAAAGGGGCCTTTAGAGAATTTTATCTATAATCCTTGTAACCAAGTTCAGAGCTTTCATTGGATTTTATTCAAACCTTCACAGAATCATTGTACAATAACCACGATTGTTGTTGAGGCTGACATGAGACCTGATCCTTCAAGTATCATAGGAAAAGGAGCCTTATGAAAATTTATTTTAAAAATTTGACACCAAGATAAAGTCTGCATTTTTCATCAGATTCTGTTCAAACTTTCACAGAATGTTTGTACCATCATAAGGATTGTTTCTTACCAAATTTGGCCTGATCTGTCTAGTATCATAGGAAAAGGGGCTGTATGAAATATTATTACCAAATCTTCATAAACACAACAATGCCCTCAGTCTTTATCAGAATCTCTTCAAACTTTAATAGAATGATTGTACCATCATTTGGATTGTTCCTTTGTAAATTAGGTCTGATTGGTTAAGTGACACAAGAAAAGGGACCTTATAAAAATTTTATTACAAAACATCATTATTACAATAAAGTCCTCAGTCTTTATCATTTTCTTCAAACTATCATTAGGATTGTTCCTTTGTACATTGGGTCTGATTGGTTAAGTTTCACGGAAAATGGGGCCTTACGAAAATTTAGTTACAAAAATTCTTGACACAATTCAGTCCACTGTTTTCATTGATTCTCTTTAACTTTTAAAGAATGATTGTACCTTCATTAGAATTGTTCCTTTTGAAATTTGGTTTGTTCTGTAAAGTATCATGAGAAAAAGGGCCCTATGAATATTTCACTATAAACTCATTAACACAATAAATTCCACAGATTAAACAGATTGATTGTACCATCATTCCAATTGTTGATTTTGACAGTGGATCTGACTATAGCAAGGGTCACATATAAAGGGGCCTTATGAAAAACTCTCTTAAATATTCTGGTTAACACAATGATGTCCCTTGATTTCACCGGATTCACTTCAAAATTGCACAGAATGATTGTACAAATACTTAGATGGTTCTTTTCAGAACTGGGTACAATCTATCAAGTATCATGTAAAAAGGGGACATATGATTTTTTATTTAAATATTCTAGTAAACATAATGAATTCCCAATATTTCATCGGATTCACTTTTAACTTTCATAGAATGATAAAACCAACAGTAAAATATCACGGGAAAAGGGGCCTTATGAGAACTTGAATTTAATATCTTTGTTAACACATAAAGTCAACAGTTTTATTGGATTCTCTTCAAAGATGCATGGAATAATTGTGGCATTCGAAACACAGGAAAAGGGGCCTTACAGATTATCATTCAAAACATTCTTGTGTATGTGATGAAGATCACAATCATTATCAAGTTGTCTTTTGAATTTCACAGGACAATTGTCGGGGTGTAAGGAAAGTTCCTTTTGGAATGAAATTGATCCATCAGAAAACACAGGAAAAGGGGCCTTATTGATTTTCATTCAAAACGATCCTGTTTATGTGATTAAGTCCACAATTATTGTCAGATTCTGATGAAATATTCACAGAATGATTGTAGGGTCATAAGGTAACTTTCTTTTGGAAATGGAGTGGATCCGTCATGAAACATGGGAAAAGGGGCCTTGAGGATTGTTGCTTAAAATGATAAAGGGGATAAAGCCCCCCTTTTTTTATGCATTCTTCTTTGAGCAATTAACTTCCTTAAATATCAGATTTCTTTAACGGAAAAGTTGATAACCAGTAGAGCGTCTCAGGCCCTCATGGGCCTCTTGTTTATTCAGAAGGATGGTGTCGGAAAAAGCTTTAGCAATAGAATCTCTAAAATACTATTTAAACTTTCAAACAAGCTGACAGCAGTTTCACTGAAATATTTAAAACACTATTTTTCCCGGGTAGTAAACAACTTGCCAAATTCTTACAAGCGCTTGGTCTTGATTGATTGATACAATACAGCTGCTATCCCACTTAGGTTTACGATTATCCATCCATTGGTGAAAGACAAATGTCGAAAGGTATATATGCCGCAGGGGGTATCAAACCCATGACATCCCATGATTGAAAATTAGGAGTCTGATTCGCTGCCGTCTGCGCTATGACGGTGGCTGTTTGTCTTGTGTATCAGATTCTTAACTCATCGAGACTTGCCTAACAACTCGAATCTACTATAGACTCGATAAATGCCCTAGACACGAAAAAACATAGACAATAACTGCAGTCTTCAAGTGATGATTTGTTTGAGTGACTTTTTATTTTTGAATTTTATCGGCCTTTTTCATTATGATATCGGGTCGTACACTTAATGTCTACTTTGCTTTCGGACATAGACATATTTTTATCATTTTCAAATGAAAAAAATCAAACCTTAAAGTGTTTTTCGATAGAAAAATGGCGATGACATGGAGAAGAGAAAGGGAATTTTTTATCGCTTTGTATCTTTCTTAATCATTCTATTCGAGATAAAATGCTACTGTGATTTCTTCAAAATTAGTTACTATATATAATGTTCGTTCAGAAAATCCTTGGCTGGTGTCCGCGAGTCTAGCATTGTTGGGAGGAGGTGGACGAGTCTTCTTTCTAACAAGTTTGCAGGTGAGATATCGTTTTTAAACATTTCCATGCTGTACAAGTTGCTTAACCCATTCCCACACAAAATAATTTTAAACTGGTCCGAATTGAAAGAAGTTGCTGACGACAATTTCAAATGGATGGAATTTTAAAATTTTCCATCTTTTTGGATAGAAACGATTATGGATGATAAAGAAATTGCTTATTGCAATCAATTACTTCTTTTCGACAATGTTTTCAAAGGCTTTTTTCTTGAGGGGTGTAAAAAGAAGGGAGTGTGTGGGAATATGTTAAGAATATTATGATTGCAATTTACTATTAACAGGGTAGTCTGTATACTTCTAACTTAAACGTTTTATGCGCACAAATATATTTATATAAATGTTCAACTACATAACAAAACTCATATCAGTAAATATTTTTGTACAGTTATGATAAGCTAAAAGCAATTATGCTTTTATGGGGTAATGTCTTCAATATGTCGGTTAGTAAATACTAGGCCGAATACCAGATAACAACATAAAAAATTTCAAGGAACTTGTAGACGAGTTAGAAAATATAGTGATCGACAATTTGTTAAACGTTATTTTTTCTTTGGGGCTTAAAAGAGCGGGACTATGTTGAAATGTGAACAATTACATATAGCCACAACCTTTTTCAAATTGGTTTTGCAGACAGACAGACGGACAGACAGACGGACAGACAGACAGCCGGACACCTGTTAAACAATATGCCCCCCAATCTATCGACGCGGGGGCATAAAAAGCAGCAAATGAAAACACGTCATTGATTGAAATATCTTTATTTGAAAAATCAATGGACAATTGTCTCCGTGTTGTCTTTTCAGCTATCATCACAATTGGAGAAAGCATTTTTCATTGTGTCGGCTGCTATGAGTGGCTGTTACGATTCATCTGCTGCCGTTATGCTCATCGTTAAGGTATGATATAACATGATGTCAAAATGATAAAAATGCATTAAAGAATAATAACTTTTAAACAAAAATAGAGGCTCAAGTTTTTCAGTTATTTGCAACGTTTTAAGAAATTTCTATTGACAATTTTGTTGTTGTTTTTTAAACGTTTTAATGTGAACAAATTTGAATATTTCTTTCCATAACACGAACCGTTCATTTGAGTCTTATTCTTCCAAGTATATTTAAGAGATGAAGAGAATATTTTTTGTTTTCATGGAGGTATGAACCGAAAAACCTAATCACACTGTATGAATACGCGAAGCGGATTCATACATTGTGTGATTAGGTTTTTCGGTTCATACCTCCATGAAAACAAAGAATATTATCTTCATTTCTTATAATTTAATAGCATCGAGCGAAAAATGCAACAACTTAACAAATTTTGATACCTTTTTGTAGTGAACTATTTTGTGCGGAAGCATTCAAAATGGCTGCGTACTCAAAATTTTGTTCATGGAGGTATGAATTAAATTTTTCGACCAATCAGCTCGCTCGTTTTTGATAGACGAAACTAACAATTAAATTATTATGATTTTATTGACCTGACGGACTGTGACCTTTATTTGCATAATAACGCGCTTGACTTATTGTCTTCGGTATATCTCGTTTTATTCCGCTTGTCGATAATAACATTTATATATATTAAGTGCACACATCCATAAACCGTAAAATGTCTAGAGCTATTTTTTCCCTTTTACTTTTGATTTTATTCGTCAACTTTTTAGTAATTTTCCTTCAAAACGTCAGAGAATAACAGACTGATTAGTTTTGTTTGTTTGTTTGTTTGAATGGGGTTTTACGCCGCTTTCAACAATCTTTCAGTTATATCGCGGCGGCTGGAGCACCTAACAATGGATTCCTGGTATTTCTCACACCAGTACCGCCATCACATCCTTTCCTAGCCTCCAGCTGCTATTCCATATAGGTCTACGATTATCGACCCATTGGTGGGAGACAAATAGTCGGAAAGGATGAGTGCCGCCGTCGGGGATCGAACCCGGGACCTGTAGATTGACAGTCCGACGCGCTACCAACTGAGCTATGACGGCGGCTAGACTGATTAGTACACGACACTGTTCAAAAACAGCTTCGTCGTTCTTTTGTTTCTACACGTATACGTTGTTCTCCGAATTCGTTTTGGATGTTATTGGAAGATATAACAATGATCTCTCAGCATCTCAATAATAGACCAGAAATAATGCAGTAAATTTGGATTCCGTTTATTGTGGACGGCTTTCTTTAGAACACATGGTTTGGGCTATCGCACATTACACTATACAAAACGGAGCCGCTTTATCGCAACGGGGAACAGGTAAGTACCCGGGAATAATTTACATCGACAGGTGTTCCTGAATGATACTAGTATAACTGTTTATCCTCTGATACTATTGCAACAGTTTATCCTCTGACAGATTTTATCACCGTAATGTGGAATCGTGCAGATTCATCTTCGTTAACACGCATTTAAAAAAAATAATCGAAAAAAATCAATGAAGTATTGTTTCTTAGCAGTTTCGAGCCCGTGTTGACTGCTTCAGACCTTTGAGTACTATACTACTCTAACACTTATCTGTTGAAAATTAGGTCGATATACAAACATTAGATTTTTTAAATGTACATTGAATTTCTCTGGGTATTGAGGAAATAACTCGTAAACGCACGACTGTCCTTATTCATAATTAATTTATTCATTGCACTAAGGTCAAGTGATGTCAATAATTTCAAGCTATATCCCCGGGTCAACCTCAGAAGCGATTATACACGTTATAATTAGATAGAATCGACTTGAAAACACTTGGTGAAGTCATCTTGATGAAATAAACACAATACATTTGTTTTGAGCAAAACAGACCCCAAAACACATTCAATTGCCAGTAGAAAATAGTATTTTACGCTGTTTGTATTTTGCATACGGTAGAAGCTGTTGTTTATTAACTGATGCACGTAAAAATCATTAACAGATACTTTTTGACGCCGGAATAGGAAGGCGAATATCATTTGCTATCATACTAGGATTATCAACAACGACGCTTTTGAACACGTACCTTAATTTTACTACTGTCGCACCAACTGAGCGAATAGGCGAGGAAAACAATCAAAGAGGCCATACAGGTATTTGAGTATTTATACTGATAATTTCTACTAAGGAAGTTTTAAAATATTTTCAAAGTTCAGGGTTAGCCATGCAGTTAATTTTTTTTATGTAGAACAAATATCAAAACATTGCGTTTTAACTTGTACATTTCTTAGTCATAAAATTTCTATCGAATATTTCAAATACGTATTTTCCTTTAGAAATTCCGTTGCGTGACTAAGCCCTATTAGCTATTAGTGTTTCACTTGAAATATTACATGCGTTGGATGAAATTTTGACATCAAAAACATGTAGTGATAACTGAGTTACGGCACTATTTTTTCATACAGGAAAGAATGCAATGGTCCCTACAAACGAGTCCAAAATCTTAATCTTACATAAAATATGTTTACTCCTTTACTCCTTATTTTTATCATGTTTTTCCTGAGGTGATTGGAGAGTCGTGTTTGAGGAAAAATAAAACAAAAAATCAATAACTTGCTGGAGAATGCAGAGATTTGAGCAAAGTAAACACGTATGATATTTTAAAACACACCTCGTGCTCTGGATAAGTTAGAATATTTATTCCGTATAGTTATCTTTATTTTTCTACAGTCCAGAAATTTCATAGTTTCCTTTTCAGATCAGAAGTCCAAAGAATGTATCTTGAAAAACATTTGCAAAAACTTTACTTGCAACACAGAGTTAAGGAGTCACATTGTATGGTTTTGCATGATTGTTATCCATGTCATGTTTATATTCTCAAGCAGTCATATATACATTAAAGAGGTTGTAAAATATGTTGACAACACAGGTATGTTATTGTGAAATATTTGGCAGAATTATTTTTAACCAGAAATGAAGATAAATGTATTTTCTTAAGTTATTGCAAGAAAAATGTCTCTCTCGTACTCGAATAAAGAATGCGTTATCAAAAGTCTTCTGCTAGGCCTGTATTAAATGCCTTTTTTACAGAATACATGTTATTCCTTCGTAAGAACCTCATGCGATGATATGCGGAAAACATTAATCTTACCTCCTTTTCAAATAAACAGACATGCATTCAAATTGACAAATATACTATTGTTGCTCTCTCTGTTAGTTCGTTCATCCTCCTATCTTTTCGTTCTTCTGGCTATCAAAATGAGTGAAATCTTTACTTAGGTCGCTTGTCTTCTCAGCGAATATAACGTACTCTTACGCAAAACTTGCTACGGAGTTCAGCGCCTACCGAATTAAGGTCACCGCGTAATGTTCTTCCTGATTAGAATTGTTATGTGATTTTTTATTGGATCTTTAAGTAGAGTTCGCGTTAACAGGGTAAGGTTAGTATGTAACATGACGTTTCACATCTTTACCTTCGAATTCAAATTGTATCAAATAAAATTCTATCGTATTTTCTTACACGATCACAATTCGGTATGGAGCTTCAGGTTGTTGCTCTGAGTCGCGATGAACAATTTCAGGAGGGTTTATTATCTAAAACCTGTTCAACGACTTTTGTTTTTGTTTTAGTTAAAATGCTATAATGAACGATTCTGTCGATTCTTTTAAAATAATGTAAAATACCGCCCTTTGAAATATTGCCTGATGTAACGGGTAGGGTTTCTTGCTTTCAGGCTTCTGTTTGATATTTTTAAACATTTTTAACCCTTAAAATTATTTCGTCGCATTTTTTCTTGGACTATAACTATTTAAACCTTGAAATTTGTATGGAACTTTAGGTAGAGTTTACACTTTGCGCTTTCGGAATAGCTGCGGCAATCTTTTTTCTGTTGAAATGTATTTTTTTTCATTATTATCTACCGTTGAAATCAACTGTTGTTCAGATTTTTTTTAATCCCCTGCTTTAAAGAAGGGATGTACTGTTTTTTTCTCACTCATCCTTTCCGACTATTTGTCTCTCACCAATGGGTTGATAATCGTAGATGGCAGGGATAGCAGCTGTAGGCTAGGAAAAGGTGTAATGGTAGTACTGGTGTAAGAAATACCAGGATTCCATTGTTAGGTGCTCCAGCTGCCGCGATATAACTGAAAGATTGTTGAAAGCGGCGTAAAACCCCATTCAAACAAACAAATCAACAATCACTTATCAAATGCCTTTCGTAACTGGTTATAGAGATTCAAAATTCTAGTAACCTAGACTTTCACCTCACGTATACTTGTTGTGAGTATTATTCCGAAAGAGTATAACAATCTATAGTTTGAAAAAAATGTAGTTTCAAGTGTGGGGGGGGTCTATTGAGTTTGAGATTTTGACGAAGTGTTGGTATACACGATGCGTCAAATTCGAGGTGTCTTGTGCCTTCTAAAAATCTCGAGACACTAATCCACATTAGCAACCTTTTCACAACCTACACTGCAAATAATTTGTATGAGGTCTTTAATATTGTCAAATCCACTTCTGTTTTCGAGCATACAGTATAGCTCGTATATCCCTGATTATCCTTACTGTATCTTTTAAATTCATAAACTCTCTAGCCACTCCAACTGTTCCACGACTATTCAGTATGTTTTTTATTCTCGGATATCAGATATCTCTATTAATTTGTACACTATAGAGTTGTAGACGTGATGGAAAATGCTACATCATCGATTGGCGATTTGGGTTGTGACGTGTAATTCGCTCGGCATCGAAAATGTATTACATTAATGTCAAATGATATCACAGTATAAATAATGATTTCTTGATTGATCAAGGCAAAAAAAAAAAAAAAAAAAAAATACAATGTCAGAGCATGATGGCAGTTTGAAGCAATGTTTCTTGTACTCTCGTTCTGCAGTTCTACTGACAATTCGAAAATCAATCAAGATATGGAGATATATATTTGATAATAACAAAATATGAAATAAGCATTTAGAACAATTTCAATGTCTTTCGGTAATAGTAATTATAAATGTTTATGTATCCGTTGCTTCAGTCCCGATATACATATTTTTCAATATCTGGAAATTCAGTCGAGACTGGAATTGTCCCCTGCATCATTATGTAGCTGTTTCTGTTAGTGTGTGAGGGGGAGGGGATTTACTTTGGGTTTGTGTGAGGGGAAAAGGGTTGTCTCAATGTGAGTGACCAAATCCTTTACTGATCACGTGAATAGTAACTGAACAATAGTTATTTGTCGGACATCTTTATAAAGTAAATGAAAAAAAGTGTCAATATCTGCATTATTATGTTTCCGCAGTGTTTTAATCTCGTTTGTTGTTTTAGATGCAAGTTCTTTGACAAATTTTCTGTCAGTAGCATTGATGTCTGGTTTTGTTCCTGCGCTGGTTGCCGGTCTTTATCTGGAGCTATTTAAACTGAAATTAACAGGTAGGGTATTGAATTAGTCACGGTACTAATTAGAAGTCCTAGTTGATTTTTGTATCGCGGTTGTTTCTTTTGTTAGCTGATATTATTGCTATTTTAACTGTAAAAAAATACTGTTACCTAAAACATTAATAACAATGTAATGACAGATTTAATGCCATTTTCGAACGGAAACATTTGTTCACTTTCACAAAAATTGCAACTTTGGACGATAGTGACTGATAGTGTAAGACTATTCAATTGTGAAAAAAAACACTTGAAATTCCATATCAATTAATGTAAACAACGGTCAATGACAAAGCGTATTGTTCTTATAGTATAACTAAGCAGCTAATAGCATGTTCGCTTGTTTTACATGTCGTATTCGAAACTCTAGCACTTATAGTTAGAAGTATTGGACTGTTTCTATGTAATTCTATATTTTCAGGAAGTGACTATAGACGAAACGTGAAGACTTTGTTATTTGGGATTGTTTCTATCAATATTTTGTCCATTGCCAGTTCTGTCCTTGGAATATTTTACTCACTTGCTGTAGTATATACCACCTTCTTCATTTTCCCGGTCCTGCGTGGTTTCTTTTATTCAGTAGCATATACATACATCGTCAGGATGTAAGGATGAAGTATTTTCCGATTTCATATTTTTTCGGCGAGAACATGTTTCTTTGTCTAAATAGTGTTTAAATTACGTGAATTACGATTAAACAGCTATCTAACCTTAAATTCTTATAGAGCTAGCCATTTGGATTCCTATATTTTATCCCGTCATAAAATGTAAGAGATACTCTGAATTAGCTGGCCACATAAACCATATAAAATGGACATGGCTTGACAAATGTATATCCCTAACTAGTCCCCCGCCGGTTTGCTCGATTCCGTCCGTCACACTTTTGTCTGGACCATATCTCATAAATCATAAGGGCTAGGAACTTCAAACTGTATATATTTATAGATCACAATGTGGAGAAGTGTCATGTACAAGAACCGTTATTCTACCATGCCCGTTGTTGAATTATTGCCCTTTGTAATTTTGATTGTTACATTTTTCATGGGACCATATACTTAACCATAACTGCTAGCTACTACAAGCTTTATACACTTTTAGATTATGATATGGAGACGTGTCATGTACAAGAGTTGTAACTCTTTAGCGTCGACTCTTTGAGTTATTGCCGTTGTTGTTTTACCCTTTCATTTTTGTCCAGAATATGTCTTCTTAACCATAAGCGCTGGAATCTTTAATCTAACTTTATTCTATCATAGATCGCAATGTGGGGAAGAGACATGCACAAGAACCTATAATCTGTCATGTCTTTTTTTTTATTATTGCCTTTTGTTGTTTTTACTGTTACATTTTTGTCCGAACCACATCTCCTTAACTATAAGTGCTAGCAACTTCAAATAAAATACACTTAAAGATCACAATGTGGTGACGTGTCTTGAACAAGAACAGTTACTCTATCACGCCCATTTTTGAGTTGTTGCCATTTGTTGTTTTTACCTTTACAATTTTGTCTCGAAAATCTCTCCCGAACCATAAGTGCTCACAGCTTTGAACTTTATACCTGATAGATCAGACTGTGAAGAAGTATCATATTCAGATACTGTTACTCTGCTATGTCCACATTTTGAATTATTGCCCTTTGTTATAATCACCATTTTTGTCTTCTCAATCTCGTCTACCTTTATATGTCCACATTTGGTTAACCCTTTCAAAACGGCAAAAATGCTGTTAAATAAAGAAATAATGAACATTAAAGTACAGAAATTACTAAATAAAAAGGGGAAAATGTTATTTGTCAGATTTTCTTTTTTTCTCTCAATGTTGCCATAAGCTTACTCTTAGAGACGTTAAACTCAGGTCTTGTTTGGAAAAAAAGATTAAATGTGAAAAATATTTTTTCTTGGCCCGTTTGGGGTAAAATGAATGAAGATGCTCATAAAGGCTCCTTTACAAATAACCAGACCCCCGTTTCTCTATACTCTGTTTTATAGCTATATCCCTTCGTTGATTAAAAACATTTTTTATTTTCGGAGCAAATCTTATCCGCGTATCTATTTTCCTGTTTGTTTTTAAGTTGGAATGCGAAGCAATTCAAACTTAGATTTAACAAAACCGCAAAATGAACACAAGACACTTTCATTTCATTTTTTATAACACATATCACGTGATCTCTTAGATATGAATACACTTCGGTTTACTTCTCATCTCAACATGCCACGGTCAATCAGTTTGTTGTAGCCGAAGACAATAATATGGCACATGTAAAGGATGATATAAAAATTCGTTTAGAGACTTCTAAACATGCTTTAGTTTGCTTCAAATTTTTGAAAAATAAGGTAATGATCAGCGCAGTTATTTGTTTTATGTGATTCGCCGTCTTGTGTTTGGTTATCACGTGATCTCAAGTGACATGTGGTAGTTATGTGACCATAGATAGGTAATGATTATAAATATGGCTCAGGTCGCAAATGCATTTTTACAATATGCACGCCGCCCAGTGCTTTACAATGTAAAACATTCAAGAGCGATTACAGGGGATCGTAGGCATCAAGCAAACGCGATAATTGTGGGATTTACAGATTTTACTCAATAAAAATCAAAAGGATGCAAAACGAAAGTAGAAGATTTTGAAAATAAAAATATAAAATATACCAACTTCCGGTTTCTACTTATTTACTTAATAATTACGCTTTATTATGTCGTTACTTACAAGTTTAAATCAATATTAACACATCAAACCTTTAACAAGTGTCTCTATCACTTAGCTTGGCCCTTTTTAATTAAGATTTTTTACGGTTCTAAAGCCGAATAACGAATAAGGAAATCGCGCGACTACAGGGCGCCTAAGATAATTTGATACTAGCTTAATCATATAATATGATTTTTTAGAAAAAGGGCAAAACTACCATGTGCAAACAATTACGTTACAATAACGTTAACGTCTTTTTTTCTTTTGAATTTTACTCACAACGCTTTAAATATTCTCTTTTCCTAATTCTAAACCGGTATTTCAAATCGATCACCCTGAAACAAGTTTCCACACATTTCCGCAAATTTCCACGTATACTCATAAACTTGAAGTGAAAAACTACGTGAGTTTAGTATAATCGTTACAGATTTGGCCGAGTTGAGGGTCAAATAATCATCGAGGTCATTGATTTCTTACTGTAGAAGATGTTATTCTCTGTTTTAAAAATTCTAAAAGGAGTTCTCGTATTACAGTTGATCAAAAGGAGAATGTTATGCTTGAAAAATCTAATTTTGCTGTGCGTGACACGAGCATATAGACCAGTCCAAATTAAAAAAAGTAGCAGACGACAATTGTTATTCGGTGAACTCTTTAAAATACTGGTCTTTTTGGACAGAAAACATTGTGGATAATGAAGATATTGCTTGTAACAAGCAATTTCTTCATTTTCAACAATGTTTTCCAAAGCTTTCATAATGAGGGTCATTTAAAAGCGTCACTGTCTAGGAATGATTTACGACAATGCTAGATTTTGATTTCTGTATGTAGATTTATATTTTTGTGCGTTATTCACGCACATATGTACACGAATGGGAATGCTGGTTTAAGTTTAAAGGAGGGAGGCTTACTCGGAAAGTAATAAATGAATTCGAACCGAATTCCATAATTATGACTCTTTCAGCGCATTCCAACTTCTCAGTACTTTCAGTCCTTTGATTTATCTTAAGCATACTTCTGACAGTTTATTAGCAATAAACCTTGAACCTCTTGGTTGGGTTGATCTTGTGCAGGAGAAATGTACAAAAAATGATTCTAACTATTTATTGGTCAATATTTGAGCAATTATTTGAGGTCTTTCAGATTACAACTTGTTCTTCTTAAAACCATTTTAAATAATGTAGCTGTAAACTCGAAATACCATGACAAGGCAGATCCGATTATACGGGATTGTAGTACACGAAAACTGTGGCTATAGCCTGCTTATTTCTTTGTTAATTTCTCTTTTTTATGACTTAAACTTTGTAATGATCATATCTATTCTTGAGATTCCATGGTCAAATTGCTCTCGTTTAGGAGTATTGTACAGGAACTGTAACTATTGCTCGTTGAATTTAGAGTTATTTACCATTTTTTTTGTTTTTAAGACTTTCATTCCTACCGTAGTATGTATCCGATGTCTGAGAAAACATCAGCTTTCAACTTGAAACTAAATATGTTGATAAATCTCGTTTACAAATCAAAGTGCAATGAAAAATGATAATAATGAATGTCACTTTTTATGCCCCAACAACTTAATGTGGGGGTGGGGGGTATAGATTTGCATTTGTCCGTCTGTCCGTCCTGAAATTGTCCGGGGCATATCTCTGAAAGTATAATAGCTATCAACTTGAAACTTCACAGGTGGGTAGACCTCGTTGAGGAGAAGTGCAGTGCACAGGAACCACAACTCTTGCTTGATTTTTTTGGTGTTATTGCCCTTTGTTATTTTAAAGACTTGCATTTTTCTGGGGTAAATCTCTGAAAGTATAATAGCTATCAACTTGAAACTTCATAAGTTGATAGACCTCATTTAGGAGAAGTGCGATGTACAAGAACCCAACTCTTGCTTGTATAATATTGGAGTTATTGCCCTTTGTTATTTTAAAGACTTACATTTTGTCCGGAGCATATCTCTGAAAATATAATAGCTATCAACTTGAAACTTCAAAGATGGATATAACTCATTGAGGAGAAGTGCAGTGCTAAAGAACTACAACTCTTGCTTGCATAATTTTGAGGTTATTGCCCTTTTTTATTTCAAAGACTTATATTTTGTCCGGGGCATATCTCTGAAAGTATAATAGCTATCAACTTGAAAATTCATAGGTGGATAGACCTTATTGAAGAGAAGTGCAGTGCTCAAGAACCACAACTCTTTCTTGCATAATTTTGAGTTATTGCCCTTTGTTATTTTAAAGACTAAGATAGAGTCTAGAGCATATTTCTGAAAGTGTAATAGCTATCAACTTGAAACTTCACAGACGGATAGATCTCATTGAGGAGAAGTGCAGTGCACAAAACCACAACTCTTGCTTGCATAATTTCGGAGTTATTGCCCTTTGTTATTTTAAATAAATAACATTTTGTCTGGGGCATATCTCTGAAAGTATTATAGCTATCAAATTGAAACTTCACTTGTGGATAGACCTTATTGAGGAGAAGTGCATTGCACTAGAGCAACAACTCTTGCTTGCATAATTTTGGAGTCATTGTCCTTTGGTTTTTAAAGACTTACATTTTGTCTGGGGCATATCTCTGAAAGTATAATAGCTATCAACTTGAAACTTCAGAGATAGACCTCATTGAGGAGAAGTGCAGTGCACAAGAAGCCAACTCTTGCTTGTATAATTTTGGAGTTATTGCCGTTTTTTATTATCAAAGCTACCAGTGGGGGCATCTGTGTCCTGTGGAAAAAGTTCTAGTTTCTATACTTTAGATGATTACTCTTTGTTATTTGTCGGAACTTATTTTGTCCGACGCATTTTTAATGTATGGTAGATATCATCATGAAATTTCAAGGCTTGGTATATCTCATTGACGAAAAGCGCATTGCACATAAAGGTTACTGATTCACATTTTAAGATGGGTTATTAGCCTTTGCCTTTTAATCTTATTTCAATATTCCTCGGACCCTATCTCTTAACGTAAAATAACGTAAAATACATATCAATTAGAAATTCCATTAGTGGGTAGATCTGTTGAGAAGACATGCAGTGCAAAGTTACTGTAGCATTGAAAGTTGATCCCATTCCCACACAGTGACGCTGTCTGACGTCCCTTGAATAAAAAGGCTTTGGGATACATTTTTAAACACGAAGAAATTGCTTGTCACAATCCACAATACCTGTTAAGGTATAGTTCTAATCATATTAGAACTTCACATGTACTTGAACCACTACTTTGACTGATTTATTATTATTATATTTCTTTATTTGTTTCCGGTTTTTAATTTTCAAGACTGATTTTTTCTGAAGCATTCTAAGGCATTCTATTGAAATTTCATTGACGGAAAGTGCTCAGTGAGAAGGCATGCTTTGCTTGCTTGACGCTCAAGTTACATTCCGTAGTGTGTTACAGCTGTTATTTATGTTCTACGTAAATATCAGTGAGTTTCTTTCAAGCGTCATTAGGCAGTTGTTGTTTTGTTTGTTTGTTTGTTTTTGGGGGGATAGAAAGTCTCTGTATGTGTTTGTCTGTATCTTACATATTTTTCTTCTTTCCTGTCCTACCTAACTTCATCTCGTTTTATTTTAAGGCTTCCCGAAAAGAGTATCGGCGTTACATCCTCTCTTCTAGACGTTCTTGCATGCACTTTACTGTTTTCTCAAAAGGCAATAATCATATGGCTCCAATCATACGACCATGCCTTCCTTCACGTAAGTTCTGATTAATAATAACCTGTGTTATTTGTTCTTAATAAATTTAATGCATGCCCGATGCTTCTCACACTCTTAGAGTAGAACATGTACTTTAATCATTCTGATATTACCGACTAACATGGCCAATGGTGCGGGATCGAAATAAGCCCGTTGAATATTTTGATAAGTTTAAGCAAACAGCGGTAACGCCTTCCCATTTCTGTGAAAATAACGCAAGCCTGTAATGCCCAATAATGCATGCAATGCCATATGTTTAAAACAACGCTGTACGTTCCGCTGGAAAACATCCAAGAATTTTGTTACAAAACTAAAGGTCGTAATTTAAAGCAGTAATCGAGTTAAAGGAATACTCCTGAGCGCGTCCTCCTTTTTGTAGATGACTTCATTAACGAATTCGTTTTTTTCTCGCTAATACAGTATCTTCAGTATCTTCTATTCATCTTCCAAGAGTACCAACATGCTAAGATCAAAATACAAACTTATCTGTAGATAAATTCATTTCAGATTCGAATAACTTTTGCTGTCATGAGTTTATTCGCCATGTTTCACCCAATTGTTTTATGGATAAGGTTGCTAAAACGGAACGCTGAGGTAGGTTATACATTACATCTTAATCAGTGCAACGATCACATATATATTTCATTTTTTGTTTGAAATAATCAAAGTCTTTTTTCTGGTCAATTTAGACGTGTATATATTACTCCAAAGCTTACGACTGCTAAATCAAGATAAATAGCATATTGCAAATTAGTTTCGATTTGAATTTCAGGTAGAACTGCAACAAATGTAATTCAAAGATACATTTCAGACACATTTGATAAACTAAAAAAAGACAGCTTTTTTTAACTGCATGAATTGATTTTGTTGATGTAGTTTTCGACAAATAAGGCTTGCCTTTCTTTCTTTGCTTATTTACCGAAGTAAATATTTACTTTTATGTAGGGAATCGCTGGAATTGAAAATCAGATCGAAGATGAAAAAGGTGAAACTTACAGATCAAACGCGAAGGATCAACTACCAATACCAATAAATGAACTCCAGGACTATAGAGTAGTAACCATAAGCACAAATTCAGCTTACTCTGAAGATACTTAGTACCATAATAATGAGTAATAAAGAATCGATGGCATTGTGTTATCATTTCATTTATTGATTGTGGTCGATTTATTTATCTCTTGATCTGTTTATTGAGTGATTTATTGATTGATTGAAAGATTGATTGAATGAGGTTAAATGGCGCGATCAACAATATCCAAATAATATCGTGGCGGCTGTTGTACATAACCCTGACTTCCTGTCATTTCCCACACCAGTGCAACCATCATATGGCAATCTTTTATGGGGCTTTCCGAAAGGGAGGGAGAGATAGAGAGAAAGAGACAGAGAATAAAAGAGAGAATTAGAGAGAGAGAATGAGAAATAGTGAGAGGGTGAAATAAAGAGGGGAGTTGGAGACAACTAGAAAGACAAGGATGGGATAGATATGGGTAGATAGAATTCTACCACGGTAACCGTTTCTACGATTGTTACCGACAGACAGCGTTTCACTTTGTTATATTTAATATGCACATTTTCGTGTGAAAGGCTTTCTATTGTCACTAAATTACAGATCGTCTTTTAAGGTCAAGATCATTATCTACGTCAAATATAATTCCAGTCAAATACGAGACATAAACACTCAGTAATTTACAGTAATTCGGCTAAATTTGCCTTTAAAAAAATCTAATATATATATACCATGATCACTCATACAGACATCTGTTTGATGTTACATACTTATATTTACATAGCTTTTTATTTGTAATGTTTGCAGGTACATTTTTCATGTTTCGTAATAATGTTATCTGTAAGAATACAACTCAATTAGTGATTGTGTCAAGTTTAAGACACTGTAGAAGCATTGTCTTTTCTCCAAGATGAAAATTTATCTGCCATACTATTGAATGATAGGGCTTTCGTATACACTATTTCTTGAGTGCTTTATATTCAACTTGACAGAATATTGAGGGATCGCTGGCTACGCACCCGCTGGCCACGCTCACGTACTCCGAAGGGGGAATAAGCTTCGATATCTAACGGCGTTTTAGCACTTTTTTTATCAGGGACATATTACAAAAAAATAAAATCGTTAGTCAGCTTAAGCTGTAGTTACGACGTTTAAGTCACCAAATCAACAAAAAGGATGCCGATCTGTGTTGGAGTTCAAGGTTCACTTCCGATTGGAATCAATAATTTGATTGATTGACTGATTCGGTGTTTGACAGCCGTGATTGATCACTTCTTCAATTTAAGGTACGGTCCTTTTTTGATACGAAATATTATACCTAATGAACGAAAAATATAAAAGTTCTCTCACTTCAGAATGCAGCGGTAAAAAACTTATTCGATTGCACCCAGAATGTAGAATTATACATATTTTCATTCAATGCGTGCTAATGGACGCAATCTAAACGGAATCAAAGACAACGTCATTTCGCGCTATTTGATTTTTTCCCCCAAAATTATTACATTTGGCATTTTTTTGCATTGAAGAATAGAAAAATCGCATGTTTTACGCGTAATCGATTTATGTTTTAAATCGACTTAAAGTATGAACTTAGTGTTTAGCAAACAGTTCTTATGTTATAGTGTTGAAATAGGTCACAATTAAAGTTTAAGACTGTTCACTCGGATAAAAATGTAAATGATATCAGCAATGGTATCCGGTGATAGTTTACACATTTTGACAGTTGAGAAAAATAATTATAATAAAGTATTCAATTTCTTACAAAAATAACTGTCAAAAGTTTTGTCATCTAACAATAGGTTCAACAGCTTGTGAAAGCTGAAGAACTACTGAAATGAAAGATAATATAATTATGCATATAATCCCATGGATATGGACAATTTTCCCCACATAGGTAACCGCCACCACATAATCATGGACATGAAAGTGCTACTCACAAGAACCATTGTTAATAATTACAGCCCATAAATCGATATCAGCAGGAGTACACTCTCGTGAGTATGTCCATCCGGTCGTCCGTTAAACGTTTCCTTATAAACACTCTAGAGTCCACAATGTTATTCGGATTCTCTTCAAACATTTACAGAATGATTGTACCATTATGAGGACCGTACTTCTTGAAATTGATCTTGATGCGGCAAATATGTTACAATTAAATAAAAGTCTATTAAAAATCCTTGTTAACCCTCTATAGTCCACTGTTTTCATCAGATTCTTTCCAAACTTTCACAGATTATGCGGCTCGTTCCTTTGTATTTTGGACCCGATCTGTCAAAAAAGTCAAGAAACAGGGGACTTGTGAAAACTTAATTGAAATATCTCCTTATTACTTGGTCAACGTTTTCTCCAGACTCCCTTCAAATTTTCATAGATTGATTGTACCATCATGAGGATCTGTCCTTTCGAAAGATGGCCTGATCCGTCTAGTATCACGGAAAAGGGGACATTATGAAAATTGAGTTATACAGTTCTCGTTAGCAATCTAGAGTCCACAATTTTCTTTAGTGGGACGCCATGGGTTCTACCCTCGGCGGCGGCACATATTCTTTCCAACAAGTGTCCCTCATTAATAGGATGATAATCCTAAACCTAAGTAGGATAGCAGCTGGGGCTAGGAAACGATGTAGTGGTAGTACTGGTGTGAGAAATACCAGGAATCCATAGTTAGGTGCTCCACCCGGCGCAATATGACTGAAATACGGTTAATAAAATGTTGTTAAACCCCAATCAATCGCACTTTTCATCGGATTCCCTTAACACTTTCACAGAATGATTGTTCCATGTTAAGGATGGTTCCTGTTGAAATTTGGTCTGATTCGTCAAGTATCACGGGAAAAAGGCCTTGTGAAAATTTAATAAAAAAAATCTTGTTAACGCAAAAAAGCCCACAGCTCTTACCTGACTTAATTGTTACTTTCAGAGAATGAGGGTAAGGTCATAAGGTCATAAAGTCCTTTGCAAATTGTGTCTAAACTTTCAAGAAACATGGAAAAGGGGACCTTATCAAAACTTCATTTAAAAATCCTTGTTATCAAGTCCATACTTTTTCATCGGGTTCTCTTCAAACTCATCATTACGTTCGTTGATGTTGACATTAGATCTCATATGTGAAGTATCGCAGGAAAAAGAGCCGTATCAAAATGTCATCTTAAAATTCGTGTTCATGAATAAAGTCAACAGTTTTCATCAGATTCTCTTCAAACGTTCACAGAATGATTGTAACATCATTAAGATTGCATTTTACATATTCTGTCTGATCCGCCATGTATCATGGGAAAGGGGGCATTACAATAATTTCATTAAAATAGTTTAAGCCTATAGTAATAATGTTTTCAATACAGTAACTGTAAAACTAACATCAATAATTCGTGTATATTTAATGGCTTATTTCCAAACGACGATATAAGTTTTGTGGTAAGATTAAAAAGGGTAAATGTAAAGCTCTAAACGATAGTTTAGCATAGTCAATAACCGATTTCAACGCATACAACAAACTCGTCAGCGTCTCCTCTTTTTTTTATCTATTAATAGATAACTTGATAAATGACTTTGATTGTTTTGTCATAACTCCAGTGTAGTCTATTATCCTTTTAAAGTACCATGCATACAATTATCAATAATCGAATTCATTAGGAGATAAACTCGTTTCAGATTCGAAAAATGTTTGCTGTAATAATCATATTTCCAAGTTTCACCGTTGAGGTAGGTCAAACTATTGACCGAGTTGGGTTTCGAACTCACAATCCCAGCATCGATAACCCAGCATGTTACATATACCTACTGAGTTATTTCTGCTTTCGTATTTATTGTAGCCAACCTCACCAATGCTGTAGTCGCACGGGAAAGACTTTTCTTTTAGAAAACTACGTATCTTGTTCAATAAAAAGCAACTGAAAGCTAGGTAAATTGTTTTGGGAGAATATCAACTACCGTTATTACAAAAGGTCCTTCCGTATTTGAATCTTATTATTTCAGTAATAATGGGTTATAATGAATAGGATAGTATTTTGAAGTACTATATTAATGTAATTTGTTCGAGATTAGAAGAGTTAATTTAGAATTTTTGCGAGAGATAGTAAAATAGAGAGAGAGTGAGAGAAAGAGAGAGGGGAAAATATAGAGACAGTGGCACTTGTTTTGGAAGAAAAAGTCAAATTTTATTCAGACGTGATTGGAGACGTTCGTATGTCCGTAGAATTATCTGGACTAGTTAGCATGCATTTTTTAGTGTGTGAAGACCCTTCAGTTAATAATAATAATAATGATAATAATAACTTTATTTTAAGAAGGTAAAACATTAAGACAGCATTTTCAATTTACAATGAATAAAACATGTCTTTTTTACAATGTTGCCTTCTCTCTCTCTCTCATCTCTCTCACATCCTTTCTCTTTCTTTCTCTCCCTCCCCCTCTCTCTCTCTCTCTCTCTTCCTATCGTATTCTTCCCCTTCTCTCTCTCAGACACACACACACACAGACTCACTTTCCCCCTCTCTCTCTCTCTCTCTCTCTCTCTCTCTCTCTCTCTCTCTCTCTCTCTCTCTCTCTCTCTCTCTCTCTCTCTCTCTCTCTCTCTCTCTCTCTCTCTCTCTCTCTCTCGATCCGTTAATAAACGAACGTGAACGATGTAAAACTAAATCGTGAAAATGAAACAAATAATATAATGAGGAGAAAGAATGCTTTGATAAAATTGTCTACGGACAGACACACTGATTTGCAATTACAGGGCTGTATCATTTATTTTGTTTGTCAAGAAGATAAGCTTTAATTTGTTTTTTAAAACTGTATATTGTTTTGGCCTCCCTTATGAAAAAAGGAATTTCATTCCATAGTTCCATGCTTGCATATGAGAACGCATTTTTCTTAAAAGTTGTTTTGTATCTAGAGTTGGTAATATCACGACGCGTAGCAGACCTTAAGTTATACTTAGAATTATAAGAGAATGAAACAATGTCTGTAATGTATTTTGGTGTGAGATTATTCAGAGATTTATATATTAGTAGAGCAGTGTGGTAATTACACCTATTTTCGAAATTTAACCATTTAAGTTGCTTAAAGAGAGATTTTTATTTTGTTCTTATTGAAACCCCTAGTATAATACGTGCAGCTTTTTTCTGAAGCATGTTGATTTTAGATAATTTCCGTTTAGTATTCCTTCCCCAAACAGGACAACAGTAATCGAAACACGGTAGTATGTATGAGCTGTAAAAAAGTTGTTTCATTTCTGATGTAAGGTGTAACGATATTCTTTTGAGCAATGCGAATTTGCTGTTTATTTTCACACATGTTTTATCAATATGATCCGCCCAAGACAAATGTTTGTCTACATTCACACCCAATATCTTATGCGATTCAACTTTTGCTATCGGAATGTTGTTGATACGTAAATCAAGCGTAGAAGATTTAGATTTATATTTGGATCCAATAAGCATGCATTTGGTTTTATTGGGATTTACAAGCATGTTGTTATTCGTGCACCAATCGAGGATTGAATCTAAACTTCTCTGAAGATTAGTTTGAACTTCTAACGATTCATTTCCTGATGAGTAAAGAGTTGAGTCATCAGCATAAAGATCCAAATTTGAGTTTTTGGTAAATAAACTTAAGTCGTTTATATAAATTAAGAATAATATAGGGCCAAAAATAGAGCCCCGTGGGACACCACTCGCTAAAGTTTGCAAAGATGAGTACATGTTCTTGTATTTAATACATTGTATTCTTTCGTTCAAATATGATTTGAAAAGTGACAACGACTTCTCAGAAAAATTATGTAGCTTTAACTTGTGCAATAGAATTTCGTGATCGACCAAATCGAAAGCTTTTCCAAGGTCTATAAAAACAGAACCAATGACTCTTCCTGAATCCATGTCATTCAGCCATACATCTATTAATCGAATAAGTGCTGTTTGACATGAGTGTTTTTCCCTAAATCCGGATTGTAGGGTCTCCAAGACATTAAATTTTCTAAGGAAAGAATTTATTTGGTTTGCTAAATGTCGTTCAAAGATTTTTGACAATGTAGGCAAAACAGAAATTGGTCGATAATTATTAGGATCTTCTTTTGACGATCCTTTATGCAAAGGATGCACATAAGCTTGTTTTAATGCTCTAGGATAGTTACCTTTGGCGATGCTGTTATTTATAATGGAAGTAATTGGCAAGACTATATGGTCCCCACAGAGTTTCAAAACATTAGCACTTATTTCATCTATTCCTGTAGCTTTTCTGTTGTCTAGTCTCTCTATAATCTTACTAACCTCAAAAGGTGTTATGAATTTTACATCGAAAACTTGATGTTTTAGTTTATTTTGTAGAAATAAATTCATATAAGAAAACGAATTTTCGTTTAATTTTACCTTATTTACAGCTTTTGCTATGTTTATAAAATAGTCATTCATGCAATTTAATATCGCATGAGTGCCTTCAACTTCGGCTCCATTATAGATTATTCTAGAGGGAAGGGAGGATATTTCCGTATTATCATTATCATTATCTTTTATTTTTCTGAATTTTTTTTCATAATTCTTTAGAATTTGTGCCTTTTTGAATAGCAGTATCATAGTAGTTTTTCTTACTTTTGCGTATAAGATGGGTGGTTTTATTTCGCATTCGTTTGTAATTTTCCCAGTCATTTAACTTGTGAAATTGATCACGTTCATACATTGCTTGCTTGATTTCAGCATTAAGCCATTGTGGTAAAAAATCACTTTTAGTTCTTTTATGTTTAATTGGCGCATGTTTTGACAAAATGCCATTAAGTATTTTGTAAAAAGAGTCTAATGCCTTATCTGGGTCTACCTCTGCTTCAATCATTTGAAACTGTGATAAACTTAGATCATTTTGAAATTCAGTTAACTGAATGTTCTTAAAACTCCTATATTTCAAAGTTGAAAGCGTATTGTTTTTGACATGTCTATTACTAATCTTTCTTGTTAAACACACGGGGAAATGATCACTCAATGATATAGACGGAGTTAATATTTCGCAAATCCTATCCTCCCTATTTGAGTATATATGATCTATGATTGAGGATGATTTCTTTGATACCCTGGTGGGTCGATCAACCAACTGCCGGAAACCATTTTTCATCACAAATTTTGACCATGCTGTACAATCGAACATATTTTTTTCGGCAATGAATTTAAAATTGAAATCTCCAACGATATGGATCTCTGTGTGGAAGTGTTCAAATCTTTGAAGCTGAGCCTCAAAACTTGTGATCCAATCTTGCTTAGAATTTGGGGGGCGATATACAAAACTTACAAAAAAGGACTTATTATTTTTTTTGTAAAACTTCGATCCAAACAGATTCTACTTGTTCTGATTCGAATTCCTGTCTGTGCTTGAAATTAACGTTATTTGCGATATAAATTAGCAATCCGCCACCTTTTTCATGTTTTCTGTCTTTCCTTATATATGAGTAGCCAGGAATATTTAGATTGAAATCGACAACCGATTCGTTCAAATATGTCTCGCACAGTCCAAGCATGTCTATTTTACTATCATTTGAAGATGTCAATATATATTTTATTTCATCGTATCTTGGTAGAAGATGCTGAACATTTAAATGCATTATGTGAAATCCTTTCTTATCAAACTCTATAGTGTTTCTTGACATTTTAATTGTTTCAAGATTTTTAGTCTTTTTTAAATCCTTTTTTGTTATTTTCGGCTGAAATTTATTTCCAAACAAGTCATTTTCGGGAATGCTACTGTCTTTACTTTCATGGTTTGTTGCATCTTTATTTAGATCAAAATTAATGTTTTATTAATGATATGGCTAGAAGAAATATTTGTTTCAGTATTTAGTTCTACGCATCTGCATGGGAATAGTTGACACAATGAACATAAAGTAGTTAATGTTTTAAACCTATTTTGCAGCGTGATAAATGTGTGCCTAAATGTGTCTCCTAAAGCGAAGTTGTTCGCCTACAATCAAATGTGAAATGATTATTCATGCCACACTTCATACAAAGGCGATTGAAGCTGTTAGCTACATGTCTCGAAGAGATTTCGTAATTACATTCTTCTATCCTATGACCCTCCTGTCCATAATTAAAACAATACAACGGTCTTTGATATTTGTCCTGTACAGAATATCGTTTGAGAATTGGGATAAACTCGTTGTAAGTTTTCAATAAGACTGCTGTTCCCTTGTCTGACAGATGAACTCTGTCTCTCCAGTATAGGTAAGAGTTCACTTGTAGTCGTTCACTGACAGGGATACATATTGCTCCATTGTCCCACACAAGAAATTAATGTAAGCATTCATTTCCGCAACGTCCGCATCTCTCCTTGGCGTAACCTCCGATATATAAACGTTTGTATCTGGCGATTCATTTTTTATGTAATTGATTAGATCAAAGAAATCATTTTCGACGGCTTCCTCAATCCTCCCGTCAGCAATATCGTTTCCACCAGCTTGCACTATAATCGAGCGATACCTTGAAATATTCAGTTGTTCTAGCTTCCTTTTGATATGCGGAAGTTTAGCTCCTCTATTTGTACTGATATCCACATTCTTGTTTAAACCTCTCTTATTCACTCGCTGCAGAATAGAGCTACCTATTAGTAACACTCTCTGTGTGGTGGGCTTCGAGTGATCCACAACTGGACTTTTCGTAATATGTTTGCTAGGGATTTTAGTTTCAATTGTATGTTTGTTTTGTGTGGTTTCGGTACACGGCGCTATGGTAATGTTCGTTTTAGAATTCATGTTGGTTTTAGTGTATTTTGATGGTTTTGTTTGTACAAGTCTGTCTGAAATTGACTGTAGTTTTTTGTTGACGGTCGATGACACGTTTAATAATTCTCATTTTAATGCAACCGCTGTATCGGTAGCCTCCTCGACTTTCGATTCGACTGCATCTGACCGGACTTTGCACAAGCTCTTAATGGATTTTATTTCATCTTTAAAACCGTCGAATGCCTTTGACGTTGATTTGACATGTGTTAGGAGAATGTCCTTTACCTTCAATATTTCGCAAAATAAGTCATCCAAACCTGGGTTTGATAAAACACCATTAAAATCTTTTTTATCAGCGATAGTAGGCCCAACATTTTGTTCGTTTTTTGCCTCCATCCTAATTTCGTTTGAGCGAATAATTGTGTCCTGCTTTTCCTCCTGTATACACTCTGAAGTTTCTAATATACTGGGTAATGGTAATTTAGCACTTTGATTTGAATGAGGCGGGAATTGAATGTCTTCGGACTCGGTGCCTTTACTTGTGCTGATTTTGCGCCATTGTAATAAAATAGCTTTAAATTGCCTATTTACTTCTTCCACTGTTGTATTTGTAGTTTTCATACGTGTTTTCATAGATTCTAACACCTTCACAAAGTGGGTTTGTACGAACAGAGAGACAATTTTACCATTTACTAAACTTGAACTGCGAGTGTTGTACATATTCACAGTATACAAATGACCATCGGTTCCATAAAGCTTGTAGATGCACTCCGTAGAATTGCCTTTATTATCGCTTACGGGAATTCTAACACATCGCAAACTTGTTTCAAGCGACGAGAAAAACTTTTCTAGTTCACATTTGAATAATTCATAAAACCCAGTGTTGAAATCATATTTAAATCCTCCCCCTGTTTGCTCAATGTTTATTGGAACTCTATCAGTGGCTTTTAGTTTTTTTGAAAGTGACTTTTGTTTATTAAGTTCATATTGTCTTTTTTCAGTGTTAGGTTCTGCTTTTTTGAAGCGATCCACAATCTGTAGTTGTCTTTTAAGTTTTCTATTCATCTTTTTGTTCACATATAGCAATGGTTTTTATAGAGACGTTCAATTTATTTGACGATTGTTTACCGTGACGTCATCTACGTGCCTTTGAACGCCATTTTACGTCGGCGATTTTTCCCTAAGTATACATTTTAAGCTCTCAAATAAAAGCAATAAACTGTTCAGAATGTTGATGAGTAATTCAGCATTTCATACTATATTAAAACCCCGTCACTTACTTGGTTTATTTAGTCCTACCATACTTCATTCATGAAGTCCAATCCAGTTGCCGACGCGCACAATCACAAACTTATGAAATAACACAAAAATCCAAATGTTTCAGGAGTGAATTATGAACCACCTAACGTAACGTACTTTTGGGATTTTGTTAACCTATTTTTGAAGTTCTACATGTCGAAAACTTATTTTTAAGTCGAAAAAAACAACTTTTTAAAATATCCTTTTAAAATTTTCGGTTGGCGATAATTCAAAAGACAAACTTTTTTCAAACATATTCTTATTTAACATCCTATTTTTAATGTTAAGAGGTACGGTTTTCATTTTCCTAAACAAGTTTCCTAGTTAGATAGTCGCTCCCTTGGTACACTCATCAAGTTCAAGGTAATCGATCAAAGCCATGTAAACAAGAGCTTCGCAGAGCGGCGTATACGCCCAAAGGGGCTTGTCATTAACCTTTGCTTGTCAGTAACCTGAGCTTGAATGATAGCTAATCACGTTATCAATAGAAAGATCTTATCACCTGAATAATACTGTTTACACTTGAGAAATAAGACATCTTTAAAATAACTTATCATTCAACATTATGTCCTATGGTAACATTCTATAATTTGAATACAATTGACATAAAAAATGACCTTGACCTTGAAACAAGTTTCAACAGATAATCCACACCATAAGCCATAGAAATATGACCTTAAACTGACCTTGACAAATAAATATTATAATGGTTCAGTTTAGGATTTTCAGAGCTCAAAATGACCTTGACATTTGAATTCAATCAATTCAAGGGCAGATAATTAAAGAAAGACCCGAACCTTTTGAATTTCTGAAGTTTTATGCTCAACTTAATATCAGAGATACATTGTGGCAAGATTCAGTTCAATCCAATATAATTTGTAGGAGAAGTTGTGCAAACATACACACACAAAAAATCCTGTAATTTTAAGCTATATTGTTAAGTAAAGGGCAGATAATTCAGGAACAACTTGACATATCAAACAAAATTTAGTACTAATCACAACTAGACATCATACAGAGTCATTGTGGCAAGTTTCAGTTCATACCCATTCAAAATGAAGTAGAAAGTGTAGTCACAAGAAATAAAGTTTTTTTCGTTCAATTCAAGGGCAGATAATTCAAAATTACTCAGAAAAAACTGGGGCGATTTTAATTTCAAAGGTCTCTTGCACAACAATCAATCATATAAAGTAATTGTTGGGAATATCAGCTCATTGCCATAAATAATGTAGGATAAGATGTGCACACAATAAACATAGGGATTTTCGTTCAATTCAAGGGCAAATAATTAAAGGTAACTCAAGAATGACTGGAGCGATTTCAATTACAAAGGTCTTATGCACAACTAGACATCATAGGGAATAATTGTGCCAAGTTTCAGCTCATTCCCACGCACAGCAAAAAATGCTAACCGACGGACGGACAGACAGACGGACGGACGAACAGGGCCATAACATAATACGACCCTTCGGGCGTTTAACAATAATCAAATAACTTTGATGATGCGATGTGAAATGTTTTCAACTATTTCCAAGCAGAACAACGCTCGTTTGGAGAACTAAAAACGAAGAATTGTCCGGATAGGGTTAGACACTCAACTTTATTTACATTCACAATCAAAAACATAGACAAATATATACAATGTTAATTTGTCGTCATCAATCTGAGAGGAGTATGCATGCAGTAATGCAAAAGAGAAACAATGTAGGGAAAATAGCTCTGTGAAAGGTATGCAGTGACGTATTATAAAGTATTACTGAATACATATTCCTACTCTGACTGTGGCCACAACAAGTTCTATATCAATAATGCTGACAGAAGAAATATTTTGGTAAAATAAGAAAAATACAATTTTAATCAATGATATTTGAAGCAATGATAATTTAAGCCGACAGACAGACAGATTGAAGTAGCTTAAACATAAAAGCTGCACGATCAAAATATTGTTATAAAAGGGGAAACACAATATGCAACTTGCAGAAACATTGCTTCACCTACAATATTACATAACAAAATTTTCTTAAACAATTTGAAGCTCAGATTGTTAACAAACAATGAATACAAGTAATATTTAAAATGAATATAAAGACTATAAGTAAGACAAATGCAAAAGAGTAATTTGTGTTCAAAAAGTATCCAAAAATCATATGCAAAATAACTTTAAAGGACAACTTTTTAAAGAAGAATACAACCATGTTAAAATAGCATATTCTTATCTAAGAACGAAGATTGATTGATTGACATGGGGCTTAACGCTACTTTTAACAGTATTTCAGTCATATAGCTGCTGGACACCTATTAATGAAATCCTGGTATGTTAACACCAGTACTACCACTACATCCTTTCCTAGCCTCCAGCTGATATCCTACATAGATTTACTATCATCTATCCATTGGTGAGGGACAAATGTCGGAAAGGATATATGCCGCAGCCGGGGATCGAACCTATAGCAGCCCATGTTGGGAGTCTGGTGCGCTATCGACTGCGCTATAATGGCGGCTTAATTGCCCAGATAAACACTATAGGGATGAGTGTATTTTTCACTGCGTTTATTGGAGTATAAAGTGCAATTGCCTTTAGTTAGCACATGGCAAATAACGCCCGTAGGGCGTTATGTTTAAGCCATGTGCTAAGGCAATTGCACTTTATACTCCAATAAACGCAGTGAAAAATACACTCAGCCCATATAATTGCAATACGTCTATTTTCAAATCCGAAACGGATAGAGAGATGAAAATAAAAACAAATAAACGAACAGTGGGCGGAGTTACTTTTTCTTTGACAGGCGTATGGATACATTGACACAGTTTATCGCTCGAGTCATTGTAACGGCGGACATTTTATTTTGTCGCTTGGGTTTTTTGAAATGGAAATTCGAACATTAGTTGGATTTATTTGGAATTATTATGAGCAAATACTAACTTTAAACTCTGTAAATTATGATATCTGGGTCGATAACAGTTAGAATTATGAATAGATGCTTTGTAATAGACAAGAAATATAAACCTACCACATGGACACGATGCATGCTGATGTGGTGAAGCCGATTCGACATCTCGGATTTACGGCTAATAAAGGTGAGTTATCGAAATCTTCATGTTTAAAACGAATATTATAATTGTTATAAGGACACTATTTGTTTATCTATTTATTGAAAATCCATGGAAGTATAAAGGAATTCGAGGAAATCGAAATTCAAAGGGTGATGACTATAAATAATAACAAAACAAGTTGGGTATTTCTTGGCAGTGAATTCCCAATATCGGAAATCCCTGACCTTGTTTTGTTTCTATTTTTGTCGAAAATAGATCTGTCTTTTATCGAGGTATAAAGTGCAATTGATTTGATCACGTGATACGATTTGGGCCAATGAAAATACTCTATTTTGAAGTATTGCAATTATACAACTTTATTTACATTCACAATCAAGATGACTGTCTCTGTAAAGTCTGTGGTTTATGTAGGCAGTCGTTCGTTTCTAGGTGTTGAATTCTAAGAAGTTTATCAAATATAAAAAAATCACTTGTAATGTTCCAAGTCATATTTGGTTACAGACTTCAAAAAGTTTGGCATGCTTGCTCAACACCTACTTGAGACATGTTAAGACCATGTCAAACAAATGAAGTAACTAAGTAAAAATGATTAAAAGGTTCGTAAAACAATCTCCTGGCAACAACGGAGCAATTAAATTCAAATCAGACCTCAAAAAGGATTTTGAAAATAGTATTTTGTAAGATTAAAAGCTCTATAACGGCAATAAAAAATAGAATATCAAAATATAAAATATTCACAGGAAAAATGCAAAAATATGGATAGTAATATAACCATGATATTGATTAATGTGGTCTACATATGTCTCAACCATTAAATTTCCAAACAAGTTTATACATAATGAAAGAAAATAATACAAGTGCCTTAACTTTGGAATGTAGCGATTCAAAAATTATGAAACAACTCTTTGTCTGTACATGTAAAATATGATATAAACTGTGTGTCCATTATATAATATATAAACTGTGTTACCGAAATATAACATAAATGTGTGTTAAACGTTGAAATTTTATAGTCTATCCACTTGAATAGACTCGAAGGCTTTCCCATTCTTCTCAGAGTAGGATGGCGCCCCGCTTTCTTCGCTATCCGATTCGTAGCCGAAATTGTCATTATAACGACCAGTTCGATACTTCTTCAGTCTCGGACCCCAGTCTTCACGAGGCGTGATACTTTTCACGATCTAAAAACAAAACAGTGAAATCAACTGTAAATGATTTGCTTGAATAATTCAATCTTTTATTTTGCTATGAAATAATTAGACATTTTAAACATAGGTTTACATACTTAGACAATAAGTTATACATCCAATATACAAATAAACATATTCATATAAATAATATGTCAAAATTAAATTCATTAACAAATTATTTTAGAAAAGTATCTGTTCGTACGGTCCTCTATCTCGTCAAGAAAAGGCAAATAATAAAGATAATTGAACCTACATTTCCGCCATTCCTCACAATCTCAACGATAGCTCCCAGTAAAATCATGGAAATGGGAAGCATTGCAAGAATCCAGCCGATAGCCTCTACCCAGGGTTCAAAAATGTAGTCTCCATAATAGGCCCCTGTGTAGTTCACGAACGTCATAACCACGATAAACTAAAACAGAATTTATAAGTAATTAGGAAACAATAACTTAGTCTAATATATCTCAGATATTCCTATTCAGATTTCCAAACAACGGAATTTTAATACTTAAACGTGATCAAATATTAAATCCAATGGTGTTTTTTCTACGCCAGAGCTCGTTATGACATTGTAATCATTTTTATTCAAAACCAACAAGATGCGGTTTCCTTTATCGAATGCAACCGACTCTGTGCTTAAGAGCTGTGCCATATTTAATAAAATGTTCGATAACGATATGATTACCAACCTTTTTTTTCGTGATTTGATTGTTGTTAAACTGGTAAATTTTCACGTAAGTTTTCCTTGATCAAATATATTTACACACGTTGACCCATTCCCATACAATAAAATTTTTAAACGCCCCTCATTATAAGAGATATGGTAAGCATTGTGAACAATGAAGAACTTGCTTGTTACAAATGTTACATTTCTTCATTATATACAATGTTTTCTATCCCAAAAGACAAAAATTAAAAATTAATCAACTTGAATTTGAAGTCTGCAATTTATTTGAATTTGGAAAGGTCTGGTATGGTGTGATAATTTGTTAAAGTACTCACAACAATGGCTGCCGGGGTCACCAGTACCCAAGCCGGAAGGTAGTAAAACCATAAAAGGAAAGGTGGTCCCCCAAACATCATCTCTATGTCAGCTTTGAACCTTTTGATACCTGGTCATATTGAAAGAAGTTCAAGTACACTCTTAACGCAATTAACTTAACGAATGCATTATAATAATAATAAAAAAGTAACCACAGCAAACTTTTTGAACGTGGTGCCGTATGAAAGTATCAAGCAATGCACACGAGATGTATGTATGCAGACGTATAAAATATGATATTCCTTACTGCTCAAGTTGCATTCCTAAAGGTTTTCCATTTTGTTGGTTGGTAAAGACTGATATTTGCCTGCCGGGTTTTCAGTCAAAACTATGAGACAAAAGCAATGACTACGGTTTGCTCCAAAGATATCCATAGAACAATAAGAAACAAAATGATAGACGGTTTCACAATCTAATAGTAAGAGAGCGACACAAACAAAATGTTAACCAAGTGGTTTCAAGATTATTTCTGCACGTCTTTCAGTTTGACTACACATTTGCCAGCTGCCATAAACTACAAACCGGTCTACTTTGATATTTTTTTTAAAAAGAAAGAAACATACAGGGTAAACAATAAGAAAAAAAAGACAATACTCGTTTCGGATTTCTGCGATAGATAAATATCCTGAGTACTTGGAAAAACAGTAATAATACGACAGTGTTTCGAATATGCACACGCCACCGGCTCTGCAAGATTCTTTCTGAAAAATTACCAACGAACCTTGCCGAGTTCACAGAGACTAATTAATACATATATAATGAAAAGTAAACTTGTCAATTTGCACCACGGTTTAGCTACTGCAAGGTCTCAAATTATAGATAAATTAGATGGTCTTGATTATAAATTCTCAGTTTGCTTATGCTAAATACAGTTACAAATATCTAGCCATAAACCCGAACTTTGATAACTTTCGAACATTAACGAAAAAGTACATTCTTCAACGATTTGCACGTAGAAGTTTTGTGATTTCCTCACCATACAGCCAACAGACGGCAACAAGCTCGAAGAAGCAGACGATCATCAGATTGTAGGATCCGGAGTACCAGTCAAATAAGGTCAACACATATATACCACCCTGGAAATTATCATATTATTTAGAACAACTTATACAGAATTTGTTTCTAAACGTATTTCGGATGTGTTATAGCTTTTACTGTTTTTGTCGTTGTATATATAATTTAATTGTTAGTTTCGTCTATCAAAAACGAGCGATTTGATTGGTCGAAAAATTTGATTCATACCTCCATGAACATAATTTTGAATACGCAGCCATTTTGAATGCTTCTGCACGAAAAAGTTCACTACAAAAAAGGTATCGAATTTGTTAAGTTGTTGCATTTTTCTCTCGATGCTATTAAATTATAAGAAATGAAGATAATATATTTCTTGTTTTCATGGAGGTATGAACCGAAAAACCTAATCACACAATGTATGAATCCGCTTCGCGTATTCATACAGTGTGATAAGGGTTTTCGGTTCATACCTCAATGAAAACAAAAAATATTCTCTTCATCTCTTAAGTAATTTAAGATTTGTCCTAATGAAATAGGTAGCAGACGATATATAAAAGTAATTACAATGTAAAAAATAATCATCCTTTATGTTTGAAAATATTGAAGAAAAGAAGAAAAAAAATCGTTACAAGCAATTTCTTCTTTTCGTCTATGTATTTAAGAAATGAAGAGAATATTTATTTGTTTTCATGGAGGTATTAACCGAAAAAACAATCACACGCGAAGTGGATTCAAACATAAGTGTGATGAGATTTTTCGGTTCATACCTCCATGAAAACAAAAATTATTCTCTTCATTTCTTATAATTTAATAGTATCGAGCGAAAAAAGCAAATATTTTACAAATGTTGATACCTTTTTGTAGTGAACTATTTTATGCGGCAGCATACAAAATCGCTGCGGGCTCAAAAATTTGTTCATGGAGTTATGATTTTTTTCGACCAATCAGAATGTCCGATTTTGATAGACGAAGCTTAAAATTAAATCATTCTCAATCATAATACCAATGGACCGTAACGGGTTTTCCCGGCTAACCCATACTTTGCGAATCGCTGTATTTATGTATCTGCGTTTTTCATACAAAAACAAGAAGGAAATCTAAAAGTACTTCCAAAACTAAAGTGACACATTAGGAATTCAATAAGAACCCTGCCCATTTATAACAATTTACATGTAAACTTGAACTTTCCTCGGTTCATATCCTAATTAAGTCCAATGCACTTTTCATCTATCTTAATACCTGACTGACTCTTGCTCGGTCTTTTCTCTTTTAGCTCATTGCCGTTGTGAATTGTAGAATACTATTTTTTAGATACTGCAGCAGGTTGTAAGAGACGAACTGGACCAGGCACATTTTATTCTCTGATTATGATATTGCGCAAGATTTCTACCACACAAAACAAGTTTGATTTTCGCTGCCTTTTCAGAGGTGTGTATAAGGCAAGCTGTGGACTTTTTTTCTTTTTTTCAGGTTGGTATCTCATCTTAGCTGGTAATGAAACGGAAATTATGAAAGTTTTAGGTCACTAGACTCATAAGTATGGTAATGTCTTTAAAGAACCTTACCCTGGCCGTCATTGGAATACCCAGCGCGAAACCCACTATACAGCAAACAAGTGTAAACAATGCTTTGTTCTTTCTGAGGAGGGAGGGCCAGATGTCGGATATTCCGCTTATAACTGTTTCCATCATTACAAACTGAAAAAGACACTCGATTATACAAATATATAAATAAACAACATTAGTTTCAGAACTGTCTGATCATAATTATTAACAATGTCAATTGACAACGATTTCATTTCTCCTTTTACACGTAGAAGTGCACGTATATTAAAATACCATTTCACTATATTTGTAGGTCGATTGAAAACTGTTCCACAATATTTAAACAGTATTACGTTATTGTTATTTGATAACTATTTTCATTTCATGTATTGAGTATTGGGTTTTGTTGGTTTTATTTACAAGCAAGAGTGCTCAAATGCCCCTGAATAGCCTTTATTTTGGGAACAATCACAGTTCTTTGAACAAGTTTTGAAAAAAGTCACCTAAGGAATATCCCTACAAAGTTTAGTGTGTATTTGTCTGGCCATTAGGGAGGTTTCGTAGAAAAAGAATTCGAGGTGAAAGAATCATCCGCCCCGCCATACTCGTATTAATGGGCCTGTCAATAACTCATTTCTTACATAGAGTCACCCAAAAAACATTCCTGCAAAGTTTTTAGATTTTGCCGTCGTTGTTAAGGAGATGCCGTTTAACTGAATAAGTAAAAAATCTCATCTTGCCAGGTTAGATCAAAATTGACCCAGTAGTATTTTCGGAGATATTTGTTCAAAGCAATGATTTTCGGCGGGTAACCGTCAATAGAGTCAAGAACTTTCATTCAGCAGGTTATACTCAGATCAGCTAAAGAGCGAAGGCAGGTAAAATATGATGAGTTTAAGTTTCGAGTTGCAAATAAAGTTACCTGGGAATCAAGTCCAATAGTAAGAATCATGAAGAAAAACAGGAACGCCCACAGAGAGTTCACCGGTAATCGAGCAAGCCCTTCAGGGTATGCCACAAACGCAAGCCCCGGACCTGCGAATTAAACAAGTTCAGCATTAATCAAAGTTTGACCGCACATCAAAACCAAAGTTTTAACTGTTTTTTTACCTCACTTTTAACAGTGCAAATCCAGAAGGCCGATTTCAACTAGCAGATCTTTGGCAACGCCTTTTAAGATACGACAAGGCAGTTTTTCAGATACCGGTATATAAAATGACGTAAGAATGCGTAATTGACCAATCGCTGGCCCTGCCCACTTACTCCTTTTGCCACGCCCATCGACTCCCGCTTGGACTTTTAACGCTGTTGTTTTACAAAATTTATGGCAAGTAGCATGTAACAAAAAGGTGGTATGGTTGGTTGGCGACCTAAACGTCGTAACTACAGCTTGAAAAAGCTGTTGTTACGACGTTTAAGTCGCCAAACCAACAAAAAGCTTAACAAAAATGGCGGTCAGTATCGCAGTTCTAATCTTAATTCCGGACTGAATGAATGATTTGATTGGTCGATATATTTCTTGATTGACAGCCGCGATTGGTCAATTAACGACCAGAAATAATAAAAGCTAATCTTTGATTTCAGGCCTAACCGTCGTAACTACAATTAGATATAGCTGTAGGTACATGTACTACGTTCATATCACCAAAATTTGCCAATATTTAATGTTCAAAAAACACGCACACAATAAAATTATAACAAAAAAAAAAAAATGAATGATTATTTGTGTGCTTTAGAAAACTTCGACAAACACATACGCCAGTCAACTTTACTTGACATGCATATACTCTACCAAACTCCGTTTTACTTAATATTACAAGAGAAAACAAATTATCAACTTTGAAGAAAAAAAACATCTAAACAAGGTATTCATTCAAACTATCATCAAAAAATGGGGCTTTCTGACACCATAAAGAAACACGAACACGGACAATTTAATGCGAAGAGGATAAATTGCTTGTAACAAGCAATTTCTTCTTTTCTCACAAAGTTTTCCACCTTATTTTTGCGCTTATTTTCCAATTTTAGCGCAATTTGAAATGTCGTCTACAAGTCTTGAAGTTGACCAGTCTAAAATGGTGTTGTTTGGTAATAGGTTTATCGTAACTACAACAACTTGAAGGTGTAATTGTACAATGCAAGTTTCGAATATTTCATCAAACGTCGGCTGAACCGTCGTATTTTACGTTGAATATCGAAACCCAGAACTTATGCGAGAAAATGTATGTTTGGCTATTGATAAACTTGTTCATTAAAATATATCTCCAAATTTTCCTCGTAAAATACATCTCATACATAAAAAAATTCTCACTCGATAGAAAAGATTTTTTTGGTTTGTTTGAAATGGGTTTAACACCGCTTTTATCAATTTTTCAGTCAATTCGCGGCGGCTGGAGCTCCTAACAATAGATTCCTGGTATATCTCGTACCAGTACCAGCATAACATCCTTTCTAGCCTCCAGCTGATGTCCTACTTAGGTTTACGATTATCCACCCATTGGTGAGAGACAAATGTCGGAAAGGATATGTGCAGCCGCTGAGGATCGAACCCATGACACCCCATGATTGAAGATTGGGAGTGCCATGTGCAACCAACTGCGCTATGACGGCGGAATCAATAGAGAACGATCTCTATCGGACATGTAATAATGATGTAGGTAGGCCAAGAAGACGCCAGCCCAAGAATAACGTTTTAAGGGTTACAAATGAGCGCATGCGAGTCATTTCCAACCAATACACATGTGTGCCAAGTAAAGACTCAGATCAGCCTGTGCATCCGCACAGTCTGATCAGAGTCTTCATTCTGCGCTCTGTAGAAAGATACTGACCCAAAGCTTCTTCAAACAATCAGCGAATATTCTGATTGCCCCAAATGGCTGTCCAGGGTGCTCAGTATGTGCAAGTCACGCACATGCGAAATAGTTGGAAATGTCACGCATAGGCTCAAATAATATTGATGTAGACAATTGACCAACCGCGGCTGTAAATCAAGGAATACATCGACCATAAAATGTATTATTCGGTCCGGAATTGACATTCAAACTCCGTCATTCGCCGCCATTTGTGTGAAACATTTTTGTTCATTTGCGACTTAAACGTCTTAACTACAGCTTACTCAAGCTGCAGTTACGACGTTTATCTCGCCAACCAACGATTCTATTTTTGTTACACGATACTGTCCATAGTTTTTGTAAGATTACGCCGTTTAAATCAAAGTGGGATTTCCTGTTGGAGTCAATGGGCGTGGCCAAAGGAGTAAGCGGGCTGGGCCAGCGATTTGTCAATTATTGAGAGCTTAGATTATACCTTTGTATTCTCAAGATTCTAGGGTATGTAATAAATGGAATACTTTTTTGTATTTGAATGCAAAACCTTGTATTAGATTCTCGTAGTTAAGGAGAATTTTGAATTTTACTTGACCTTCGATCTATGTTGGTATCAAACATGTGCATATCGAATACAGTATAAAGATTTGTGTAATTAGCAATAGTATACTATTCCTTATTTACCGCTATCGGCAACATCCGCAACATCTTGGTTTGTGTTGTTTGCCATAAACCCTAGTAAGGAGAAAATCACGAATCCAGCAAATATACTCGTCGAACAGTTGGTGAAAGCTACGATAACTGAATCTCTGAAAAAGGAAGATTAACATAACCCAAAGAAAATAGTCCAGGTCGAAATGATACGAATTGAGCGGTTCAAAATGTGTATTGATTGAATGAGGATTTTTTTCTTTACAAAATGGTGAGACAAATGTAAGAAGTGGTTTGATTTTCACGTGATTTTTCCAGTACCATTAAAACAACGAATTAGCCAGTGGACATATAGAACAGTTTAATGCCAAAATAGGCAAGTGGTCCTTGCACATAACACAGATAAGCAGGGCTGGTCCTTTAACAATAAAGTGAAGATGGTTAATGGAAACGCCATGTTATCTTCACAAGGACATAGCAAGTTTTTAATAAGGTGTGTTTTACTAAATCGAGAGAAACCACTGAGAACTTACCGCCAGCAGTTGTTCTTGAACTTGTTGAAACTTGACATGCATATCAGGCTTCCAAAAGCCGGTCCGAGTGAGTAGAAGATCTGTGTGGCGGCATCAGACCAAACCTTAAACGGCAAGCTTAACCCTCGTCATGCTGAACCCGGAATATTCCGGTTTTGGCAGGAGGTGTAGACTAAGATCAGACTGCACGTTAGTGCAGGCTGATCTTAGTCTACACCTCCTGCTCAAACTTTACCTTCCCGAGTTGTTTATGAGGTTGATTTCTAAGATAAATATTGATTTTTGAACAACAAGTTCTATCAGTGCTTTCAGACCTTTGATTTGACAGCAATTCGGTAAGGTAATTTATACAGCATGGCAAGGGTTAATGTATCAATCTATGGTTCTCGTAGGGACAAATTTTCTGACAAAAAGGAATCCTAAAATCTTCGTAAAAATTGTATACAGACCCTCTATCTATCATTTGAGAATAGGCCACATACCTACCATGGAAAGATTTGCAGAACAGAAAACGAAGATAATTTTCAAAATTATTTTATGTTGACAATAAGATCACTTACTCATAGATGATTCAATTCCCACGAAGAAAGGAATGAAACAGGTCAGGGCAGGCAAAATTATTAAAGCAAAACTCAAAGAATTCATTAACCCATTACCACAAAACAAAATTATATACCGGTCCAAATTGAAAGGAGTTGCAGACGACAATTTAAGTTTATGAAATGTTGGATTTTTTTTTAACTTTCTGGTATAGAAATCATTGTGTAAAATGGAGAAATTGCTTGTAACAAGCAAATTCTTCATTTTACACAATGCTTTCCGAATTGTTTTTCTTGAGGGGTGTCCAAAAACGTCACTGTGTGGGAATGGGTTAATGGGTTTTATACTTTCAATTCTTTTACTTATTTCGCCTTAATGGCACAAATTAAAACAAATAAGTCTGTATACAAACCTTGGCGTCCTTCAATTTCTCCCAATCTGGTATGATGTAAAAGTCAACCCCCTGCTTGTAGCCATCCAGAGTGACACCACGAATTAGGAGGACAACCAGCAATACATATGGGAAGGTAGCCGTAAAATAGACAATCTGAAAATACAGATAAAGAGATGAAGGTTTAATTTATTGATTTTAACCCAGTCCATCACAATCTCTCCTTTTTACGTCCCCCAAGAATATAGTTCTTGAAAACATTTTTGAAAATGGAGAATTTGCTTGTCACAAGCAATTTCTTCATTTTATACAATGTTTTCTGCGAAGAAAAATGAAAAAATCTAAATTCTTAAATCCTTGAAATTTTCGTCTGCATGTTTTTATGTTCAATTTGCACCGTTCTAAAATTTAACCGTGTTATAATGGTTTAATTGAGGTTTTATGCGTAAAACCTAATCACGCGTTTAGACCAACGTTTGGTTTTGTGTCTGACCTTTGGTTTTGTGACTCCATGGAAACAAAGACAATCTCTAAAATTCTTATTATTCAACTCATTTCCACCAACTACGGATTTTTGATGCCCCATATATAAAAGCTCTTGGAAAGCATTGTGGAAAAGGCCGCCGTCATAGCGCAGTTGGTAGCGCATCAGACTCCCAATATTCAATAATAGGTTGTCATGGTTTCGATCCCCGACAGCGGCTCATATCCTTTCCGAAATTTGTCTCTCATCAATGGGTAGATAATCTTAAGCCTAAGTGGGATAGCAGCTGGGGGTTAGGAAAGGATTTAATGGTGGTACTGGTGCGAGATATACCAGGAATCCATTGTTATGTGCTCCAGCCGCGCGATAGAACTGAAAAGTATTAAAAGCGGCGTTAAGCAAGAAAGAAATAAAAAGAAAAAAGTGGAAAAGGAGGAAAATTGTAAACATGCATATTCTTTTTTTCCATACCGTTTTCTACCCAAAGAAACAAAGTTGTTGTTTTATCTAATGCACCTGCTGTACTCTGCAACCTAATTAAATGGTAAAAAGTGTCTTAATTATGTAACTATTTTAAAACAATCTTTTGTGGAACTACAATGTGTAAAAGAATAATCATAAACTCCAATATGTTTTTTGTGGAGATATGAAAAGATCTTTATGCCAATAAGAAAGCAGAAATGTTGATAGTTGAAATTAAAATTGAATTAGACCGGATTGAACTTTGAGCTCCGATATTTTTCTAGGCATTTTTTAAATTTAGGGACTAAAACGTCATATCTACGGTTTATTCAATCTGTAGCTACGACGATTAGGTCGCCAATTAACGATCGATATTTTATTGTACATCCCGGGCCACATTTTTTATAAAATGATGACGTTTGCTACCTCAGTCGAACTGATGTCAAGGGGCGGGGCCAATGATCCGTTTATTGATACTTACATCCTTTTTAACGTTTCGAATAATAAGAATTTGAAAAAAAAATCAGATAAACATTTATAATCAATTTGAAACCTGACAATAGAAACTAGACCCTCTTGGAAGAGCTAGAAGTATAACTCTCGTCAAACTGGCTGACCAGGGACGAAACTTTTCGATCATTGAATGCCGTCTGAATCTACAACCACCATTCTACAGTTTTATACAAGCATACTTAATTTCAAAATACTACTTCTGGTCGACCTTTGCTAGGTCTTGTCCTTTTCCATTTTTTTGCGGATTTTCAATAAGTTCTCTTATGACATTGTATTTCGATCATGTAAAAAATATAAATGGTGAACCAATAGCTGGTACCTATAGCTGTTTTTAAATCTAACATGTTTAGAGCATAATGGGTTCGTCGAAATTTGCGCACATTTCACTTACTCGTACATTTAACCTACCAAAAACAATATATCCCCAACCGAATCAACAGGAATATACAAGGCTCTGAAGATCACAGCTTTACGTCTTTTCTACAACATGGGGTCGGATTTATCATGGTTAAACGTGCATGAATCGATTAATTAGAAAGGTTGATAAAATAGAATTTAACCCATACCATGCCGATCCCGGAATAATCATGTTTTGTTAATGACTTTGGCAGGTGTTTAGACTAAGGACAGCTTGCACAGATGTGCAGTCTGCTCTTAGTCTACACTACATTCTTGTTCTTCTTGTCTTGAGAAAAACAACTCTGTTTATTGATCTAATTAATATGTAAAAGTTTTAACGTGTATAAAAAAGAGGATAAGATTTCAACAGGTTAAGACTTAAAAAGTTGCGACTCGAACAAAAGTACGGTATTTTTGAGTTACTTGTCTAAGTGCTACTGGGAACTTAACTACGCAAATATAATACTCAGCATTAAGAATAGTTACAATTGACGGATCGCTGACCTCCGACAGGAAGTTCGACTTAGTAATTAAACAGCGTTAATTTGCAAGACTTGTGGTCATAAACAAGTAACCAAGAACACAAATGTTTAGTTGGAGACATTATTGTCGTAACTAAAGTTTGAATAAAGTATAGTTACGACGTTTAAGTCGCCAAACCAACAATAAGGCTTCACAAAGATCTCGATAAATGATGGAGTTCATAGTTCACTTCCGGGCTGAATATAAGCCTTGATTAGACTGTCGTTTTTTCCCCCGTTTATTTATTTGTTTTATTGACAGCAGGGATACGTCAGTTCTTGCTCTTACCTTGCCAGAAGACTTGATTCCTTTCATTAGACAGAAAAAGATCAACACCCAGGTAAAGAGTAGACACAGGATATTTTTTAAGTTGATACCTCCAAGATCGCCAAAACCATCTGCATCTTGTATTCGTAAAACGAACCGGCTGTGTAAAGACAGTCATATATACACAGATGAGCAAAAACATTTGAGCAAAAGTATATCTGAAGTAATTTTATTCGCAATAAAGGCAAAGATATACGTTTGTTTTTGTTTTTGTATTACTGTAAGTTACGAAAACAATGGAAAAACTGTGGTTGTTTGACAAAGGATTGGCAATCAAATAAAGGTTTACTATTTCTTTCTCGATCATCAATTTAGCATATGTTTCCTTGAATTGTCGTATTCCATGTAGTAATTTTCAGATATTAACGCATCAATGATTTTAGCCGCCGTGATAGCGCAGTTGGTAGCGCGTCGGACTGTCATTCTAGAGGTCCCGGGTTCGATCCCCGACGGCGACACTCATCCTTTCCGACTATTTGTCTCCCACCAATATGTCGATAATCGTAGACCTATGTGGGATAGCAGCTGGAGGCTAGGAAGGGATGTAATGGTAGTACTGGTGTGAGAAATACCAGGATTCAATTGTTAGGTGCTCCAGCCGCCGCGATAAAACTGAAAGATTGTCGAAAGCGGCGTAAAACCCCATTCAAAGAAACAAACAAACAAAAGCATTAATGATTTGGTGGTACATGTATAAATTTTCAGACGTTTAAATGAGTAAATCCGCAGGCGTAAACGGGAATACTCTTTATTCTTTTGTATGGGGAACTGTTGAATATGATAAATTTGCTTAGATCCAAGTCTTGTTCCTTAGCCCTTGTCAAGTTGAACCCGGAACATTCCTGTTTTTGCAGGAGGTATAGACTACACCTCCTCTTTGTCCCCTTTAAGCCAATGTTGTTTAATTATTCAATTTTCAAAAGGAATATTTATCCTTAATAAGACTTTCCAGTGATGTCAGTCCTTTGATTTAAAACATATCTGTATAGGCTTTTAATTCAGCATGACAAGGGTTAAAACTAAGCGCAAATATGATGCGGTTAGGAAAGACTCGTTTTGTTTGAATATCATGATATCTAATAATAATAATAATGATGATAATATATTTATTTTAAGAAGGTAAGACAGCATTTTCAATCTACAATGAATAAAACATGTCTTTTTTACTATGTTGCTTTCTCTCTCTCATCTCTCTCACACCATTTCTCTTTCTTTCTCTCCCCCCTCTCTCTCTCTCTCTCCCTTTCTTTTTCTCCCCCTCCCTCTCTCACACACACTCTCTCTTCCCCCCTCTCTCTCTCCCTCTCGATCCATATACAAACGAATATGATCGATGTAAAAATAAATCACGAAAATGAAACAAACAAACACACTATTCACTATGCGATAACAGTGGCAGAAGATACTACAATCCTGGATTCTAAATCTAACAAAAATTAAATATATACATATTTGAACGTTCTTATATAGATTGAACCTACCTCCAATATTCCTCACTTGGTGATATCAGTTTGAGTTTACAATCTGTCCAGTTATTGAAGACAGCAAAAGTAAGGTCATAAATCGAGTTTGCAAAGGTCATGTTGTCAAGTTTATTGGTGACACAGGCTTGGTCATAGAGTCCTTCAAGAAATAATCAGGAAAAAGTTCTCAATTATTACAACATAACGTTAAACTAAACAGATTGAAAGTTTATGGGGTGGTGAAGGAAGTAATTTACTTAACTTGTTTGATTATTTGAGTGGTTAAGTGGTGTTTAACGCAGCTTTGAACGGCAGTTCAGTCATATCGAGAACCTTACCATGGAGTAGTGGTATCTTTGAAACAAATACTACCACAAAACCCTGTTCAAGTCTCCCGCTGCTCATCCCACTTAGATTTACGATTATCTATACACTGCTCGGAGACAAAGGATGGACTAGTTATTCGCTGCGACCAGAGATCGAAGTCAAGACTCCATTTTCCTACGCGCTACTAACTGCTCTCTGGCCGCGGCTTACGTCACTTGAACTCATTCACCAAACTAAGACTTATAAAACGGTATTGTGTTCCGGTTTTAGGGTTGACAATATGTTCCTCCAATCTGTAATATTTTTGATAACTTCATATATTGTCTCTAGAATAGAAGTATTGACGAAATGTAAGTTGTTTTCTATATGCTCTCTCTATTTATAAAAAGAAAGTGTTCGATTGGAATAGGCGTCACAAGCAGTTACACTTACGGTTCAACTCGTAGATTTTCGCCGTTTCGTTTGTCATTTCTTCAAACTTTGGATAGGCTTCTTGTCGACATTTTGGGGTGTTCCATGGATTATCACAATCGATCCAGGGCACGTCTGAGTCCAAGTTAACGAAAGAAACAAACATGTAGTAGATAGCGTACATAATGATGACGTTGTAGTAGACGCAGACCATAGCGCTAATGGTTACCATACCCCATCCGATTCCTGGAACAAATACAATAATTGGATTCGTTGTCCGTTGTCTATTGTGACGTGATTATATCACATTAGAAAATATTATTTTTTGCTGACGTCATCGTTGTAGGATTATTGCTGCGCCGCTGAAGAAACCAGTTTGGAAAATATTGTGTAAAATACTGATATTGCTTGTGACAAGCAATAATTTCATTATCTACAATATTTTCTACTCCAAAATACTGATTTCAAAAATTTAATCAACCAATAGTTGTCGTCAAAAAAAATGAATAATTTCCAAAATGCAACATTTCAAACTGCCACTATGACTACAATAAGTATATACCTTTCCATACGGACAATAATGCTAAATAACGGCACATTTATAACGTCACCTTCGTCGTTGAGAACGCGGTCGAATTATAGGTACAGTTGAAAATATCATGAAGTTTAGTTTCCATTTTATTCATAATTACTCGTTCCGTTCATATGATACCAATAACTCACCCACATCTGTCTAAACATATCGCGATTCGTTATGAATTGTTTCCATTACTGTTTGAATAGCACCCGTATTATAGTTTAAAGGCTACGTGTGAATTTTCTAAAATTCGCTACTTAAAAGAATGGCACAGACCAAAATTTAAGATATAAGGTAATTGCCTTTTAACCATTTTCGTAAGTTGTTTCGAAAATTTCATAATTTGTAGTGTACGAAAACAGGTCAAATGGTGTGATAAATAATCTAGCATTCCTCACTTCGTCATGTACACGCAAGTCATCGGGCAATTATTTGACAACCACATTCGATTCGGCAAGTAAGTTCCTCGTTCTTCAATTATGTACTCGAATTTATTCGAAATGACGGCTAACGCCTTATTGACCGCCTATAAACCATAAGAAATTGTTTTAAAAAATGATTCTCGAGACATATAAGGAGGCCTTTCAAAAAGACATACTAAAATGTTCTACTAGCTTCGAGGGTGATCAACTTTTGATTGTCAGATATTTGTAATAAATGCCAATCCTAGATTTAAGTTTGTTTACACGAATTGGTGACCTCAGACCTGCTTGACATTCTAAACACTAGTTTATAGCTCCTGTCGGTCACGGAGAGTATCGGATACGATTCGTCCGTAGAGTAACGTCCACCAAACGTACCATTCCTTAGAGTGCCGTGTATTTATGTTGAAGAAATCTGTAGATTCAGCTCGATCTCAATAAGTAAATAAACACAGTTGATACCGATCGAAAAATTCACAAAAATAGGTGTACTCTGTCTGAAGAATTGTAACAATTACATCCTTCTGTATTGCTTATTAATGCTTAAATGCATGGCCATTGAACGAAATTTTGCCGTTCGTCAGAGGTCATTTCCTCATTTAAAGTTTTGAACTAAACCGTGTTTTACGCTCTTTTCACAAAATTTTAATGACGTCATGCCGAAGTTTACCATTTAGTCGTTTGATTCCTGTCTCTCACAAATAATGGACGATGGCTCTGAAAGCCAAACACGGGGACATTCCAAATTGACCGGTGGCGCTTGATTATTGACACACACCTCTAGGATTACATGTCCGCCGCTCCAACCTTTTAACATCGCATATCTTACCGTAAAATAGAGGATTGATCTTCCAGATGGTAATTGGTCCTTCCGATGCAAACTGACCCAGGGCAAGTTCGAAGAAGTAAATGGGCAGTCCAGCCAGGAATAACATGATGACGTAAGGTATGATGAAAGCACCTGCAAAAATATATTAATTTGACCTATTTAGCGAAAAGGGGTCAAATGTAAAGACTGTGGTTAGATAATGAGAGAAGACCGCCAATTAAAGGTGACTTTAGGTAAAATCAAACTTCCGAAAAGTACTGTATGCGAGCAACGCATTGTTTTATTCAGTAATCTTTGTGCCAAATGTTATCATGATAAAGACACGTGGTTAAAGTAACCAAGGAGGTAACACATTCCCACATAATCCCATTTTTACGCCCCTTAAGAAAATAGTTGTGAAAACATAGTAGGAAACGAAGAAACTGCTTATTACACGCAATTTCTTTATTTTCCACATTGTTTTCTACCTAGAAAGATACATATTTTGGATTTTTCAACAATTTGAAATTGTCGTCTGCAACTTCTCTGAAGACTCTGATCAGAGTAATTTTGAACACGATGTGCTCAAGTGAACTAAAAATACCTAGGAGACAGAGTTTGCAATATTCCTGAAACACACAAGAACTACTTTTTATGGCGTAGGCATTTAACGGATGTAGTGATTAAGCCACTAGTGGCAGTTTGCACTCGTTGAACTTTGAGGAGACCTCAAAAGTTTGTCTATTAACTTAAGCTACCAAATCTAACGTTTTGCTAGCTAATCATAATTATACAATACTACAATCGGTAAAGATTAATGTATATTCTATCAAGCGAGGAAGAACTACGTTGTTGCATCGAACGTCGAGTCTGGTCCGGCCGCACAGGAAGTCTGGCCAGGAATAAAATCGTTGCGAGGGTCATTTTGCAAGGTTGTTGTAAATTTACTCTACAGCAATTTGCCCGACTATCTAAAAGGACAGATTTAATGCATGCACAGTAATTGATTAATGGCGGCTGTCAATCAAACAAACAATATACCAATCAAATAATTTAGTTGGTCCAGAAGAATGCTTTGAAGTCCGCTAATTACAGACATTTTTATGAAGCATTCGTGTTGGTTTGGCGACTTAATCGTCGTACCTACAGCTTATTTAAGACCAACCATTGTACTTTTTTGTTACATGGTTATGATTATATTTCTTTTTTTTTTGGTCTTTTTTTTTTGCAAAACAATATTGTTTCAAAAAATCGAAGCAGAACTCCCTGTCGGAGATAGAGAGCGATGCAAGTAATCCGTCAGTAAGTATTGATCTCTGTGGCGGCGGCACATATCCATTCCGATATTTGTCTCTCACCAATTGGTGGTTATGATTTCTGTGGCGGCGGCACATATCCATTCCGATATTTGTCTCTCACCAATTGGTGGTTATGATTTCTATTGCGGCGGCACATATCCTTTCCGATATTTGTCTCTCACCAATTGGTGGATAATCGTAAAGCTAGGTGGAATAGGAGCTGGAGGCTAGAAAAGGGTGTAGTGGTAGTACTGGTGTGAGAAATACCAGGAATCAATTACTAGGTTCTCCAGCTACCTCGATATATGAAATACTGTTAAAAGCGGCGTTAAACACCATTAAATCAACCAATCGATTGAATGTTCGCAAAAATAGTGATAATGAAATTCAACATAAAAGAATGTCAGGCATTTTTCCCAAGGTATATGTTACTTTAGATATATATAATTGGCTATATTTCTCCACGAGTCATTTAACATAAGATGAGTTTCAGAGGATAAGAAAACAAATCATTAATGTTTTGTACCATAAGTATCAACAGTCAAGGCTAGGTTAAGGTTGTAAATCTCTCGAAGGTGATTATATGCACGCCATTCAAAATATTTAAAGGGGCTGAAAATTTCCCAAACTCAAAATTAGTTATTCAGTACCTAACCATGGATTCCTGGTTTTTCTCACACCAATACTACCATTACATGCTTTCCGAGCCTCCAGCTGGTCATTCCACATAGGTTTACGATTGTCCACCCATTGGTGGGAGACAAATGTCTGAAAGGATATACGCCGCGGCCGGTGTTTGAACCTATAATCCTATGATTATGAGGCTGATTCGCTACCACTGCGATATGGCCGCGATCCCTCTAAAAATAGAAGTAAAATGCTAAACTGTGGAATGATAAAGACTTGCAGTTACTTTTGTAAATTTGGTGGATTTATGAAATAATTCATTAAAAACTTTAAAAATCTTCTCCTCCTTAACCTCTGGACCAATTGGTAGGCAGATTCCTGATAAAAACTGGTTCGTGATTTTTTTGATTCGCAAAAAAAAAAAAAAAAAAAAAATAAGGATGTGACAGGGCTGGGCGTATCAACCTTTGACAAAACATGATAAACTTCTTTAAAAATCTCCTCCTCCAAAACAACTGGATCAATTTGGACCAAACTTGGCAGGAATAATCCTTTGTTGACCGCTGGCAAGACGTGTTAGTGAATGAATGTTTGATTCGCTAAAGGGTTGGTTTGTGGAAGAGCGGAGCTTGTTACAGGAATTATGTTATAATTCTTTAAAAAATAATCTCCTCCTTAAGCCTTTGCCAATTTTAACAAAACTTGGTAGAATTGTTTCTTCGGCGACCTTTTGCAAAACCTGTTCGTGAACATTTGTTTCGAGAAAAAGGAGGCGTAGCAGGGGGAAGGGGGCAAAAATCTGCTCGTCCTAACCACTGGGCTGATTAGGACTAATCGTGACAGAAAAATTACGTTGGTGACCCTATGAAAACGTGTTCGTAAGGTGTTTGATTCGCGAAACAATGACGCCGTGGCGCGGAGGGGCGCTTATCGGATTTAGAACAATTATGAAATAATTCTTTTTAAAAAATCTCCTCTTTTACAACTGGGCCAATTTTGACCAGACTTGGCTGGAATATTCTATGAGTGTTACTTTTTGAAATTTGTTCGTGAAATTTTTAATTCTTAAAAATGGGGTCGTGGTAGGTTATCAGATTTAGATAAATCATGAAATAATTCTCAGGTGCGCGATTCAGGGCAATTTTGCCCTTATGTTTTTTTTTCGGTTTATATGTAGTCGATATATCTCATAGGGGGCCAAAGGATTTCCTTGCGATAACCGAATATTGTAATTAATTTTTGAAATCATTATCATAATCCAACTTGATAGATAAATCGACGCCTGCGAAAATCCACGGTTCCAAAAGAATAATTAAAGTTATAGCAAATGTGAGACATCCAATGAGGTATCAAAATTATAATAATAATAAAAAAGCTATTAACACTTTGGTATGCGTCCACTTCGCGGCTCCTTAGATGTGTAATCCTTTTTTTTTTTTTGTATGTTTGTTTATTTATTTCATAAAATCGATGAAAATGACAATATCAACAACTACAACAACAAAAATCCAATACAGTCGTCACTTAAATAGTGATTTGTTGATTGAATGGAGTTTGACGCCGCTTTTAACAGTATTTCAGTCATGTCGCGACGGCTGGAAACCTAACAATTGATTCCTGGTATTTCTCACACCAGGACTACCACTACATCCTTTCCTAGCCTCCAGCTGTTATCCCACTAAGGTTTACAATTATCAACCCATTGGTGAGAGACAAAAGTCGGAAAGGATATGTGCCGCCGCCGGGAATTGAGCCCATGACATCCCATTATTGAAGATTAGGAGTCTGATTCGCTACCGGCTGTGCTATGGCGGTGGCGTCTCTTAAATAAACAGAGCCAAGTGGATTACGATTACGCCAGTTCGACGCGTTGAAAATTTTGGGATAAGTCCACCATCACTGGGCAAAGTGCACCTTGACACAGTTGACCTGGTCTATACGTAATATGATCATCGCCATTACTCAAGTAAAAAAAGTAATTTACATTTTGTCACATTATTTTCAACCAGATCATTTACATAAGATTATGGTTTCGACTGTTTTATGACTGGGAACCTTTAGGTGTCTTTGTCTACTACAATTATCCCATTCCTATACAAGCCCTCCCTGCACGCCTCTCAAGAAAAAGGCTTTTGAAAACATTGTGTGAATGAAAAAATTGCTTGTAATCAAGCAATTTCTGAATAATTCACAATGTTTTCTATCCAAAATGACGAAAAAAAAAACAAATAAAATTCCTTCAACTTCAAAACTGTCGTCTGAAGCTTCATTCAATTTGGACAAGTCTCAAAAATCGTTTTCTGGGAATGGGTTAAATGAAGATTTAAGGTTTTAATATCTTTTATTTTCTTTATTTTCAATTTCATTTGCGAAACGCTTAATCTACAGCAGAATACTTGTAGTTCGAAAGATGTTGTCTTATCCACAATATTGAAACAAAGCGTTTCAAAATGTATAATGTATTAATTCTTACTTAAAAACAAACTAAACAAGAGGCCCAATGGGTCTTAACGGTCACCTGAGCAAAAGAGCATCAAGACAAGTGATTTAGGGTTTATTAGAAAAAGATTTTTTAAGAAGTACAAAAATTTACCCCTTTCTGCCCCCGACTGGGGCCCCTTTTACCCCAAGCCCCCCAACCTCTTTTCACAAACTGGAATTGGCATCCCCAAATGATGCTCCCGGCCAAGTTTGGTTGAAATCCCCTCAGTAGTTCTTGAGAAGAAGATGAACATGTTTAAAAGTTACCAAAAATGACCCCCCTTTTGGTCCCCATTTTAGGGCCCCCCTGACCTCCAGCCTTTTAATTTTCACAAATCTGTATAATCAGTACCCAATGATGCTTTTCACCAAGTTAGTTTGAAATTGGCTTAGTACTTTATCAGATGAAGATGAAAATGTGAACTTTTTAACATGATGAACTTTGACCTCTGGGTGTGGCCCCATACATGACCCCAGGGACATGAATTTCACAATGTATAATATAACTGTCCTAGTTGTCATGCTCACAGAATATTTAAGCTCTGGCATTAACAGTGTATTAGAAGAAGATTTTTAAAGAAGTACCAAATATTACCCTTTTTTGCCCCCTATTTGGGCCCCTTTGACCCAAAAAAACCCCTTTTTCACAAACTTGAATTGGCATCCCCCAATGATAATTTCTACCAAGTTTGGTTGAAATCCGCCCAGTAGTTCTTGAGAAGAAGATGAATTATTTAAAACTTACCAAAAATTACCCCCTTTTAGGCCCCATTTTAGGGCCCCATGACCCCCCAGCCTTTTAATTTTCACAAATCCAAATAACCATTACCAAATGATGCTTTACACCAAGTTTGTTTGAAATTGGCTTTGTACTTCATCAGAAGAAGATGAAAATGTGAACTTTTTAACATGATGAACTTTGACCTCTGGGTGTGGCCCCATACATGACCCCAGGGGCATGAATTTCACAATTTATAATATACCTGTCCTAGTTGTCATGCACACAAAATATTTAAGCTCTGGCATTAACTGTTTATTAGAAGAAGATTTTTTAAAGAAGTACCAAAAATTACCCCTTTTTGCCCCCTATTTGGGCCCCTTTGACCCAAAAAAAAACCCCTATCTTCACAAACTTGAATTGGAATCCCCCAATGATGCTTTCTACCAAGTTTGGTTGAAATCCGCCCAGTAGTTCTTGAGAAGAAGATGAAAATGTTTAAAAGTTAACGGACGACGGACGACGCACGACGCACGACGGACGACGCACGACGACGGACAAACGATGATTGCAATAGGTCACCATGACCATTCGGGCAGGTGACCTTAAAAAAAAACGTTGTCCATGCCAGAATGCTATAAATCTATAATGACAACATTTACATCGCTCTCAGACTAAATACTCCAATTGAGAGCGATGTAAATGGTGCGAAAGTGAAAATCTAGTCATGTTCTTTGAAAGAAAAGCGATTTTCCGTATAGTAAAGAATGGTTAGGATTTTATTTTTTAACTTCAATGAAAACAACAACACACAAAACAAATGAACAACATTATCATCGTCAATCTTTCTTGAACCTACTCTATGAAATTTAGAACTCGTTTTTGGACAGATATTTAAATTTCCGCTCAAAATCTTTACGGTGTCAAGGAAAAATTTAGATATAAATAAAACATGATATTAAGCCATTATCTTCTTATATAACATTCTTTTTAAATAGACTTCAGAACATACTAACTCCATCTTCTTTCAAAAAGAGGTTACGATATTTTCGTAATAGTTTGGCTTGGTAAATATCCTAGATTACCTGATATTAGGACACCGTGTGTTATTGGCCCGCAGTAAACTGTCGTATAAAAGTGATTTTTCCAGTGTACCATTACACTATTATCAAAATAATGTCTCCAACACAATCACGGCCGCCATAAAAGAAAGCATCGAGTGAAACACTGGTTAGACACTACCTAAGAAAAACTACTTTACGCACAAGGAGTAAAGTAGAGTGATATAGGAATACATCTTCCTAAACGTCTAAATTTAGAGTCCAAACTACGCTGCTTTCGCCCAATGCGTCTCAGGTACCTAAGAAAAACTACTTTACGCACAAGGAGTAAAGTAGAGTGATATAGGAATATATCTTCCTAAACGTCTAAATTTAGAGTCCAAACTACGCTGCTTTCGCCCAATGCGTCTCAGGTACCTAAGAAAAACTACTTTACGCACAAGGAGTAAAGTAGAGTGATATAGGAATATATCTTCCTAAACGTCTAAATTTAGAGTCCAAACTACGCTGCTTTCGCCCAATGCGTCTCAGGTACGCGTCTATACCACGTTTTTGCAAAGACCAACGTCGACCAGCGGCCGCTTATTACTGCGTTTTTATTACGATGCACCTTCGAAAATAAAAAAAAATATTCTACGATTCTACAAAGGGCATAAAAGATTGCGGAATGATATCCTTACGATGAGCAGCTTTCTCACAATTTTCATCCAATTACAAGCTCTTGATATAGACGATGCTTAAAATGCTGCTTTTCAACTGGCTGTTCCTCAGTTAAATCAAATTTTTGTTGAGATTAAAATTGACCAATCGAAGCTGTCAATCAAATAATCAGTCGACCAATGAAATAATTAATTAAGACTGGAAGTTCAGTTTTAACTCCAGCATTTGCCGCCATTTCGGTAAATCAATTTTGTTCGATTGGCGACTTAATCGCCATAATTACAGCTTATTCAAGTTGTAGTTACGACGTTTAGGTCGCCAACCAACCATTCTACTTATTTGTAACATGCTACTGGCTAAACATTCTGCAAAATAACGCCGTGAAAAATCGAAGCGGAACTTCCTGTCGGATTCAATAGGTGGGACCAAAGGAGTGAGTTGGCGGTGCCAGCGATTGGTCAGTTGTTCAGCTACTGAACAGGAGTAGGCGGTGGAGGCCAAAGCGATTTTGGGTACGCCCAACGCTGCCTTTGTACAGCAAGGACATGTAAGATACACTATTAAGAGAGCTCCGTTTGGAAGATTCAAATCCAGTCGTCAATATTTTAGGATGGAGCCTTCGATGTTTAACAAACTTCTTCTCCACGATGTTTCAGCCTCGCTCTTTCTATGACTGTATCCTCGATTTGTATATGCTGGGATCCCACTAAGCTGCTCAAATTAAGCGTTGTGGAAGTGTAGAGCTTCACGACTATGAAGACCCTAACAAGGGGAGGGGATTGAACGACCGAGAATCACGGCGGTACGAATGACGAAGCATCACTATGACTGCGAGGCCTCAGAAACAGATTTATAACTGCAACATCCATCAGTAGGAAGATGTTTGTTGGTAAGGTTATAGCCTAAAGCGTTAGGAATCGTTTGAGAGCAGCTGGATTTCGAGCTCGGACGCCACATGATGGACCAATGTTTACATCTTACCATAGGTGAAAAAGGCCTCGCGGCACCTTCGGTTCAATAGAAAGCAATGGCATACACATTTCTTTAGTGTCGAACCGTGATCCCACATTGCGTTTTGCGGATGGCAGTGTGGGTTTGTACCGCAGGCCTGGAAACGCCAAGCTCAAGCATATCTCAGCGAGGTGGATCGGTTTGGCGAAGGGAATCTTATGGTATAGGGATGTTTTTGTGCTCAAGGGTGTTCTGTTTTTGTTGTTATTCAAGGCAACTTATCCGGTTACTAGTACAAGGATCAGATTATGCAATCTGTTTTGCTCCCCTTTATGCAGAGACACGGCCCTGATCTTACGTCGTTTCGGCACGATAATGCTAGCCCACACACAATATCTTTAGCTCAAGATTTTCTGAGAAATGCCGGCATTGAAGTCTTAGACTGTTTTTTACGCAGCCCTGACCTCAATCAATCTGAGCATATCTTGGACGAGCTGGGCCGCCGTGTCCGTCAGCAAGTCAATTCACCTCAGACGGTAGGAAATCTTTAACAATATTGAGTAATAGAGACGTCTTCCTTAAGAAGTTTTCACAAATGTTTAAAGATCCACGAGGAGGCTTTGTGATGATATTACAGAAACAATCAATATTGAAAAGAAAGTGTTATCTTTTGGGTTTTGTATGAGCTTATGTTAGAGCACCATATCTTTTTTACGTTTATCAATATAACACCCTGCCGCAGAGAAATTTATACACCTCTACGAATAGCCAGATGTTTAGCGATATATAGTCAAAATACCCATGGCATACTGATTATTAGCTCGGCTGTTTGAGGAGAAAACCTGAGACATTTTTTGGTCAGGTAGTCGTCTTCGTGCTCCTCCGAAAGCTTCGACATTTTGTGATAACTGGGGTTTTACCGCGCAATCAGTTGAAACTTGGAATATATGTTCACTATCAAAAAAGCAGTCTATACCAACAAGGTATAGCGACTTACGTCCCTTTTATAATTAGAAGTTTTACATACTGCCAAGCACTAGAACAGCCAAGCGTTTGCATGCCTATGTGGTGCTCTTGTTAGTGCATAGGTTTGCTGTCAATACAGATGGTACAGTCAAATTGACCAATTGCTGGCCCCTCCCAGTGACCCCCTAGGACCTTCCCGTTAATTCCAACAGGAAGTTCCGCTTCGATTTTTAAAGGCGTTATTTTGCAACATTTATGGCCAGCAGCATGTAACATAAATAGGAAAATGGTCGGTTTGTGACCTAAACGTCGTAACTACAGTGTCATAGAAAAGAGGGCCTTAATGCGGTGTCGTATATTTTTACCATTGCAATCTTGTAATAAAAGATAGAAGTGGTTGGGTAGCTGTGATTAAATAGGATGGGATATTAAACCTTTGGGGTTTTCTGTGTAATTTTGAGCATTACTTTAAAATACTGAAAAAAGACAGAGCCCCAAAAGAGCGTAGCCTTACCGTTGTTCATGATTTTGAAGAATGTAATTAAAAGAAAGAGCGTATTTATCTAAATGTGGGAACAAGAAAACGTTGATAAGGTTGTGACCATCCAGAACATGTAGTAATGCTTTCGTAGATCTTACCTTCGTTGACGTTACGATATTGTAAATGCCTAGCGACGTTATAAGAGTCTAATTGACCAATCGAAGGCATCGCCCACCTATTCAACTGGCCCAGCCCATTGACCCGGACAAAACGTTTCATTTCGTTTTTTAACAGCGTTTCTTTGAAAATCTATGACCAGTTGTATGTAACAAAAAAAAAAAAAAAAAAAAAAAGAGTGGTTCGTTAGCGACCTAAACGCCGTAACTACAGATTGAATAAGCTGCACTTACGAAGTTTAAGTCGCCAAATATGCTTCACACTAACGGCGGCTAATGCCGGATTTCAAAGTAAACTTCCAGTCTAAATGAATGATTCAAATGGTCGACTGATTATTTTATTGATATCTGTGATTGGTCAATTGTAAAAGGTGAAATAATAATTAATGAATGTATCGGACAACTAAATGTTTGGACTAGGCCGTCATTTGCTCGCTAAAGCCTCGTCACGTCTTTACATGCCCTTTAAAACAGAAATAATTCATGAAAGGAAGGAAAAGAACCAAAGATTTGTTCCCCAGGCCTTGTGTAATTTGCAAACAGTTGTTTTTGGTAAATTAAGGGAAACGCGATCTATGCATACTTCAAGGTATGCTGAATCATGCGTATTAGATTTCAGGGGTATCATACATCTCCTTAAACCAATTTCCACACGACAAAATTTTGGAATTGTCTTAAAAAGAAAGATTCTGAAGACGACAACGGAATTTTAATTTGATTCGTCTTTCTTTGGTAGAACAGATTATGGATAATTAAGATACTGCTTGATACAAGCAGTTTCTTCATTTTCAACAATAATTTCAAAAGTTTGTCTACTTGATGGGAAATACTTCATTGAAAAGAGTAGCTGGGTTACAAGGAGTTATACTTGGTATTTAAGTATATTTTGGAATTCATTTGCTCTACACAGAGAACTTTTATGTGAGGTTAAAGTAGGTTAACGAACCTGACTTGTAACGATGGAAAAAAAAATCGGTAGAACTTCAAAGATACTTCAGTTTTATTGTCAAATAGGTTACCTGCTAATAGAAGTGTCATTTTTCCTCCACGCACTAACATACACACACAAACACACACACACACATAATATATATACATACAAAAACACACCCATAAAAAAGAGCCCACTGTTAAAAGCGAAGTATGGAGCTCACAAAGCAAAATACTTAAATCTGTGAATGGCGAATTTGGTCAGTCTTAAAGACAGGCCGCCGTCATAGCGCAGTTAGCGCGTCGGACTGTCAATCTAGAGGTCCCGGGTTCGATCCCCGACGGCGGCACTCATCCTGTCCGACTATTTGTGTCTCACCAATGGGTCGATAATCGTAGACCTATGTGGGATAGCAGCTGGAGGCTAGGAAAGGATGTAATGGTAGTACTGGTGGGAGAAATACCAGGATTCCATTGTAAGGTGCTTCAGCCGCCGCGATATAACTGAAAAATTGTTGAAAGCGGCGTAAAACCCCATTCAAACAAACAAACTTTAAGACAGATAAAGTATCAAATTATCGAATATGGACAAATCAATCTACGTGTATTCGAATATTCATTCCAATAATATGTAAATGTTCATTTATCAATGACGATAAATGTTCTGAACTTTTATACTTAGGGGCAATGTGGTGTTACCAAGGCACAGGAGGGATAACAAGCCGGGGTTTCTAGACTTTGAGTCCTGCGCCATATCATATGGACTATACAGATTAAACAGTCTGAGCAGATCTATATTTTTTGCCTTCTAAAGATACTTGATGGTCTTTTTGGATAATGGGGGAAATAGTTTTTTCAACGCGATGCGATATTGTGAGTTTGCATAAAATATTTTCGTTAAAATTCATTATTAAACCTTCATGTAAAACTCCGTGCATTTTCCCCTTCTCCATCGATGTCACGAACTTCTCGACTGTCATGTTAAAGTATTAACGGCCATTATATTAGTGGCATTTCCATATTTATAACGATATTATTGATATACATTTAACAATAGTAAAAGTTTCTCAATTTACAAGGACTGAGCCCCTATCGCCTACCGATTGCGATCATTTTAAGGTAGGCATAAGGTTGATTTATATTCGCCACGAGCCTTCCATCAATACAAGGAAGCAGTGAATTAAAAGATATCGCAATTCCCTCGTGCACATCATAACACTCGGGACTTACGGATCGCGGCTTTCTTTCTTATCAAAAAATCACTCAACATATAAGATCATTCATTTGGACAGGAAATGAACTTTGAACTCCGAACATTAGCCGACAATTATTACAATAATTTTTGCTGCTTAAGACACTTAAACTTATTAAATCAGTAGGTACGGCATTTAGGTCGTGTACCGACCGAATTATTTTATTTTTAGCTAGCAAAGCGCCAGCTTTGATAGCTTAAGTTAACATACAAAATTTTGAGGTCGTTTCAAAGTTCAATGAGTGCAAACTGCCATTGGAGGCTTAACCACCAAATCCATTGAATGCCTACGCTATAAAAAGTAGTTCTTATGTATTTCAGGAATATTGCAAATTGTAAAGAATCCTGTCAAAGCCATGCTTTTTAACCCTTTCCCACTGAATTCCGCCTTTTTAAGCATCTAAAGAAAAAAACTTTGGAAATCATTGTGGACAATGAAGAAATTGCTTGTAACAAGCAATTTCTTCAATGTCCACAATGTTTTCTATCCAACAAGGCAAAGATTTTCTTAATCCAACCATGCTCTCCTAGCTTAAAGTACTTTCAGTACTTTGATTTTTATATCGTACTGACCATAAATTTTGCAAAACAGCGCCGTTTGATATCTAAGTGAAACTTCCTTTCGGAGCTCAGTGGGCTTGACAAGCGATCCGTCAGTTATTCTTAGGGGTCGCATTTTTTGTTCTGTTTTTGTTGTTGTTTTTGTTGTTTTCTGTCGAAGTAAAACGCAATGAACATAAGATTGTATTTATTTAGAGATTGTTTGAACTATTAATATTTTTTGTGTGTTTGTGTTATTGCTGTGTGTTTGTTTCGGAATTTCAAAGGGCTGAAAGTCTATAGAGTCGTTTGATATAGATGTATACGATAATTAACATTATATCCACCCTATGCCAGTAGATATTGATTTAATCCTTTCCTGTTTTTCAAAATTTAAGACTTTCCAATTGGAAAGAAGTAAAAGATAACAACTAAAAGTGAGTGCAATTTTAATAGGAACCAAGTAATTTCTTCTTTTGTCAAAATTTTTTCTAATGTTTAAAATTCACAGGGACGCATAAATCAGGGGTGGAAAAGGAAAGGGTTAACCTGGACCAGACAAACAGAAAGGACAACTTGCAAGGTATTTGAATCATCAAAAGTAGCACGTAGTTTCTCTTAGGTTTGAACAAGTGACCTGTTTTTAATAACAAGTTATTTAATGACCTTGTCAATGGTATAATTGAGACTATGTTTCAAATCTCTCAGACTTTTTATGTTTCAAAAGTTTCTCTCTGAGATTTGACGATTTTTTGGCATAGATTCTCATTTATACATACTGTTTATTCCTTTTGAAATTGGTTAGAACGACCACTGGCGCCGACAAATACATTATTCAATATTGAAGCTACCATCATAAAACGAACGTAAGATAGACTCAAACGATTTATCAATTTTTGCAAATTAAGTTAGAGAAAAACATTTTTTTAAATAAAATATTGCTATATGCCGTATGATCGAGCACTATACATGGAACATAGAGAACGACGAACAAATTGGCGAATGGCTGGCTAAATTGACTCCACTGACCACGCCCGTTGACTCCAACAAGGGGTTCAACTTCGATATCAAACGGCGTTATGTTGCTAATGTTTTGGCCAGTAACATGTTACAAAAAAGTAAAATCATTTCTTGGTGACCTAAACGTTGTAACTTCAGCTTGAATAATTTCACTTCAAAACGTTTACTCCGATCTTGATGAGTAATTTGATTGGGCGATTGATTGTTTAATTGACCTGCGCGATTAGTCAATTGTAACAGCTCTAGTAAGCCAGTTGGTAGGAAATCCAACACCGTAGAAATAAAAACCTCTTACGGACAAGACATTTAACTCAGGCTCTATGTAACGATGCTTTTGCACCGGGCAAGGCGCTCATCTAGTAGTTTCTTCATGCATGCTTGCAATATCCCCCGTAACAACTAACCGGCCTTTTGGAGCGTAGCTCCTATGGAATCAAAGTACTGAAAGTACTGAAAGCTAGCATGCTTTTATTAAGTAATATTCTTTGACGAAGATAATTATGATTAATGGAATTAAAAAACGTTTATCTTGCAGGGTAGAAAACAATGTGGACAATGAAGAAATTGCTTGTTACAAGCAATTTCTTCATCGCCTACAATGTTTTCCAAAGCTATCTTCTTGGGATGTTTCAAAAGCGCGATTTAGTAGGAACGAGTAAAAAAAGGCATGCTTTTATATGAGTTGTATAGAATTTGAATAAAGTTTATGCTGTTTCCGTAAAAAGCAGTTGCAGAGTTTGAAATATTCTTGAAATACATAAGACCATTTTTTATGGCGTAGACATTTAATGTTTTAGTGGATAAGCCTCCAGTGGCAGTTGGCACTCGTTGAACTCTAAGAAGACCTCAAAATTTTGCTAGCTAAAAATGCTGCGGTAACGACGATAAGTAGACGAGTATAACAGAGAAACATTGTAACGTAGCAAACGATAGAACATTCTTAAATCAAAACGCTGAAAGCCTAAGACATGTATACATAAGATATATAACCTAGGCAGAAAAGGTTTGATTGTCGGAGGTGTCACTTTTATCCAAATCTACTGTCGATTATGCCAAATTGTGCGCTAGGGGACACAACCTGTCCATAATAATATTCTTCCCGCTTTTGCGGTATTGTAACGATTATATTTAGATGTATTTATTGTTACATATTTTTCGCCGATCAAAATGCTTTGAAGGAATTTGATAAAAGCCGCACAAGGATTCTTCCTTAATTTTGGTTGAATTCTGTTCAGTACTTTCTGAGAGGAAGATTTTTAATGTAAAAGTTGGCGGACGGACGGACGGACGGACGACTGACACCACATCATGCATGACAAAAGCGCGCTGGCTTTCAGCCAATGTAGCTAAAGATAAAGAGGGGAGGAGAGAGAGAGGGGGGAATGGGGCGTATAGCAAAGTTTGAACTAGGAGGCTCTCGCGTGCGATGCGAGTATTCCACCACACAGACCAATATCGTGATGTAAATATGCGTTATATAACCTCCAGGTAAAGAGAGCGAAAGAGGGCGGGCGGATTTACATGAGTATGTACACATGCTATATGCAAACGTTGCATCCCATTGGTAGAATTCGGAGGTAAATATATACAGACGCAAAGTCCGAGCATGACCAAACTGTTTGCGAATATGATCTTATGAATGCCAATTAATTTGTTAAACAAAATAGTAAAACCGACAGCTTCGCTTATTAGCTTTATACAGCCACTTCGTCGAACCGGACCGTTTTAATACTGTAACTCTAGAATCAGTAATATTATTTTGGAATAAAACAAACACCTTATTTTCTCTGAACAATATGATATGATTATACATGATAAGTATTTGTCCAATATATTATATATCTCCTGCTTTCTGTCCACTCATCATTTTTGTTAATTCTGCCAAATTAAGAACACTCACGCGAAAGTACTTTACACCAAGCGCCGTCTTTCAATTAGTCATATCTCGCCTTCATCCTTCTTGCCTCAATCGGGCCTATCAATTAATACTCGCAGTCATGTAATTCGGTCCAATCTACTTTAATTGTGGCAGAATATGATATTTATTGCGTTAGATGTTTTTACATTTTTACATTAAACTCTGTGTGGGTTGAAAATTTACCGTGGTAACTTTAGCCTCAGATTGCTACGCAATCTCAGGCTTAAACGTCTTTTAAGAGGATATTTTGTATCTACAATATCAGTGGTTTGAAGTAATTCTTTTGAAAAAAATGAGAACCATCACACGAGAAAGGATCATCCTGTAGTTGCGTAAAGTATGGACCATGAGCGGACAGGACTTTCGCTAGGAGCAGAAGATGCCAGGGCTCGAAACTTTTTCTTTCTGCAGATTTTCTGCATCTAGAAGGGTCGTTCTATCTTACTGTATCAAGCAGGCTCTGTTAATAAGGATATCGCTTTATAAGATTGATCGCTTATAACGAAATCGGTTTCAATGTCCAAACAAGGTATTTTTCTGTGAAATGTGATCAATTATAACGATAGGGAGAAAGGTAATCACTGAAGCGTACTGGAGGCATATTTAGATTGCGACATCTCTTTCAAATAGTGGATTCGTTACCAAGGAACACCTGCCTTACAAAAAGAAAAAAATGTTGGTGGTTGTTTTTTGGTTTTTTTTTTACAAATTTCATGATAAACTATCCTATAGATTCGCCAACATGAAGAAGAAAATGCCAATATCTTATTTCTTTGGCCCCTCCCATTGACACCGATAGGAAGTTCCGCGTTATTTTGCAAAATGTATGGCCAGTAGCATATAATATGGTTGGTTTGGGACCTAAACGAGGTAACTACAGCTCGGATAAGCTGTAGTTACGAAGTTTAGATCGCCAAACCAACAATAAAGGTATACAAAAGTGGCGTCAATGTAGGAGTAGATAAGCTCGGGTCCGGGCTGAACAAATTATTTTATTAGTTTATTCCTCGATTGACGGTCGCGATTGGTTAATTATAACGTTATCAAAAATTAAGAAATATCCTACGTCACAAATTAACATCGTTAAGGAATTTTTATCTGGTTATGAATGATTTGTTGGCAGCAATTTTGCCTCTTTTCGTGGACAACACATGTTACTAAAGCTTGAAAGTTTCAGTGCCGTAAAAATAGCCAGATCATAGTTTTACCTTCTCACAAACATTTCAAACATGGTGTAGGATTCCTTGGTCTCCTTCCAACTGACGGTGTGTCTTTCTTCAATTTCAAGAAGATAATGTTTCATGATCCTTCTAAAGTTTCGAAAGCATTGTATGTGACACAATTTCATAAAAAACGCATAATGAAGACCGGCTTTGTCTGAAATCAGGATATTTATGCGGTTAAGTGATTTCAAGGTCTTTTGTTTTTTCTTGCTTTTTGTATCTACTTCTCTAAGGGCTCTAAAACGTCAATCAAATCTCGTTGATAAAAAAGAAACAGATAAACATATCGAAGATCGATCGATAGATAGATAGAAAGAGAGAGAGAGGAGGTGGAGAAAGAGTGTGGAGAGAGGGGGAACATGGTCGTGAGAGAGAGAAGGATGGGGAGATGAAGGAGAGGAGAGAAAGAAAGAAAGAGAGCGAGAGGAGGGGAGAGAAAGAAAGAAAGAGAGCGAGAGGAGGGGAGAGAGAGGGGGGCGAGAGGAGAGATAGAGACCGTGAGAGAAACAGAGAATGACAGACAGAGGGAGGGAGAGAGAGGGGAGAGAGAGAGGGGGGGAGAGAGAGAGGGGAGAGAGAAAAAGAGAGGGAAAGAGAGAGAGAGAGGGGAGGGAGAACGAGAGTCTATGTCAGTTAGTTTACCCTTCAGTCTCGCTGATCTTGCCTTGTTTTAAATAGCAATCACTAATCCCAATTTAAGAATAATAACGTCATAAGAAATTTCTTGCTTAAGGAAATGATAGACTTGTCCGATTTTAAAGAGGTTGTAGATGACATCTTAACCCTTCCCCGTATAAACCCGGGATTTTATGTTGCTGCAGTTTAATACTTGAGAAAACATTGTGGAGAAAGAAGAAATTGCTTGTTGACAAATTTTAGCGGAGGATAACTATTGTAGACTAAGTTAAAATCAGCCTATCCCAAAGAAAATTTAAAGCGACTCTCAACTTTAAAATTTCCAACTGCAAATTGAAGAACTGTTAAATACATAATCTGTCGAGCACAACGAAAACTAGTGGTTTCCATTATGTATCAATGACGTCATAGAATTACGCTTACAATTCAGTATAGATCGATATCACCCGAAGAGTAAAGATATTTCCCTCTGTTTCAAATTTGGGCAAAGGTGATATAATACGTTGAAAAAAAACCCGATGGTTCAGCGTAAAACCGTTGTAAGTGCCTATATGTTTATAGGCAGTTACAACTGTTTTGCGCTTAACCATCGATTTAGTGTATTTAGCAGATTTAACACGAATAAAGAATATAAATCGCGACATTAATAACTATTGGGAAAAACAGATATGTTTCCTATATGAATTTTCATAAAATCTATTCTAGAAGCGCTTTTAATATAGATCCTATGCGAAACCAAACAGAAAGAGAAACGATACTAACTTTCTCCCCGTTATGCTGAATGACATTCTTGTCTAAATTGCATGAAAATCAAAGGGCTGAAAGCTTTTATAGTAGATTTAACCCATTTCCACAAAATCCCTCCTTTAAGCCCCCCCCCCCCAAGAAAAAAGTTACAAGCAATTTCTTCATTATCCACATTGTTTTCTAAACCAAAAGTACAAAAAAAGAAATAAAAAAAGAAAATCCATAAGTTTTAAGTTGTTGTCTGCAACTTCTTCCCATTTGGACCAGTCTGAAATGATGCGGTCTTGTTATAGATTAAAACGGATACACAGCTGATCAAGCTGCACTTTAATTTTATATGCAAACTGATCTTTGTCTATAACTGCTGCCAGAACAGGAATATTTAGGGTTTATCATGACAAGGGTTTATATCTCGACTTTTATAACGAAAAATAGGAACTTTCGTGAAAATGTTGTAATCAAGACCATTCGGTGCCCCCGTAAAATATGTAAAAGAGATGAGGAGAATAAGTTTTGGTTTTCAAGGACGTGTGTAACGAAAAAACTATTTATTTTTTTGTTTGTTTGTTTTGTTTTATGGTTGTATGAATCGGGAAAAAACAAACTAATCACATCGTACAAATACGCGAGGCGGATTCATACATAAGTGTGATTATTATCTTTTTTTTTTTTGTATTCATTTTTCGTTTCATCCATGAAAACAAAAAACAGTCTCTTTATTTCTTAAACTTAGTAGCGTCAATCAAAAAAAAAAAAAAAAATGTTGATACATTTGTTATGGAAACATTTTGTGCACAAGCATACTAAATAGCTGCGAGCTCAAAATTATATACGTGGAGGGATGAATCCATTTATTCGGTCAACAAGAACGCTCGTTTTTGATAGACAAAACTAACAATTAAACTATGCATATAATTACTAATAATATATGAACCGCAGTTGTCAGTCAAAGAATCAGTCGACCAATCAAATCATTCATTTAATCTGGAAGTGAATTTTGAACTCCTGACAAAGGTCGTCGTTCATGTGAAGCGTTTTTGTTGGTTTAGCGCCTTAAAATGTGTATCTACAGCTTATTCAAGCTGTAGTTTCTAGTTTAAAGTCACCAACCAACCATTTAACTTTTTATATGGTTCTGGCCATAGATTTTGCCATATTACGCCGTCTAATATCGAAAAGGAACTTCCTGTCGGAGTTCAGTGGGCGTAACCAGTGATCCGTCAATCCAACCCTTGCACCAAGTAAAGAATCAGATCAGCCTAGTTTTCCACAAAATCTTACTAAGTTATATATATCGATGGTTAAGAGCGAAAACATAGTATGGCTCTATACATTGTATAGAGCCATACTATGTTTTTGATCTAAACCATCGATATAACGGCTATAGCGACTAGCCAATTCCTTCAGATCTTTAGCGAATATTTTAATGTAATATGTGACAGGCAAGGCTGTTCAAATCTCTGCACTTTCCGCACATGTGATCTTATTGGAGATAAGTGGGGTAACTACACACAGATTGACATATTATATCTCTTCCATGGCCTAGTGGTCGGGGCGTCCACTTTTGGAAGCGGGGGGGGGGGGGTCGAAGATTAGATTCCCCGTGGAAACCGGCTCACTGGGTAAAAACTGACGCGGCCGGTTTGTGAGTCGCTAGATAGTTAAATGAATGGTTAGTTTAGGTCCATCTCTGCCAGGCGCCCTGCAACATAGAGAGGGATTCTGGGGGCATGTAAAAAAGAGAAGAGAATCGGGGGGGGTAGCGTTTTACAAGTAAAAACTGGTTTGCCCTTTTATTAGGGGTAACACAATAATGAACAAAGCCTTCATTATAGAATTAGCTGAAGATTTACAACCCATTCTTTACTGAATTTGACGTTTCACTGTCAACGCACACTGACGGCCGACATCGCAGTTCAACCGAGCTATCAACAAAGTTTTGTTTTGTGAAATACGTGATAAGGCGTAAATAAATGTTGTGTTTCCGCTAACCCGACCGACCTTGTTTCTGACCCCCGACTCTGCTGTTTTTATCGGCAAAATGAAAAAAAAACAATGCCCGACCCATCCTTATTTTCGTCCGACCCATGAAATTCTTGAAAATTACGTTTTTATTACATTTCGGTAGCTTTTTCCGTTTCCTTCGTTCGAAGTTTTACTCTTTCTGAGTTTGGTAGCGCGTCGGACTGTCAATCTAAAGGTCCCGGGTTCGATCCCCGACGGCGGCACTCATCCTTTCCGACTATTTGTCTCTCACCAATGGGTCGATAATCGTAAACCTATGTGGGATAGCAGCTGGAGGCTAGGAAAGGATGTGATGGCGGTACTGGTGTGAGAAATACCAGGAATCCATTGTTAGGTGCTCCAGCCGCCGCGATATAACTGAAAGATTGTTGAAAGCGGCGTAAAACCCCATTCAAACATACAAACAAATCTTCCTGAGTTACTCAAGCGCTTTACGGAAGAATCGTCGCCGTAAATGCAAACGTCAAGACGACTATGAAGTGAATAAATAACCCGGATGATGAGAAAGTCGAAAGAAGAAGCGCATCCAAATCACATTTAATTTGAAAATAAAAAAAAATAACGATTTACCTACCTACCCTGTATTTTCCGAAGCAAAATTTAGAAAAAAAAAAGATTCGCCTACCTACCTACCCTCTTTTTTTTCTAGCCCGTTAGCGAAAACACAGCTATTTCTTTTAGGCCTAAGTGACATACAATGTTGGATATTGTTAGTTGTCGACATAAATATCAGATTTATAGCTTAACATATTACTAAACGAAACATTTTTGACCTGATCAAAATTGACCAACCGCGCCTGCCAATCAAATATCCAGTCCACCCATATAATCATTTAAAAGCATTATTGAATGGGAATAGGTTAAATCAGCTGTAATTACGATGATTAAGTCGCCACACTAAAAACATACTTGAAATAAATGTCAGAGTTCCTTTCTAAATGATTTGATTGGCCACTCGATATATTTGATGATAAACGCTATCCATCGATTGATGCAATCTTCAGTTGGTTCCAAAGACCAAATGAATATCTGACAATACAGAAAAAATAAATACCCCTTAAATAGCATGTATGCTTTTTAATGGCAATCTGAGTTAAGATATGAAGAGAATATTTTTTTTGTATGGTGGTATGTTATGGACCAAATGACTAATCACACTGTATGAGTAGGCGAAGCAGATTCATACATTAGTGTAATTAGGTTTTTTCTTTTCTTAACTTCATGGAAACAAAAAAATATTCCATTCATTTTTTATAATCTAACGACATCAAGCAATAAAAGCCATTTTTTTTTACAAATTTCGGTTTGTCTTTGTATGGAGCTATTTTTAGTGGAGGAATACAAAATGGCTGCGTGCTAAAAAAATTGTAAATGGAGGCATAAATACCTTTTTTTCGTCCAAGCAGAAGGCCCGTTTTTGATAGACGAAACTGAAAATTAAATCATTGTCTAAATATGAGGGTCTTAATTAACTCTTACCTCCACCATTTCTGTAACATAAGTAAGGAAACCTCCAGATATTCCCGAGACCAACGGAATACCCAATGCAAGATAGGAGAAAATCAAGCTTGTGGGTCCAAGTCTCTCTTTTAACTTGAATCTAAAAGTAAAAACTTCTTGAATTTAGTTAAGCATATTTCCCAATATCAAAACCGGTGCTCGTGGATAATGAATCGACCAATCACGGCTGTCAATAAAATAACCAGTCGACCAATAAAATCATTCATTGAGACCAGAAATGAGTTTTGATCTCCAACATTGTCAGCCATTTTTTGTAGCCTTTTTTGTTAGTTTGGCAACTAAAACGTCGAAACTAAAGCTTATTCGTGCTGTACTTACGACATTTAGTTCGACAACCACCTATACTAATTTTTTGCTACATGCAACTGGCAATAGATTTCTCAAAATAACGTCCTTTAAAATCGAAGCGGGACTTCCTGTCAGAGTCGATGGGCGTGACAAATGGGGTAAGTGGGCGGGGCACGCGATTTGTCAGTTGACAGATCGTTGCAACACCTGCTTAGCATTGACAAGAAGTTCCATCGTTATACTGAAAGTTGTGGTCAGTAGCTTATAAATAACGAATCAAATAGTTTGTTGGCGACCTTAACGTGGTGACTTCAGTAAGGACGTTGAAGTCGCCAGACAAAAATGCTTGTTATAAATGTTGGCCAATCTCGGAGACCAAGATTCATCTCCGTAGTAATGAATACGGCGATCCGACAATTGACTAATCGCGGCTGTCAATCAAAAAATCATTTTTTAGTATAACACTTTACAGTACAATCCCTTGTTTTATCGTCCCTGTGATTTTATACTTGAGAAAATATTGTGGGAAAAGAAGAAATTGCTTATCAAAAGCAATTTCTTCTTTTTCCACAATATTTCTAACCTATATGTTGCTTATTTTTCGAATTGCACCCACTTTTGAATGTCATCTGCAACTTCTTTCAAATCGGACGAGACTAAAACATTGAAAAACAGGAAAGGGCGAAACATGTTGTGATACCATTTATATTCACACACACATATATATAATATACTCATATCAGCGAAATAGAAAATTAGAATGAGGTTTTAGCCACAAGTTCTCACAATCTATGATATGCCAGTCCCCTTGTTTAACCCATTTCCACACGATTGAATTTTAGACCAGTCCTAATTAAAAAAAGTTGCAGACAACAATTTTAAATTTTTGAAATCTTCAATTTATTTGTCTCATGGGGTAGATAATGAAGAAAGTGTTGCTTGTTACAAGCAATTTCTTCGTTTTCCACAATGTTTTACAAAGCTTTTATATTAAGGGGCGTTTAAAAGCGTCATTGTGATGTAATGGGTTAACACACATATGGTCAGTTTTCAGACAAAAAACTAGTAAAAAAATCACAAGAAAACCTACATAATCTGAGTTTGAAGGAAGGTAATTATCTTCAGGCAATAGAGTTTATCTGAATGAAAAAAATAATACATATGATGAGAAAGTAGCAAAGTATTGGGAGGGCTTAATTAATTCAATAAAAGATATTGAGCCAGAGAGCCCCATTATCAGTAAGGACACACAAAGGCGTTTCTATAAGCGATATCATTGATAAGTAATTTTGAAGTTGAACATTTCTTTTTATGAAGCTTATTGCAACTGTTTTCGAAGGATTGAACGTTATAAGCCAGCGATCATCCCATTGAGATATGGTATGTAAATCGTGATTCACCATACCTTCATTTGTTGAAGAACATGCTAATGGCAGTATTACACCGTTTAAAATCAAGATGAAACTTCCTGCTGGAGTTAAAGGGCGTGGCCAAAGTATTGAGTGGGCGGGAACAGCGATTGATAAATTGTGATTCGGTTCTATAATGTTTTGACTGGTATTTTCGTGCCATTTTCATTCAACCTAAGCATTGATCCGATTACCGATATCATACTTACTTCGTTCAACTGCAAGTAATTAGGGAAGCAGAATCGAGATGCCTTTATGTTAGTTATAAAACTGTTGTTATCCGATGTAAAACGATTACGGCTAAAGACATTATTCAAAACATGCATACATACATATGTAACGCTAAAAATGGACCCTGGGGGAAATTTGGTTAAACAAATATTTGATAACTGAGTTCCGGAGACAGCAATTGTTATTCGAGGTTGATGTATAACATTTGTCATGCTGTATGTGCAGTCTGATCTTTGTCTACAGCTTCTGCTTGTCCACTTTAAAGCTAGAATTGTTTATACCGTTAATTTTCTAATTAATCACCTAAGCATAATGAACATTTTTGTGCTTTCATTCCCTTTATATTAACATAATTCTGTAGAGGATTTTATTCAGCATGACAAGGGTTAAAATGTAATTGTTTAGAACGATAACACAATATGAACCTTCAGAAACTGTTTAAAGGAGAAGAGGTTTAGACTTCGCGAGTCCATAATAGGAGTAAGTCGTTTGTATTTTTGAGATGCATTTTTGTGTGTGTGTGGAACGGATCTTTGTCATAAAGCGGGTCTTGCACATATTATGATAGAACAAAATTAGTTCTAAATTTTTAAATTTCTAACTGTAAAGCTTTTTATACATTTGAAAAAGGGTGATTGAGCTGACCTTTTTATAGTGCACATGACTTTGAATAACTTCTTAAGAAACAAGAAAAAAAATCATATTAAAGATATCTGTCGATTGCACTGAAAATTGCCTTATTTGTAATTGCAATCACGTTTCGATTACGTCATTACGTCATTGGTTTCCGCTATCGATTCCGTCAATATCGACATTAACCGCAGACTAATGATCATATCCGATGTTACGATGTTTCAAAGTAGGGCATAGGACTTATATCAAAATGATTTAATTTTAAGTTTCGTCTATCAAAAACGAGCGTTCTGGTTGGTCGAAAAAATTTATTCATAACCCCATGAACAAAATTTTGAGCACGCAGCGAGTTTGTATGCTTCCGCACAAAATAGTCCCATACAAAAAGTTATCAAAATTTCTAAAGCGGTTTTTTTTTTCGCTCGATGCTATTAAATTATAAGAAATGAAGGGAATATTTTTTGTTTTTATGGAGGTATGAACCGAAAGACCTAATCACACAATGTATGAATCCGCTTCGCGTATTCATACAGTGTGATTAGGTTTTTCGGTTCATACCTCCATGAAAACAAAAACTATTCTCTTCATCTCTTAATCAAACTCTAAAAATGATATTGTTACCTTTTAGAAAAGCAGATAATTGCCCTTCATCAAATGTTCATTAACATCTGTTCAAAAGCCGCATTAAAGATAAAGGTAACAACAAACGATTATAGACAATTGGGAAAGTGGTCGCGTATTCATATTAAAGTGATGATTTTTTCGGTTCATACCTCCATGAAAGCAAAAGATATTCTCTTCATCTCTTAAATGAATTTGAATATATAAACACAAAATTAAACTAATAGACAACTATACTGAGGGAAAAATGTTTAGCAATTTCGTACGTTACAGCCAATTTCTCCGGTGTCTAGCTTTGGATTCAAACCATATTTTCACACATCGATCTTTTATGTGTTAGCCACAGTATTTAAAACAAAAGCTTTGTCCACAGTACACAGATGCTCCCTACGGTAGCTTTGATTATACCAAACGGCAATAACTCCAAAATTATGCAAGCAAGAGTTGGGGTTCTTGTGCACTGCACTTCTCCTAAATGAGGTCTATCCACCTGTGAAGTTTCAAGTTGATAGCTTTTATACTTTCAGAGATATGCTCCGGACAAAATGTAAGTCTTTAAAATAACAAAGGGCAATAACTCCAAAAACTATGCATCCAAGAGTTGTGGTTTTTCAGCACTGCACTTCTCCTCAATGAGGTCTATCCACCTGTGAAGTTTCAAGTTGATAGCTATTATACTTTCAGAGATATGCCCCGGATGATTTCGGGACGGACGGAAGGACGGAAGGACAGAAGGACGGAAGAAGGAAGTACAGACGGACGGACAAATGCAAATCTATATGCCCCCCCCCCTCATTATGTGGTTGGGGCATAAAAATCAGATGATTTAAAGGTCATACGTGTTTGTTGTACAGCGTCAAACACGGTAGGGTAGGGAAGTAAAAGTAACACAAAGATTTAATATCTTGTGTGTCCACCGGTTGTGCCAATAACGGCAAAGCGTCTTCTCATGCTGGAAAAGAGCCTACGATTACTGGTCATAGGGATACGACCCTATTCCTGACGCAGAACACGTTCCAGGTCTATAACGTAATTAACGTTATTCCTGTCTCTTTCTCTCCTACCCAGACATTATTAGTCTGTAAAAGGTCCAACGTGTGGGTGGGCATTATCTTGCTGAAAAATGGTAGCAAGCCCTAGACGCAAGAACGGCAATATCACTGGCTGGACAATTCCGGTGCAGTATCGAACGGCATTTAAGTTTCCCTGAATAGCTACCAAGTCAGTCTTGCCACGGTATGATATACCACCCCAGACCATGACGCTGCCGCCTCCAAAACGGTCATGTTAAATGACGTTGGCGGGATCCATCCTTTCGCCAACACGCCTCCAAACACGTGCCCTGCCATCCGCAAACATCAAATTAAAACGGGATTCGTCTGTGAATAGGACCCGATTCCACATTCGTCTTGGCCATCGACGGTGTACCCTTGTCCAATTCAATCTTGCATGTCTGTGTGCACGTGTCAAAGGAATGCCAACGTAAGGTCGACTTGCGCGTAAACGTGCCGAACGAAGTCTGTTTCTTACAGTACGAGCACAGACCCGTGTTCCCGTTGTATTTTGGACCAAACCGGCTATACGAGTGCTATTGAGGAAGCGATTACTCCGTGAACACGTCACGATGTAATTGTCCTCAAGTTGGATAGTCTTACGTTGCCTGCCTGAACGTGGCCAGTCTTTTACGGTGCCTAATTGACGATACTTTGTTCTAAGTCTTGAAATGGAACTTTGGCTCGCGCCAAAATGTTGAGCCACCTCTTTTACCACCATACCACCAGCCAGCATACCGATGGCTACGTTCCGTTGGTCTAAGTTAAGCCCTGGGCGACGTCCCTTTTGAATTTTTTTTTTAATGTTTTAATGAGTTATCTTGTTATTGATGCTAACCAATAAACTGGGATAGATATTGTGGATATAGACTTCACTTACATGTGGAAGCAGGTGCAGAACGTGTTTCAGCAAAATTGCGTCAGACAGCCTTTAGAAGCGAGCAAAACGTGCTCTTAATGCATAATTAGTTAGTTAGCTTTTAAAAATTGCAAACGAGACTGATTTTATAAGGTTTATACATTTACGTTGAAAAATAATGTAGGTAGAAAAAAAATTGCTAAACTTTTTTCCCTCAGTATACGTAAACACAATAGGTAAAAAATGTAACAAAGTTGATTAATTTACGGATAAATATATAAACATGTGTACACGATAACACATGTCTTACCTGGGACATTTTACGGCGTTCCTGTTTGTTAATCTGATGTTGATGTTATTGCATCAGTAAAACACTATTACTATCAAAGACGTTCTTTCAGATAATGAATCCCTCAAATAATGCGTCGTTAAAGAATACCTGAACGGGTATATATTTCAAGTTGACATGTCATTTGAAAACTACACACGGGTGATTTTGTTTATCTCTATCTTAAGTCTACATAATACTGTATTATTAATTTTTTGTTGATTTGTAGTCGCCATTGCTCTTGTTTACAAACGCTTGTGTTTCCAGTCCAGGAACCGTAAAGTTCGAATCTCCGGGTAGTCCGGCAAATTGTTAGCCCTGTCCAAATACAAAGGTTTTGTAGATGAAAATCTAAAGTGGATTTAATTTGTACAATAAACACTCAGTATGGTAGATAAGGTAGTGGAAAAAGAAGAAATTGCTTGTTACAAGCAATTTCTTCTTTTTTCTACAATGTTTTCTCGATTATGAAATTTCAAGGACGTAAAAATTAGGGATTGAACAAGAAAGGGTTAACTAAAAATTATAGGAATTTCTGACCCGTTAGATGAAATAATCAGATTAAAACCGTGTGATGACGTCAAGACGTTATCATCACCAACGTCATGAAGAGGCTAATAATAGTTTTTGACAAACTTCATCTGAATGACCTCTGCTGGTTCGATCTCTCAACCTTTACCTGTTTTGAACATTCTTGGACCTGTCCAAATTCAAAAGTTTTCGGACAAAAATTCAAAGTGGATTTAGTTTAAATAATAACTAGTCATAAGGGTAGTAAATATTGTAGAAAAAAGAAGAAATTGCTTGATACGAGCAATTTCGTCTTTTTCTACAATATTTTCTCGGATATAAAATCACAGGGGTGTAAAATCCAGTGATTGAAACAGAAAAAGGCTAATTTGAATAAGGACATGGGTAAGGACATGAATAAGGATATGAAAAAGGACATGAATAAAGGTCGGGTAATTAGCTGGTCATTCGATTCGAATCTGGTGGGCATATATATATTCTTTATTTACCTCCATCATTGAAGAGTTATACATGTATACAAGAGAAACACAACACCAGACAAACAATACAAATACAATGCAAAGACAAGACAATGAAACATTACTAAGTATACACAAAATACATGCAAAAGGAAGCACATTCAGATGACATGGAGTTTATGTCAATTTTTTTTTTTTTTTTTTTTTTTTTACATATTTTATTTGTTATAACTTTTATCTATCATTTTATTAATTCAATTCCTTAACTCATCAATTTATTTAATTCATCAATTCATCAATTTATTAATTCATCAGCCACTTTATTAATTTATTAGCCAATTTATTAATTCATTAATCAATTTACTAATTTATTAACCAATTCTGTAATTCATCAATTCACTAATATAATAACTTATCAATTTAATTGTAATAATTTCTTTATTTATTAATTTATTAATTTATTCATGTTGGTGACATACAATGAATAATATTTATTTGGGTTTTAAGTCTGTCATTTCACCGTGTTTACTTATTCTAACATAGCGAAAACGAAAATCGGTTAGAATATGTATGATGATAGAGATTTGACTGCGTACTTTATACATTACTTATCAATATGCCTATGAAAAGAGTCGAAAGTGGCATCATTGTAATAAGTATTAGTTTGCCTCGAGTACTCTAAGGATATTGCATCTTAGGTGATAGGGGTAGTAAATCGAATATGTTTTGTCAGATGGTGAATATACTTTAATGTACATTTGTAACACTCGACCCTGTTTTCGTCAGACATGTTAGCAAAAGTATAACCTGAAATCATTTGTACAATTTGATCTCCAATATCAAGCTGGATAAATTGCGTGTAAATTTCAATCGACAATAGATGATGTAACCTGTTGAGAAATAACTGACGGGTGTGATCATTAGCCTGACAAAACATGAGTAGGTGCTCTGCTATTCGGTCTTTTTGAAGATCACATATGGGACAAACCACTTAATACGGCCTACTGAAATATTTTCCTATGAAGGAAATAACCGTATAACAGTAATTAGTATAGTCCCTGTATAATCTGGAGAAATGCCAAATATTTCCCACTTAAATTTCATTTTGTATGTAAATAAAATTTGCTATATCTACGTCGTTTAGTATTTTTGAAGTGTAACTTATGTTAGCTTCACGGATAATTGATCTGTCAATTATGTTTTTCCATGCGCATTGTTTTGGAAAAATACCATGATTTAAGTATTCATTCCAGTAGTCCAATATTTCGTACTTACCAAAAAGTCTAAAAATATCTGGAACAAAACCAATGGCTTTACTAGGGTTTGTTTTGAAATTGTATAAGCGGTTGGCAAATACCATTTTAACGCGTTTTATCTTGCCCATGTTACAAAGCTGGCCGAAAAATTGCAATTTTCGTTTATCTATTTCTCGTTCTATAGAGAATACGCCCAATAGACTCTGCGCTATTTCTGTACGGGTTTGTCTAGATAGACCTTGAATAGATTTAATACATTGCATATGGGATTTTTCGAGAAACTGTACTTGTTGCCTTGTTAAATTATTCCACAGTTCATTGCCGTATAATGCCCTTGGTAGAACAACTGTCTTATAAAGATGTTTCATAGTGATGGGATGTAGACTCTTTTTATTGAAGCCAATACTAGCAAGACTAAAGTAAGTTTTTCTCATCTTGTCACATGCATTATTTACGTTTATTGTAAGATCTAAATTTTTGTCACATACGGAACCCAAATGAGTGTAATTGTCTGTTTCTTTGACTTCGTCGGTACCTAAGTACCATGTCCGAGTGGAAAAAAAGTTTTGGGAAGAAGTTTCGTTGAATACAACAACGTTACACTTCCGTGCATTCATGTAAACCTATTTTACTCAACGAAACTAGGTGCATGTCGTCAGCGTGCGTAGGTGAGCCAACGCTGTATCCGCTGAGTTTCAATGATGCAGTAGTATTTTCTAATTTATTCATTAAATTATCGATAAAGATTACGTAGAGCAAAGGGCTCAAACACTGGCCTTGTCTGGTTCCCTTTTGAATAGGGAACCAGTCTGACGTTTCGCCGTTTGAGTACACTCGGCTGTACACGTGTTCTAACATGTTGATGATTACCTTTAGAATTCTAGGATCAATTCCTTTTTCGTATAATTTCACTACTAAGATGCTATGCGCAACATGATCAAACGCTTGGCGTACGTCAAGAAAACATGTATAAAGTCTACTGTTACGTTCTCGAGCGTAGCAAATACTTTCTTTTAATAAGAATGACGTCATTATGCAACTAAAGTTCTTTTGGAAGCCACCCTGCATATCATTTACTATCATAACGTTATCTTTTTCCATAAAGTTTATTAATACCTTTTCGTACACTTTAAGTAACACCGAACAAAGACTTATTGCCCGGTATGAATTAGGATCATCCTTTGATTTCGGCGCGCCTTTATACAAAGTAGAAATAACACCCTTTTTCATGTCTACAGGTATATAGCTAAAATCGGTTATAGCTTGATACAATTTTGTAATTACGGACAAGAGTAATTTTCCACCAAATTTTAAATGCTCGTAATTGATATTGTCAATGCCACCTGCTTTACCATTTTTGCATCTTTTCAAACAATCAGCCACGATTTCTGACGTAATTTGTATACCTGTACTATCTATCGAGTTTAACTCGTCTTTTATCTTGGTATACTCGGATTGATCCTGCTCTGAGTTTGCTGCATACAAATTTGAAAAGTAATCTTTCCAACCATTGTTTATAGATTTCGGCGTGTTAAGAATATGGCAATCAAAATTCATTTCAAAAATATTCACATGGCATTTCTTGCCCCTTCGTTTATTGATAAGCCTCCAGAATTCATTTTGATCCACCTCGGCCGCTGTATTTATCTCATTTTCCAAATTAAGCAAATGTTCGTTAACCTTATTTCTATGGCAATTTCTAAATGCTGATTTTGATCGCTTATATTCAACATAAGATTCAAACTTAATGCCTCTAGGCTGATTTTCTTCGATCCATTTATTCCGTTTTAACTTTACGACATTTTTCAAGGTTGAGAGCTCAGAGTCCCAAAACGGTTTTATAAATGGTTTAAATATGGATTTCGGAATACACGCATCTGTAGCGGCAATTATCACTGAAACAATCGTATTGTACATAACATCTATGTCTTGTTTACAAATCAAATGGTTAGATAAAGCATTTTTTAATAAATCACTATTTTCTATATATTCATAATATTTTGTAATGCGATCTTGTGGTACTGATTTCCAGTTCAAGATTCTGTTTTCACACTTGGTCTTTTTCCCGCTCTTTGCCACAATAGGGATTTCTATGACTGAGATAATGGGACGATGACTTGAGACATTTGAATTTGCATCTTGTAAAATTTTGCAAGAGCGGACCTTTTCTAAATAATTATTTGAGATCAAAATGTGGTCGATAAGTGGTCGAGACTCACCGAATATGTGGACGAATGAAAGAACCAAAATCGACAGCCGCTCCTGGGAATCGAACCGGGACTTCTTGGTCGGGCAGCCGAAGCTCTGCCTCTAGACCACAGACACCACAATTCAGTACAGACAGACATGGAGGGTTCACAAACCTTTTCAAGCTGACTTAAATTAGCATGTTTGTTACATTTCATATAAACTGCCAGGCCACCTCAGATAGACTGATAGCGAGTGACTAGTAACGTCATTCTAGAAGAAAATTGTAATGATACCCCCGACTCAAATCCTTATTATCATTAATAATATTAATTCACCAATCGCGTCTGTCAATCAAATTACCAGTCGACTAATGAAATAATTCATTGAGACAAGAAGTTAGTTTGATCTCCCCCATTTGCCGCCATTTTTCTTTACAATTTTATTGTTTTGCGACTAAAAAGTCGTAGCTGCAGCTTATTCAATATGTAGTTACGACGTTTTGGCCGACAACTTACTATTCTACTTTTTAGTTACATGCTACTGACCATATTTTTTTCGAAATACGTTTAAATCGAAGAGGGGCTTTCTGTCTGAGTCAATGTGCTGGGCTAACGGAGGAAGTGGGCGGGACCAGAGATTGGTCAAAGGGTGACATAAATACCATTACCACTGCTAGAAAAAGATATCCCTTTCCGCTAAATATCCAAGACAATGTATTATCGGTAAATATCACAATCCAATCGATTGTTGTCAGTTGGGCTGGCCAGGCAACCGCCAATAACTCAAATATACAGAGTAAAGCTTCAGATTAGATAGCGCATTTACGCCATTTTTTTTGTCGTTGTTGTTGTTTTTTGTTTTGTTTTTTTTAATTGTTGTTGCTGTTGTTGTTTTGTTTGTTCGATCATTGTCTGGCTCAAATTGCAGGTACACCTTAAATGTATTTGATGGAAGAACGGACTGCTCATGTTCTGTACATTATGATACCATTTTAAAGGCTACACGATCATTTTAGAGTTTTCCTTCTCAGATAAAGCAAATCTGACGGATCGCTCGTCCTGCCCGCAGACTTCAAAGGAAGTTCGATTTAAAAATTTAACGCCGGGATTTTTTACGTTTTTGTTTGTTTTTGTTTGTTTGTTTGTTTTTGTTTTCTAATTTAATGGCCTGTAACATGTACCAAAAAGTAGAATGGTTGGTTTAACCCATCACCAAAAGACAAAATTTTAGACTGGTTCAAATTCAAAGAAGTTGCAGACGACAAGTCGGAGTTGGTGAAATCTTTAAAAGTATTGTCGTTTGGGGCAGAAAACATTGTGGATAATGATGAAATTGCTTTTTGCAAGCAATTTCTTCATTATCCACAATGATTTCCAAAGTTTTCATATTGAGACCCGTTTACAGGCGTCTCTTTGTAGGAAGGTGTTAATACCCAAACGTCGTTCCTACAGCTTTACTAAGCTGTAATTGTGACGCTTATGTCAACAAACTACCCCAAATACTCTACACTAATGAAAACTAATATCGGGATTCAGAGCTCATTACCGATCGAAATGTAGGATTTGATTGGTCTATCGAAATTTTGAATGGCAAGACTATGGACAGATCGGTGACCAGCTCAACAGACCTCCGACAAGACAATTCGAGAGAGATATTCCACAAAGTTAGAATAAAATATATGGAGTTGAGACATGATACAAAATGCAAATAATTGTAAGACAAGATGATTATCGTGACTATTGTTTTTAAAAACATTAAAGAAGATGGATAGAAATGTTAGGAATGCGCTATTATTTTCGTTCGTATTGTGAATTCTTCCATAGCGCTACATTTTACCCATTACCAGACGACAAAATATTAGACTGACCCGAATTGAAAGAAGTTGCAGACGACACTTGGAAGTTTATGAAATTTCGGATTTTTTCAACTTGCTGGGTAGAAAACACTGTGGAAAACGAAGAAATTGCTTGTAACAAGCAATTTCTTCTTTTTTTACAATGTTTTCCAATTCTTTTTTCCTTGGAGGCGTCTAAAGGCGTCACTGAGTGGGAATGGGTTAATATAGAATACCAATATTTTCATCTCACAAAAGTTGAAAACCGGCGGCTTAGCTGCATGAAGTTGATAGGCAAGTTGTCCGGCAATTTTAAGTTTAAGTTGGAGGCATGCGGTCTATTGAGCACAATGAAAAAGAATGTTTCAAACGATTTCGTCTTTTTTCACAATGTTTCCCAAAACCCTCTCTTCTCCGTTTTCTAATCATCTCAAGAAAAAGGCTTTGGAAAACATTGTGGACAATGAAGAAATTGCTTTTAACAAGCAATTTATTCAATCTCCACAATGTTTTGTACCCAACAAGGGAAATATTTTCTAAATTCAACCATGCTTTGCTAGCTAACAGTACTTTCAGTACTTTGATTAATAGTCTGGCCTGGTAGCTTGAAAACGAAAATTGTATCAAAAAAGCATACCAACCTTGCCGTGCAATGAGTTTTAAGATTGAATTATACAGTGCAGCCTAGCGGCCTATGACCGAGAAAATGAATTCTTCACCTAATCGCTTTGCGGAATTGCGGCCTAGAATTAGTAGACTGTTTTCAATTTATCGGCCACAAGGTCCATGGGCCTCGTAGCGTCAAAATAAAATTAGCGGTCTGGACCTTAAAGATTAGATGGATAATAAAAGCGCAGTGCAATGAACACGTTAACATCAAGAAATCATGGCTTCGACCAAGTACCACTACGAAAAGATTATCACAGATTGAAAAAAGTCGGCCGAATTGGACATTGCCGCCGAGAAATCACGGCTCTGACCAAGTATGACAAACCTTCATGCCGAAAACACGATCTCAGCCGGTAGTCGAGCGAATCTAAAAAAGCCTACTTCAATCAAAGAGCATGATGAGAAGTACGCAGAAATACTTAGATATCTAAACGAAAAAAAAAAAAATATATATATCTCGAAACTAGGGTAGGAAGGGCGCATGGTGACTTTCGAGAAACGATAAGTGGCTATGCTACAGCTAAATATCAGTGTTCGAGGCCAAGACTGTTGCCTTTAATTATGTATTTACATGACCCTACGCTACCCGATAGCTAGGGAGTTTAAACCAGTTCTTATTTTCACTCTGCCAGGCCGCTAGGCCGCTAGATAGTCAGGCCATTATATACTGAGGGAAAAAAATTTAGCAATTTCGTACGTTACAGCCAATTTCTCCGGTGTCTAGCTTTGGATTCAAACCATATTTTCACACATCGATCTTTTATGTGTTAGCCACAGTATTTAAAAAGATCAGATGATTTCAAGGTCATATGTTTTTGTTGTACAGCTTCAAACATGGAAGTGATAGGGAAGTAAAAGTAACACAAAGATTTAATATCTTGTGTGTCCACCGTTTGCGCCAATAACGGCATCACTGCGTCTTCTCATGCTGGAAATGAGCCTACGATTAATGGCCATAGGGATACGACCCCATTCCTGACGCAGAACACGTTCCAGGTCTCTAACGTTATTAATGTCATTTCTGTCTCTTACTCTCCTACCCAGAAGGTCCCAAAGGTGTTTGATCGGAGGCAGATCCGGTGATTTGGCTGGCCAATCTAACACATCAACATTATTAGTCTGTAAAAGGTCCAACGTGTGCCGAGCGATATGTGGGCGGGCATTATCTTGCTGAAAAATTGTAGCAAGCCCTTGACGCAAGAACGGCAATACCACTGGCTGGACAATTTCGGTGCAGTATCGAACGGCATTTTAGTTTCCCTGAATAGCTACCAAGTAAGTCTTGCCACGGTATGATATACCACCCCAGACCATGACGCTGCCGCCTCCAAAACGGTCGTGTTGAATGACGTTGGCGGGATCCATCCTTTCGCCATCACGCCTCCAAACACGTACCTCGTCATCCGCAAACATCAAATTAAAACGGGATTCGTCTGTGAATAGGACCTGATTCCACATTCGTCTTGGCCATCGACGGTGTGCCCTTGTCCAATTCAATCTTGCATGTCTGTGTGCACGTGCCAAAGGAATGCCAACGTAAGGTCGACGTGCGCGTAAACGTGCCGAACGAAGTCTGTTTCTTACAGTACGACCACAGACCCATGTTCCCGTTGCATTTCGGACCAAACCGGCTATATGAGTGTTATTGAGGAAGCGACTACGCCGTGAACTCGTCACGATGTAATTGTCCTCACGTTGGGTAGTCTTACGTGGCCTGCCTGAACGTGGCCTGTCTTTGACGGTGCCTAATTGACGATACTTTGTTATAAGTCTTGAAATGGAACTTTGGCTCACGCCAAAATGTTGAGCCACCTCTTTTACCATCATACCACCAGCCAGCAAACCGATGGCTACGTTCCGTTGGTCTAAGTTAGCCCTGGGCGACGTCCCATTTGATTTTTTTAAATGCTTTAATGAGTTATCTTGTTATTGATGCTAACCAATAAACTGGGATAGATATTGTGGATATAGACTTCACGTACATGTGGAAGCACGTGCAGAACGTGTTTCAGCAAAATTGTGTCAGACAGCCTTTAGAAGCGAGCAAAACGTGCTCTTATTTCATAATTAGTTAGTTAGCTTTTAAAAATTGCAAACGAGACTGATTTTATAAGGTTTATACATTTACTTTGAAAAATGGTGTAGGTCGAAAAAAATTGCTAAACTTTTTTCCCTTAGTATGTTTGAATTTAAACTTCCAGACTGCAAGACAGCAAAGCTGCATTGGGCATTTTATTCAAAAGTTGATTTTACACCGCCAAAATCATAAGGTAAGACTCTAGACTGTTTCACGCTGCAGAGCCATGGAGACCGCCAGACTCGATATTTATCTTTGATATCTTTGTCCAAAAGGCACAAATCCACACGTTGTTAATTGACCAATCGTTGTCAATCTATTAACCAGTCGACAAATCGAACCATTCATTCAGTCCTAAAATCAGTTTTGAGCTCTGTCGTTTGCCGTCATTTATGTTAACCTTTTTTGGTGGTTTGGCGACATAAACGTCGTAACTACAACTTATGTAAAGCCAACCAACCATTCTAATATTTTGTTACATGCTACTGGCCATAAAGTTTGCAAAATAACGCCGTTTAAAATAGATGTTGGTTTTCTTGTCGGAGTCAATGGGCGAGGCTAACAAAGCAAGTTGGTGGGGGCCAGCGATTGGTCAATTGAATAATCGATCCGTATATTACACCTATGACGTAATCTTTATTTCAGACCTTTGAACATGTCACATGTATATATAATGAAAGAAAATCTCTTCACAAAAACTAATACGCGGGCATTCACACACAATTAAACGAACAAACAAACAAACCAACATTAACACACACAATCTCTCTCTGTCTTTTTTTCTTGCTTTGTCCGTATGTTGTTCTCTCTCTCTCTCTCTTTCTTTCTCTCCCTCTCTCTCCCTCTTTCTTTCTTTCTCTTCCCCTCTTTCCCGTTCTATCTACACCCTTTTTCCCACTCTCTTCCTTTCTTTTTTCTCGCCCTCTTTCTTTCTATCTTTCTCTCACCCTCTCGCTCTCTCTCTCTCTCTCTCTCTCTCTCTCTCTCTCTCTCTCTCTCTCTCTCTCTCTCTCTCTCTCTCTCTCTCTCTCTCTCTTGCTCGTTCACTTAACTTTCCTCTCATTCCAAATCATCTCATCTTATCTTTGATCGGAATTGTTTGGGGGAATTGGTGCACCTAGCAATTAATTGTGAAAGGGAAATAACAAGAACATACATAATTGTAACCAATTATTTGATTACCTCCCTTATAATGCCATTGGAAGACCGGGTGTGTGATCCTTCCACGCGCGATGGCCTCAAATTTATAGGATGATATAATCTTATCATAGAAAAGCAAACGTTATTATCAAATTCTTAAAATAATAATAAGTCGTGTGCCCAATCCTTTACTTACTTAGTGAAAATATCGGACATTATGACATAACATAACATATTCTTTATTTCACCAGGGTATGTACAGCGTACAGTAAGATATTACAAACAAGTTTCCTCAGAGTTTTGGTAATGATTGGACCTTTAAATATAAGACTGAGAAATCCTGAAGGTTTATATCTAGAGTGGGAAAATCATTATAGCCAGTATGATAAGTGCTCATAAGTATGTATAGACGACGAAAAAGTAGTATATTATTTTTGTATTTAGGAAACATTTTCCAAGTTGATGGGATTTATACTTCATTTCAGGTGAACAGCAAAGGCCACGTTTCGACGATTTTCCAATATATTAAATAATGTGCAATGCTATAGTAATCACAAAAGCTACAAAAAAAGTGAAAGAAAAGAGAAGCTATAAACGGTACTATTAACGTTATAATTTTCAAATTCAAACTTCTTTTTTCATTATTGGTCTGTATATATGAAACTTACTTGTAAACATATTGTTTGTCGGATATTTGTGCCATTTTTCAGATGTTTTTGGACATAATGCATGCATCTATTTTAGTTTGGGACTATTATCGTTGAAGTTTTGATGTTTATGCATGTATTTTCAAATTAAGTTGGGTTCTGAGTGAATTGGAAATGAAAAAAAAAAAAAACAAAAAAACCCAAAGATATGATAAGGTTCACTGCGAGATTGTTCCGTTTTAGGCGTATAGAAAATGCCTTCATCAATTGGGCTAGAGCTAGCGTTTAAAATTGACCATTCGCAGCTTCCAGTCAAGGAATAAGCCGACCAATCAAATCATTTATTCAGCTCAGACCTAAGCTTTTCAACTCCTTCATTGGCCGCCATTTTACAACGCTTTAAAAGTAGTTTTGCGACTTAAACATCGTAGCTACAGCTTATTCAAGCTGTAATGTCGAAGTTTTGGTCACCAACCAACCAACCTACTTACTTCTTTGATACTTGCTACTGGCCATAGATTTTGCAAAATTCCGTCATTGAAAATCGAAGCGGGGCTTCCTGTTGGAGCTAATGGGCGGGGCATAGGAAATCAGTGGGTGGGGCTAGTGATTAGTCAATCGACGACCCATTAACCCTTTGACCATGAAATTCTAGGGGTCAAAAGTGATTTTGATGGGGACAAAACAACAAATAGAACCAATCATTTTAGGTTTGAGTACCGACATTGCATGTAAATCTATGAGGTAAGGAATTAATCTTTAACAGCATTTAAGACACCCCAATAAAAAATCAAAGCCATTTAGACATTTTCAAATTTCTTCAAATATTCCACAGAGAGAAATTTCTTAGTGTCAAAAAAGGATTTTTTCAGATTACGAGTTAAACACGAATCCTGACCCATTTTATTCACTTTGTTTTTATACTGGAAAGGACATAATTAAGTGTAAGATTTGACAGTAGTAAATCAAATAAAATTATCGCCATGTTTTATTGACCTATGGTATCACAAAAATGGAAAATTTAAATGTTGTTGAACTTTTAAATTTGCTTGAAAAACAATCTGCACTCTCTGGAATAAAAAAAAATATGTACACGCACACACCAATACCCATATATATATATTGAATTTTATTGAAGATACCGCAAACGGCAGATTTTAGATCAAAATGTCATTACTACATCTGTATTCAACAATAAAAGTGTACGGTGACCTTGACACTGTCGCTCTGTGTTACAAAATAGGGACTTTAACTTATTGAAATGCTACACTTGTGTTTAATGAACTATTACCTCACATTGTGATTTGACCGCTTGACCACTTCCCATGTGAGCCTGACCGCAAACAATGTTTTTTAAGCGCCAATTTGAAAGGTAAATAGGCCATAAAACTGACTTTATTTAAGATACCAATCCTAAAACCCTTCAACCCCGGCGAATAGTCGTTAAATTCATTCATAGCCTATAAGAGACCACCAAAATAAATGGTGTACTTTTTATTTTCTAGCTAGATTTTGGCGGTTTTTTTTTCTGTTTTTTCAGGTTTTTTCTCTCATTTCTCAATTCTCAATCTCAGAATGAAAAAATAACACGCATTTGGAAATTTCACATGTCCATATAAAGTAAGTGCAAGCTCAGACAGAACGGGATTTAATAAAATGAAAGATGGAAATATACGTTCTTATTCTTTTTTAAAATACATTTTATTTATCCCATTTCCAGTGTACAGAAATTTAGATTTGTTAAAAAATATTCTTGTCGTTTTAGATTATGTCACTGTAAACCTTTTTACTACCTTTAATTACATGTACAATGCGAAATTATATTTGGAAAAAGAAGAAAATACAGTTTCTTCTGTTTTAAAATAAATCCTTTAAAGTGACTTCTTTTATTTTACACAAATGTCTTGTTATTCTTATTGAAAGATTCTATTTTGTGTAATCTGAAAAGGAAAATAAGAACTTTCTCTCTTTTATTCAATTATTCTTTTTTTGTCATCATCATCTTTATTATTTTCTATTTCTTTATTAATTAATCTGCTTCAAGGTTTGATACAATGCAATGTTTCTAATCTGATTCCATCTAGTGATATACAAATTCAAAGTTGTAAATAAAAGTTTCTCCATGGTCATATTTATTCGAAATGGAAACAGTGTGACTTTCTTAACCCAGTCCCACTCAGTGAGCCTTTTAGACGCCCAAAGAACAAAAGTTGTAGAAAACATTGTGGAAAATGAAGAAATTGCTTGTTACAAGCAATTTCTTCATTTACCACAATGTTTTCTACCCGGAATGTTGCAAAAATCCCAAATTTCATAAACTTTGAATTGTCGTCTGCAACTTCTTTCAATTTGGACCAGTCTATAATTTTCTTGTGTGGTTATGGGTTAACTCTTACAATCGTTTGCATATTGTTCAAATACTAAATAAGAGATGTGAAATGAAATTGACCAATCGCGGCTGTCAATCAAGGAATAAAACGACCAATCAAATCATCCATTCACCACTGAATTGAGATTTCAACTCCGCCATTTACCGCCATTGGTGTGGATTCTTTTGTTTGGCGGCTTAAACGTCGTAACTACAGCTAAATTCAAGCTGTAGTTACGACGTTAAGGTCGCCAACCAACCGTTCTACTTTTTTTTTTCTTATATGCTACTACCCATCTTGCAAAACAACGCCGTATAAAACCGAAGCTGGGCTCCCTGGGTGATGACAGTGGGCGTGACCAAAGGAATAAGTAGAAGGGGCCTGCGATTGGTGAAATACAAAATACGTAAAATAAAAATAGGAAAGGGGAGACAAACGTTTTCTTTGTGCTATAAAAAAGTTTCTTATAAGTATATCTCACAGCTTTTTTGTTACCATAAGCATGGACGTGGCTATCTAAATTGATTCTCGCCAGGCCCTCAGACTTAGCTGGACCCGTCTTCTGAGCTCCACTTAAGTATCAAACGGTATTATTTTGAACAATCTATAGCCAGAACTACGTATCAAAATGAGACAAAAAGGCTGCGTCGTAAAACGAGGGGTTAGAGCAAAAACGTTTTTGCTCTTACCCCTCTAAATACTGAATAAACTTTTGTCACGACGTTTAATTCTCCATCCTGACAAAAAAAAGTTCAAAGAGATATTAGTCAATGTTGGAGTTCAAAGTTCGCTTCCGGTCTAAACGTGTGACCTGATTGTTCTATCGATTCTTTTTCTCTCCTTTTTGCAGCCACCAGCCGTGAAACTTAACAGCTAATAGTGGTTTGGTAGACAAGGTGCCTTGCGTCAAAATGATCTATCTGCAGTGTGAATAAGTATTAGATAGAATATTTTTACTTACACTTTGATTAGATATGATTATCTCCCCGTTTCGCAATTCGTTTCTTCCTATTTCTATTAAGCCATTCCCACACAATTCCGCCTTTAAACGTGTGTCAAGAAAAGAAGTGCAGAAAACATTGTGGAAAATGAAGAAAATGCTTGTGACATTATCCACAATTTTTTTCCATCCAAAGAGAGAAAAATAAAATTCAATTAATTTAAAACTATCCTCTGCACCTTATTTCAATTCGAACCAGTCTAAAAACTTTGTTGTGTGAGAATGGATTAACTATTCGTAAAATTAGTTCCATAGCTTTTAAAAGTAAGGGGTCGTTGTGTAGAAACTTATATGTTGAATACCTTTTATTACAAGAAAGCATCCGCTCGCACGACTTCTCTTCACAGACATTCTTTTTTTTTTCTAATATAGTTATTAAAGAAGACTCAGCGTATTACCATCTAGAACAAATGGAAAGGAACTTTATAAGCTAAAGCATCCGTTCTTATCCATTTTATATCAAATATCTTTATATATTATGTAGTCTCATTATATTTGTTTTTGAAATTTTGTTATGAAAAAACTACGGGGTCATCGAGGACCACTTATGTTTTTCTCGCGATATCTATCATTTTTATGGTTCTTTCGCAATTAAAACTTGACTGACAGCAAAAACTTGTCGTCGGTTTACAACCATAAAAGCGTAACGCCAGTTTATCAGGATGTTACTACGATGCTTTTATCGCCGATCAGTGATATTTAATTTTTTTTAGGTTTTAGCAATAAAAAGAAATGTATTACTAGAAACCCTTTTTCGCTTTCATCGCTCAAAATCCAAGTTATAAAGCTATATTGCTGAGCGACTGTAAATTTAACGTTTCGTGACTTTTTATCTAGGAAGTTTTTGTTTATAAATGCCAAGTATACCGCATGTTTGTTTGTCTATTTCATTAGCATGTTAATTATTGACCATAACATACTGAACGTATATGAAAATCTGTATAAATCATAATTATGATTATCATCATTTTTTAGCTCGGAAAAACCCGAGGTATTGTGATCACCATGGCGTCGTGTGCGCGTCGGCGTTGGCGTGACCAACTTTAAAGGTAGGTATCGATGTTTTTTTCATGTCACAGATTTTAATTATTTTTGTTTCCCCTCGTATACTATTTAAATACAATATGCCGAAAAGACGTTTTGCTAAAATCTGAGGTTGCTTATTAGAAAAAAGCGGGGTATTTCCTTAATAGCCTTCGTAGGCTATTTATCTATTTTTAGATTAATCCGAGACAGTTGCGAAAATTATATGATCAACCACGTGGTGCGAATAACCTTTGAAACCTTGAATTTTGTTTAAATTACATCACACCAACGTCATCGTTACGTCATCAGGAGTTATGTTCGCTAGCCGGTCTTTAAATCTGTAAAGATAAGTCAAAAACTGTCCTAAGTGTTATTGCGAATATAAACACTTAACGTAGTTTTGCGCTTACTCTTTCATGTGACCTGAATAAGGACGTTGGCTCTTTCGCTAGTAAATCTGTTACCATCAGTAGACTTTGGGTCATATGCAAATGCGGTCATTCATTGTCGTCAGCCGAATTCCGTGATATCTAAAAATAACCTGGAATTTCGCTGAACCTTTCCGATATAACCACAAAAAGCCTCTTTGGGCCTTTTGATTACCAACAAGACAATACCTGACTCAACTTAAAGTATTAAATGTTCGTTTGAGTGTATTTTTCGGCACTTGATAATTTTTTCTTATCTATGTTTCAGAAACACCGATACCTCCCTTTAACCTTGGTCATATCTCTGTTGTTATTGAAGATAACCTCATGAAACTTGGCGTGTGTATTGACCATCACAGGAGCTATCTAGACTATCAAAGGGGATAACTCTAAAAGTTATTGTAAGAGTTATGCCTCTTTCTCGGCTTAGAATTTTTACATTATCCAGCACCTGCAGCCGAGCGTTGGCACCCATTGGAGGTGCTCTTGTTTTTTCTCTTGCTTCTTTTGTTTTAATCCGAGAGAAAAGAAATGCTTATATTGCAATATTCTTTTATAAACCGTATATCGCCTGACACGAAGCCGTGCAGATTTATTTATTTCTCAATGAAAATAAATTTTGATCTTACACGGAAAAATAGACCTTCTAAGGTACGAAATGTTTAGATCCTGTTCACGCTGCAACAGTAGCAAATACTGACTCGGGCCAAAAACGGAGTTATTGATAGCAAATGAGGAAAAATTCTACACTGAAGAAAATTTAAAAAAGGTTGATTTCCGACATTTGAATTTTATTATAATAAAATCAGTCGCGAGAAGGATAACAGCGACCTTTAATTGGACAAATATAGTTAAATGTTAATTCGGATAGTCTATGTGAATTAGTATAAAGAAAAAGTGCTCTACATTTTTCGTGGGAAATTTCGTCTCTTCTATATGTTGGGAGAGTTTTGCTCCCTATAAATGTTTATCTTTCTTTCCTGCTTAACTTGCTTGTGTCCTTGATATGTTTTATATTTACTTTACCCTTTTCATTTCATTTTTTTTGTATTTTTTTATTTATATATATAATTTCTCTTTATTAGTGCAAGTATTTATCTATTGATTTCCTAATTATTTCTTTTTTTATAACCTATTCCCACTCAATCACTATTTTTTTACGCCCCTTTAGAAGTAAGAAGAACGCTTTGGGAATAATGTGGAAAATAAAGAAATTTCTTGTGTCAAGCAATTTCTTCATTATCCACTATGTTTTTCATCCAAAAAGAACATTTTAAAATTCCATCAACTTAAATTTGTCGTCTGCAGCTTCTTTCAATGTGGACCAGTCTGAAATTTTGTTGCTTGGGAATGGGTTAACCCTTTTCATGCTGAACCCGGAATATTCCGGTTTTTGCAGGAGATGAAGACCATAATCAGCCTGCTCATAAGTGCAGTCTGATCTTGGTCTACACCCCCTGCTTGTACTTTTCCCGTCAGAGTTGTTTAAGACTTTGATATCTAAAAGAAATATTGATTTTTGAACAACGACTTCTATCAGTGCTCTCAGCCCTTTGATTTCACAGCAAATCAGTAAGATAATACATACAGCATGGGTTAAGTTGCTCACTTTTAATTGAACAAAGCTGATAGGCTATTACTTTCTCAGTAAGTATTCATTTTAGGACACTTCTTAACCCACTACCAAGCGGCAAAAATTTAGACAGGTCCAATTTGAAAGGAGTTTCAGACGAAAATTAAAAGTTAATGAAATGTAAGATTTTTTCAACTTTCTGGGTTGAAAACATTGAAAAAATGAAGGAATTGCTTGTTGAAAGTAACTTGTACATTTTACGCAACGTTTCCCAATTGCTTTTCTTGTGGGGGCTTCAAAAGGCGTCATTGTTTGGTCATTGGTTAATATAGATGAGAGAAAACAGGCTCAAACCATCTTCGCTAGCCAAGGGTTCTAACTCCACCTTGTTCCTTACACGTTCGTATGGAACAAGGTGGAGTTAGAACCCTTGGCTAGCGAAGATGGGCTCAAACCTGCTTAACTTCACTTCATTTTAGATTATACTCCTAATAGACATGTCCGACGGAGAATGGAAACTCAAAAGGGGTCGTGTCAAAATAAAGAATTAAATGCATGACAAAAATCGAGGAATAACACTTCTTAAACCTTGTATCGACAAAATGGAACCAAACAAGTAGTTTGTTTCGTTCGGTTTTCAATATGCCCGTCTGTTCGCCAATCCCTTTGTCAGATTTGGTTTAAGATTTTCCCACAATTACAGAAGAATTTCGGTTGAAGGGCCGATATTTGGTATTCCAAATCTTAACAATGTCTATATTTCACTAATAATGTGACAGTCACAAGTCAACGTCAAGGTCGGAAATACTACTATCCAAAACTTATATTGACAAATTTAACCTTTTTCGGGAACAATTTGTTATAATTTAACTTTTAGTTTCACTTATCAGAAACGAGCGTTCGGATTGGTCGAGAAAAATATTCATAACTCCATGAACAAAATTTTGAGCACGCAGCGATTTTGTATGCTTCCGCACAAAATAGTCCCATGCAAAAAGGTATCAAAATTTGTAAAGCTTTTGGTTTTTCGCTGGATACTATTTAGTTATAATAAATGAAGATATTTTTTTGTTTTGTTTTCATGGAGGTATGAACCGAAAAACCTAATCACACAATGTATGAATCCGCTTCGCGTATTCATACAGTGTGATTAGGTTTTTCGGTTCATAACTCCATGAAAACAAAACAAAAAACCTCTTCATATCTTAATTGAACGGGTTACATCAATGCCAATATGAAATTCTGTTCTAAAAGCAACATCAACATATCTACAGTTTTGTTCTGCGCAAGAAGTAAAATAGTAGAGACTTCCCGTGTATTGAGTTTCGGCAGCACAAAAGACGAGAAAAGTGAAGACTCTTCGAATCTTCATCAACAATTCTCGCATTTTTTTTAAAAAGCTAGCTTTGAAATTTTTAGGAGTCCGATGAAAGTTATTTGATTGACCAGTGGGTTCCAATGGAAGGTAGCCCATAAAAATGTCAAGATTTTATCCACAGACAATTGTACCGGTAATAATGTAGACTCTATATCATGATAATGCGCTCATTATTGAATCACTTTAATCTGTATCATACATAGAATGGAAAAAATACAAATAGATTTTTAAATGAATCGAAATGCTTGTGTCGCTGCTTTTACAATAATACAGCGATACTTCGTTCCAAAGAAATCTCGGTAAATCTAGGGCGGCGTTGTATTTCGCTTACAACCACAAGCAAATATCTTAACATTCCATTAAACGAACATTGAACATCAACTACGAATGTCTAAAATCTTAATGGTTGGATGTGATTCATTCGATAGGACATTATCCGAATTTCCTGTCAAACAACAAACACCATTTCAAAATTCACCACCAAATTCCTTCGCTTTTTCCTTTAACGTTTCGCCACGTCATGCGTGTTTCGGCACGGAGTTCTGTTAAAAAGAGCACATTTTCTAAATGCTAGCAAATATTCCTACACCTTAATCTCGGGTAAGAAAAAAACTCAATCTTAAAGGCTATTCTTATCAAATTGTATAAAGTGGTATATTATAGCTCTGTGTATATAGGGAATATTACAACAGTGTCTTTTTCTAATTGTTGTTATCGTGTTCGAGAATCGTGTGTAGGTATTTTTTATTGGTTGAGACCGAAGGTTGAGACTGAAGTGTGAAGTTGGAAGTTTGAAGTGTGAAATGTGAAGTTGGAAGTGTGAAGTGTGAAGTTGGAAGTATGAAGTGTGAAGTTGGAAGTTTGAAATGTGAAGTGTGAAGTGTGAAGTTTGAAGTGTGAAGTTGGAAGTTAGAAGTATGAAGTGTGAAGTTGGAAGTTTGAAGTGTGAAGTGTGAAGTTGGAAGTATGAAGTGTGAAGTTGGAAGTTTGAAGTGTGAATTGTCAAGTTGGAAGTGTGAAGTGTGAAGCTGGCAGTATGAAGTTTGAAGTGTGAAGTTTGAAGAAGGAAGTTTGAAGTGTGAAGTGTGAAGTTGGAAGTTTGAAGTGTGAAGTGTGAAGTGTGAAGTTGGAAGTATGAAGTGTGAAGTGTGAAGTTGGAAGTTGGAAGTTTGAAGTGTGAAGTGTGAAGTGTGAAGTTGGAAGTATGAAGTGTGAAGTGTGAAGTTGGAAGTGTGAAGTTTGAAGTTGGAAGTCAGAAGTATGAAGTTGGAAGTATGAAGTGAGAAGTTGGAAGTATGAAGTGTGAAGTTGGAAGTATGAAGTTGGAAGTATGAAGTCGGAAGTTTGAAGTGTGAAGTTGGAAGTATGAAGTGTGAAGTTGGAAGTATGAAGTCGGAAGTTTGAAGTGTGAACTTTGAAGTATGAAGTGTGAAGTTGGTCCTTCCAACTTCGCACTTCAAACTTCATACTTCCAACTTCACACTTCATACTTCCAACTTCACACTTCATACTTCCAACTTCACACTTCACACTTCCAACTTCACACTTCACACTTCATACTTCCAACTTCACACTTCATACTTCCAACTTCCAACTTCAAACTTCATATTTAATTTGGTTTGATTATGTACTGTGAATTTAAGAAGTCACCTCGGGTCTTATAATTCACATTTCACACTTCCCACTTCAGACTTAATATGTATGAAGTTTGAAGTGTGAAATGTGAATACATGATGTCACCACCGGTCTTTCGTAGTTTTCAATGACGTTCAGTTGCGATCATGTCTACATTTTTTTTCGAAAGTATATTTCGTTTTCGATAGGATTTTGCGAAATTAACTGCAAACGAAGCTGTTGATAGAACTTGATTCCCACCATAGAATTTTGTACAGTCAATCATTCACCTTAAAAGATCATATTTGGTCTACCAGGTGAATGTTCTTCTTTCTTTTGAATTTTTAATAACAATCATAAAATCTGTTTTCAAATAAAACACTTCAAGAACAATAGTTAACTCTTTCACACACGATTTTTAGAACAGTGTGAATAATGAAGAGATTTGCTTGTTAACGAAATTTCTTCGTTATCCACAATATGTTCGTCTTCAAAAGGCAAATATTTTCAATTTTAATCGACGAAAGATTGTCCTCAGTAACTTTTAATTAAAAGATGAAGTGAATATTTTTGTTTTCATGGAGGTATGAACCGAAAAACCTTATCACACTTTATGAATACGCGAAGCGTGATTAGTTTTTTCGGTTCGTACCTCCATGAAAACAAAAATTATTCTCTTCATTTCTTATAATGGAATGTGTAAATCGACCAATCGCGGCTGTCAATTAAGGAATATATTGTCCAATCAAATCCTTCATTCACCCCAGAATTGAGATTTCAACTCCTACATTGGCCACAATTTGTGGGAAACATTTTTATTGGCTTTATTGACCCAAACGTCGTAATTATAACTTGTTCAAGCTGTAATTACGACGTAAAGGTCGCCAACAAACCGTTCTACTTTTTTGTTCCATGCTAGTGGCCATAAATTTTTACAAAATAACGCCATTTAAGATCGGAACGGGACTTTTTGTAGTAGTCATTTCCAAAGGAATAAGTTGGAGGGGCAAGCGACTGCAGGTCAATGGTTGATCGACCATGAAAGCGTATCCAAACCGTTTTCAAATTGCACTTCTACGGGCAGATCTGCCCAATTGTACAGCTTTCAACTTTCTGGGTAAAACAAATTGTGTGAAATGAAAAATTTGCTTGTTACAAGCAATTTCTTCATTTTACACAATGTGTTCTCAGTTGACTTTCTCAGTTGCCCAAACTCGTCATTATGTCGAAATGGGTTAAAATTTTACAAGCTCTAGCCTCGAGATGTGAAATGATGGGTATAGGGGAATTGATTCTTTAGGGGTGCCCAAAAGCGTCATTATGTGAAAATGGGTTTAATTCTTACAAGCTCTAGCCTCGAGATGTGACATGATGGGTATAGGGGAACTGATTATTCCTGTCGTAAATCAAATTTCAATAATACTGAATAATACCGAACTTCCATTGAATTAACCATAAACCAAGTCAACTCTTTTGACCTGCCAAAACATTTCACAAATAATTCCATACACTTGTTTTGTAGTTATTTAATTTATTGGCTTGAGTAATACATGTATCATATTTCAGTCATTGCTACAAGAAAACATTTACTAATTTGAAGTAAGATTTCCTGTTCTAAAATTAACTCCGTATTTTTCATTCTGCAACTCAACTGACCAATCTGCTGACCCCGCCTACTCACTCCCGAGTCACCGCCCAATAACTCCGAAAAAAGTTCAGTTTCTATTAAAACGGCGTTATTTTCAAAGTTTATGGACAGTAGCACGTAATAAAAAGGTAAAGAGATTGGTTGGTGACCTAGGCGTCGTAGATTCAGCTTGAATAAGCTGTAGTTACGAAGTTATTGTCACCAAGCCAACAATAACACGTAATAAAAAAAGCGGTCGATGTTGTAGTTGAAAGCTCAGGTCCGGGCTGAATAAATGATTTGATTGGTTGATTCCTTGATTGACAGCCGCGATTGGTCAATTATTGGCTATTTTTTGAAAAAAAAAAAAAAAAAAAACATAAAATCGTCGCTTGTATTTTTCACAATGTTTTCCAACGCTTTTTTCCCTTGAATTATGTAGCAGTAATCAAACAATTTTTCTGGATAGACGATCATTTAAAAAAAAGGACGCATCTAGCACAGGTCAAATTGAGATCGTAATTCATAAAATATCACAAAGTGTAGTAAAAGGTTCATTCTATAGTGAGGACATTTTGAGAAGGCGAACGTTTTGACACTGGTGAGTTGTGAGTCTGCACAAACTTCGCAGTTTGACCAGAATCGGCGATTTTCCGCATGCCGAGTCCCATTTGTTGAATGTCTGTAATTACCATGACGTGGTCCTTCATCTAAATCTTTTCAAGTTCGTTGTCCATGTAATCCATGTAATCGATCCCCTTACAAAGAATGTCAGCCTAATTTCTGAACTAGGTCAGATTTCCCGCTGGTTTTGTAACGCGAATCAAAGCGATGATGGTCCTGATTTGTGACCTACCAAATCCAAGCTTTTCGGGTTGTCCATGCGAACAAATGAAAGCTGGTCTAATGTTTGCCGCGCTAAAGTAATTGAAAATTATCGTCACTTCTTTCTCTGTTACCCAGATTCGCACATTTAAGAAATAACATTTAAAAAAATCCAATGACCTAACCTTGTTAAGTTCAATAACTATATGTCAATATCTAATGGTTTGATTAAAGTTTGTAATTCTTTATTAACCCGAGTCATGCTGAATTAAACCCCTATCTGAATTTACGTTTAAATCAAATGCCTGAAGGCAATGAGAGCTCTAGTTAAGGGACACAATTTATTTTGAAATTATTTTTATAAACAATTCTTGGTTGAAAGAGACAAACAGGAGGTGTAGACTAAGATCAGAGTGCACATATGTGCAGTCTGATCGTTGTCTATACCTCCTGCCAAAATAGGAATATTCCGGGTTTAACATGACAAGGGTTAAAACGCAGGGAGATTTATTCACACGATTACCTGTTCAGCATTAGATATAAGTATACTAGGTAATTTCAATGTATCTTGGGGTTTGGTAGAGTACTTGACTTCAAACCTCAAGATCACGGGTTCGAGCCCTGGGCTGACCATATCAACTAACAGAACTAATTGTCTTTCGGATGAGACATTAAACCGAGGCCCCATGTGACGATGGTTTTCCATCGAGCACATTAAAGAACCAGACGGAGCTCTCAGTAGGTTTTGGTCCTGTATCATTGCACTATCCCCCGTAACAACTAACCGTATTCTTGGGGCGTCGCTCATATGGGCATGTGCTACAGTAGCGACGATAGATAAACGGAAATACATACACTTAATGTATGTACTTATCGTGTAAATGTGTATGTATTACACCCTATCCACTTGTTTGCAGCGCTTCTTTTCTCTTTGCAGTGATGTTCATGTTGAAAAAATAAGTAAGCAATATTTATTTTTGTAACAGCCGAAGGACATTTTATGTCGATGTTGCTTTTGATTAAATGTTTGTTTATTATTTGTAATCAAATCACTGGTATAGCGGCATTCTCTTGCACTTGGTTCATTCCCAATCACCTCTGTAATGGGCTCAGTAAATAGTCGACCAATACATTATCATTTCATCACGTGACTTCTTACACCTCGAACGATTTCCAACTGTCGCATGAATATGACAGGTTTTTCAGTTAGATATTCAAACGACTTTAAAACAAAAGTAGTTCGTTGGTTTACAGGTAAATTATCAAGTTTTAATGCACATATAATGTATCTTGAATCACTTTTATGATGTCCAAACCGTTGTATTTCTCGCGAATCAAAATAAAGTAATACATCTTCCCTTACTTTGTTTGACAAGAATCTTGTCATTTAGACCATTGCAGATGTCTTTGGTGTGAGTAACAGAGATTGGTATATTGGTTAAAATAATTAGACCTGATCCTGACCCTGTGACTTAAGTAAATTAAATTTCGACCATTTCCCCTCGTCCTAGCACTTGTAAGCTTTGGAATCCGCTCGATGTATATCGATTGAGAACATCTGGAGGCTCGGAAAGGATGTGGTGGTAGTGCGGGTGTGAGAAATAACAGGAACCCACAGTTATGTGCCCCAGACGCGGCGATATCACTGAAGTACTGTTGAAAGTGGCGTTAAACCCCATCCAATCAATAAATCCATTAATCTGTAATTACGACGTTTACGTCGCTACGCCAGCTGTTTTACTTTTTTGTTACATATTACTGACTATTAATTTTGAAAAAAAAAAAAAATAACGCCGTTACATCCAAGCGGACCTTCAGTGGGCAAGGCCAGCGACTGGTCAGTTGCAATTATGTCATTTCTAATTGTTTTAATTGTTCTAGATTAACCCGGTTTCTATTTTTCCAGTGCGATCTGTGATCCCTTTCTAATTTTTAAATGGTGATTTTACCTCTTTAGATTAAATAACAGTACTTCCAAGATCCTCACGAGTGAAGGGATATGGAGATAATCTTTGTCTCTAATATCCTTTTTATTAGATAAGTAGAACGTTCGCCGCCCTTGCTATACGACAAGCTGGACTTCCCATAAACAAGCAAATTCGTGATATTTATTTTGATGCTAATTGATAGTTGGTCCTTTGTGCCATGTGTCAGTTTGGCAAAACATTCTTTAACAAAACATTAACCCTTGCAAAGATTCGAACTCGGACCTTCTGTCTATCGAGAAGGCGCCCTACTTTATTTCGCTATCACAAGAAAGTGAACATTTGCCGCCATTTTTGTTAACCTTTTTGTTGGTTTGACGACTTAAACTTCGTAACTACAGCTTTTTGAAGCTGTAGTTACGAATGTTAGGTCGCGAAACAAATTATTCTACCTTTTTGTTACAAGCTATATGCCATGAAATTTGATTCATACAGCGCTGATTTGTTATTTCATTGATCCATTCGGGTGTATTCTTCTAATAGACCAATCGAGGATGTCAATCAAGGTATCAACCACTCAAATAATTTATTCAGCCCTGAGCTTTCAACTTCGTTATTGACTATTGGCTATTTCTATTAACCTTTTTTGTTTGTTTGGCGACTTAAACGTCAAAACTGCAGCTTATTCAATCTGTCACAAACCAACGATTATACTTTTTTGTTACATGCTACTGGCCACTGGTTTTACAAAATAACGTCGTTTAAGATCGAAGTGGGACTTGCCTTATCAAAAGGAGTTCTTGGGCGTGCCCACCGATTGGTCAATTTAACCGTTATCATACTCAATAAATTACCTAACTGAAATGCTGTCAAATCAAAGGGCTGAAAGCATTGATAGCACCTGTTGTTCAAAAATCAATATTTCTTTTAGAAATCAACTTCATGAACAACTCTGGCAGGAAAAGTAGAAGCAGGAGGTGTAGACTAAGATCAGCCTGCACATGAGTGCAGTCTGATCTTAGTCTACACCTCCTGCCAAAACCGGAATATTCCGGGTTCAGCATGAAAAGGGTTAACAATAGCAGCTAATTTCTGCAGTTTTCAGACTTTACTTTATCAGAACAATATTTCTCACAAAAATACATGTATCATAGATTAATCCGTCACTGTTTAGCAACATCTTAGACCTGTACAAATTAAAAGATTTGCAGACAACAATTCAAATCGAATTATTTTGAAAGTAAGCATTCAATAGGGTATAGAATATTGTGGAAAAGGAAGAAATTGCTTGTAACACAATGTTTTCTCAAGTATAAAAAGACTGGGACGTAAAAACCAGGGATTGAACAGGAAAGGGTTTAGTGATTATCTATTTTTATCTAATACCCCTGCTGAACACGGAAAACTTCTGGTTTACAGTAAGTGTAGAAAAGGATAAGCCTGCACATATGTTCAGTCTGATCTAAGCCTGTATCTCCTCTTTGCCCCTTTCGAACCAGACTTCAAAATAAACATTGACCCATGAATAGTTCTTTCCTTGATTTCAGCCCTTTGATACAATCATTTTGTTCAGAAGCAGTGCTCTTTTGATGGTCTCAGAAATTATTTCATATAACGCAACGCAGAATAGGTTCTGAACAAGGGCGTTTATTTCATTGGTGTTGTAATAAGACGGGGGCTATGATAACGTACAAAAGTAAGCTTACCCAATTCAGCAAAATTGTTTTACTTATCAGATAATAATCCTATTTATCAGGGTACAGGGCGTTGGGCCAATATAGAAAAACGTATAATTATATTGGATGAAATTAACGATAATATCGTGTGAAAACGACGTCTTATTGCATACAATGACGCCAGTTTACAAAACGCGTTTTGAGCCATCGTTTGAAACGTTCATGGCGATTGACTTTAAATGCCTTTAAGTTTTAACTATTATATTGAATGATTTCTGTATCCATCGAAGATCCGCGATCAACCCGTATTAGTTAGAAGTCAATAAAACTGCGTGTAACAATAGATCTTCCTATCACGAAACGGATCTTTTTTATGTACGAGTATCATAATTTGAGTAATTTTCAAAGTATCTTAATTATTTCGGATTAGCCTTTTTTTATCCAGTTTAGACATAATATTGATTTTCTTAATTATTTCAGAGTGCTCATAACGTAAATTTTAGATAAATAATTCCTTTATTGGGTTAGCGAAAAGCATATACCCTGAGAGACTTAATGGACTACAAAAAAAACGTCGGTCTTTATACATATCTTGTTTTAATTCTAAATGTAATAGGTAACAACCTACACATATTCTCATTCATTTTCATGCAATTACCATAGGATCTAAGGAGACATACACCTTTTATCCCGACTCGAAGTTTGGGTAAATTCTCAACTGGGTACGAAAAAATATAGAGTCCTGATCTTAGAACTGTTAGTGGGCCAACACCATACCACTTAATAAATAACATTAAATCATCAATGAATTAATCAGAAGAGTAGGTATACATTCTGATAATACCATTTCATTTGGTGGACTATAACATGATAAATCCAACCTTACATCTAGGTGTCAATAAGATTTTTTTTAAATGACCTTTATTGGGGTTATTAAATAACACTCGGGTATGGCCACCTCGACGCATTACTACCAATAAATAAGTTAACCTGGATAAAACGAAGCAGTGTAAATTTTAAGAAGAAACATTCTATTATGCAAATCTTACAAAAAAAGCGGGCACATTACATAAATTAGTTTGCGTAAAGCCAATTATCCGATTATGGGCTTAGACTTTTATGGGCTACCTGTGAAATGTTCTGAAATGTCATACGAAATTTAACGCTTTATGTTTGCAAAAATAAGGGTAATTGAAAAGACGCAGATATTTAAAATCAAGCCCGCTCGTAGATCTGTTTTGTACGGAATGCCTCTAGGGCCATCTCGTTTTCTTGTAAAAATGGCGCGAGAGTACCACGATGACACGACATGAGTACGAGAATATCGTAGAGAGAACGAGATAATGATAATGAGAAACTTGATTACGGCAACAAGAATATGACAGTAAAATGAAAGAGAACAAGATGATCTCTTGTAATCGTCATCTTACTCTCTCGTATTCTATATGTTGTACTCTCTTGTCCTTGTATTTTCGCCATCGTGATCCCTTATTCTCAATGCCGTCATTATGTGTTGTTGTCTCACCATCGCGCCTGTCTACTCCCGTACTGTAAGCGCCATACACTGCAAACTCGAGGTGAATCGGCTTATTCTTGCGCCACTGTCAAGAGTATCGACAACATTAGTTTCGTCATCGAATTCACGTTTTCATTATTGTGCTCTTGCGATAGTACTGCCTTACTCTTTCATTATTGTTGTCACACTTTCGTATAATCGCCGTCGGATACTCGTGACCTTGTTAACACTTTTCTCACCTGCAATCTCTTGTTCTCGTTTGAGAAATCTCAAGATGGATTGCTGGATGTATTGGTAGATGGGTAATTTATAGATGCTAGAATAGATGGCAGGGTTGGTGGGTGGATAAATAGAAAGGAGGATATAGCACTCTTGCCCAGAAAAACTATTTGTCTTCATCGGTGAATTTCAAGTTATACTGACGTTATTAATATTTTATAACCACGCTCTACCAATTCAATAACTAAGAAGTTTCCTAGTACTTGCGCACCGGAAGGCCATATAAAATGCAAGAGAAAGGTAACGAGAAAAAGAGTTTACAACAGAAGAATACAAACGCAGGGTTAGAAGAACGTCAGGGTACAACAGTGGTGTCGCTAGAATCGACCACGAGAACACGACAGTATGGCGCTGGGAATATCAGAGTACGATAACTAGGATACGAAGATATGAAAATAATTATACAAGGACGATAACGGGAACACCAGCGAACGACTGCGATACAGCGGAATTACACGAAATAAAGGCTTTGAAATCGGAGGATACGACAGCGAGAAAATGGGAAAGCGCAACGAGGACGGTAAAGTATGAATACGAGTGAATGACGACGAGAATTAAAAAGTACAATGACAAGAATAAGAGGAAACGATTGCGAGCTGAATAAGAGAATAACATAACGAGATTATGATGATTACGAAAATTAGACCTAAATAGTATAGGTGAGAGTACGAGTGCAGGATAACGATATCACGAGAGTATGACGTTACGACCTCAATCATTCGACAATGAAAATAAGATATTACGACGGTGAAAATACAAGGGTACGGCGACGAAAATGCGAAGTACGCCACTGAAATGACAAAATTTTTAACAATTACAGTTACGAAATCACGAGATTATGACAGCGAGATCATTCGTATACGACGATAAATACACGAGACTACGACATCGAGAACGCTTGAGTACGACAGTAATATTCTATTTCCTAAATTTGAGAAAAAGTGTATTTAAGAATGCGACCGGATGACGACGATAGTACGATAATTTGACAGCAGAGTAAGACAGTAAGAATACGAGAATATAGCGGGTGAGATACGAGGACATCAGGAAGAGACTACGAGACTATCAAAACACGATACCATCTCGTATACTCACCGTCGTATTCTCGTACTATCGTATCATCGTTGTTCTCGTTGTCACAATCTCATCGACGTATCCGGTTGTTATCAACTTAGTACTCACGATTTCGATGATCAGAATACGCTAGTGCGATGATGAGATCGCGAGAGTACGATCATAAAAACTTGAGAGAAAATATGGCAAAATTCTTAATGAATTGCATAAACAAGTAATCTACATATTTTGTAAGCGCGTTGTCAAATTGAGAATTTCTTAAAATTTCGGTATTAAATACGTATTAAAAAACGAAATACATATTTCATACATTCAAAGTCCATATAGCAATTTGCCTTGAAGAGCATAATTGAGCAATCGATAGCCCCGCCCACTGACTCTGTTGGCCCCGCCCACTATTTCCGACAGGAGCATCAAATTGGATTTTAAAAGACTTCTGTTTGCAAAATCCATAGCCAGTATAGTATGCAACGAAAGAGTAGAATAGTTGATTGGAGTCCTAAACGTTGTAACTACAGCTTGAATGATACGATCCTTATGATGGTACAATCAATCTGGGAAAGTTTAAAAAGAACCCAATGAAAGCTGTAGACTCTAGAGTGTTAACGAGGAAAGGTGAACGGACCTTTGGCCAGTAGAGATAGAACAGTTTCTGATTGAAAAAGGTTTTGTTTGTTTCATTCATTTTCCTAAAAGTATAGAGTTTCATTTCATACTATCAAACTTGGTAGATACAACAAAAAACGACTTTCTCACATATATTTTACTACCTTTGCTTTGTTTTGCGAATGACTTCATGATATCGCGTAATATTTCACGTAATAGATTTTCATAGGACCAAAGAAATGACCAATCGATGGCCCCGCCCATTTACTTCATTGGCCCCCGCCAATTAGCTCAAAAAGGGAGTTGCACAAAGGGTTATATCAATGGCGTTATTTTGCAAAATTTATTGCCAGTGGCATGTAACAGACATTTTTTTATAGGCTCCACCACCCTTGGGCTCTGCCCCTGAGGACCCCCGCGCAATGGTTTGAGCAATTTTGAAAGAGGCCAGCGCTTCATGCATATTATCATTGATAGAAATTGTTGACACACTAGGGACGACACACTAGGGACGACACAACATTTTTATGTCCTATGATGTAATATTTCTAGGGGTATTTCAAAGAGAAGTCATTCGTTGGAAGAAATTTGTTTATGAAAAGCAACCGCGTCAGATCTGACATTTAGGGAAAAAATGGGGCATCAATTCACATGTAAATGTTCTCCCTTTTTTTTTTTGGTCAGCATAAATGCTTTTAAGGCGACGTTTAAAAAGACCAAGTGTGTAACCACACCTATTAAAATTAAATTTTACGAAACCAAGAATAACGCAGAAGTTTCACAATACTGATACTAAGCCCAGTTAACTCCGAGCCGCCGGCATTGCACAGTCGGTAGCGCGTCAGACTCCTAATCTTCAATCATGGGATATCATTGGTTCGATCACCGGGACTGCACATATTCTTTTCGACATTTGTCTCTCACCAATGGGTGGATAATTGTAAACCTAAGTGGGATAGCAGCTGGAGGCTAGGAAAAGATGTAGCGGTAGTACTGGTGTGAGCAATACCGGGAATCCATCATTAGGTGCTCCAGCCGCTGCGATATGACTGAAATACTGTTAAAAGCGGCGTAAAACTACATTCAATCAATCATTTAAACGCGACGTAAAGTGCGACTCAGATCTTGAATAGCGTTTTTTTTATAATAGTTTTATAGTCGGTGACATGTAACATTAAAGTAAAATGTTTGGTTCGCAATCTTAACGGCGTAACTACCGTTTAAATTTGATGTGCTTGCGAGGTGTAAGTCGATAAACCTACAAAAATTGCCTATGCAAGTTGAAGCTACAACATTGATGTCGCTAACCAACCTTTTTACCTTTTGTCTATAATCAAGGCATTGAAAGTACTGTAAGTTAGCACAGCAGGTGTCCTTTACAATTTGGATAAAGCTAATTCATTTAGCCGTGCAAACCAGTGCGAATAGTGAAGAATCTGATCAGACTCATTTTGAACACAATATGCTCAAGTGAGCCAAAAATATCTGGGAGATGAACTAGGAACAATTTTCAATATTCCTGAAATACATAAGAACTTCTTTTTGTGGCGTGGGCATTCAATGGATATAGTGGTTAAGCTTCCAGTGGCAGTTTGCACTCGTTTATCTTTTGGAAGACCTCGAAATTTTGTCTGTTAACTTAAGCTATCAATTCTGACGCTTTGCTAGCTAAATCAAAGTACTGAAAGTACTGAAAGCTAATAGCGTAGTTTTGGTAAGAAGTCTTCATTGTCATGGGTTATCATGACAAATAAACGAGGTTTAAGAAACTAAGCAGTTAACCCATTCTCACACAATCCCTCCTTTTTATGCCCCTTAAGAAAAAGTTCTGGAAAACAATGTTGAAAATGTTTTTTACCCGGTGAGACAATATCTTTAAAATTCCACCAATCAAATATTGTCCTCTGCAACTGCTTTGAAGACTCTGATCAGATTCATTTTGAACATGATGTGCACAGGCAGAGTTTGCAATATTCCTGAAATACATAAGAACTATTTTTACGGCGTATGGATCTAGTGGTTAAGCCTCCAGCGGCAGTTTGCACTCGTTGAACTTTGAGAAATATCGTCTGTTAACTTAAGTTATCAAATCTGACGCTTTGCTAGCTAAAGATACCCAAATCGAACTTCATATCCGAGTTCAACGGGTTCAGAATTAACTAACGTCGTTGAGCGTGTAAAATGTCGTAACTACAGCTAGAATAAAGCTGCAGTTACGACATTTTACACGCCAAACCACGACATGATTGTGCAAGTGCCATGCATTGCAAAATCAAGGTGAATCGGCTTATTTTTGCTTGTTTGTCTAGAGTATAGACGACGATATTTTAAACAAAACAAAATCGGATTTGTATTAATTAGTTATATAAACGTGCATTAAACCGCTCACGTGTGTAACAAACACGTTTTTCTCCCAAGGTAAACGTCTCTTTGATCATGAAGGCAAAACTTTATGTCTGGGTTGGGCGATTGTGACAATTAGTACATCAAGGTGAGATCTAGTTACTTTTCTTATTTTTTCTTCCGAAAACAAACAAATAAACAACAACAAAAAAAGCTGTAAAACTATTATCGGATGCCGACTGAAATATCATCACTACAGTTTCGGTGTTTTTGTCACCGATCAAAGACAAAAAACAGAATCCGATTGATACTCTTTGTTTGTTTGATTGATTGTTTCTTATTTTTCTTAAAAGTATTGACTCTTATTTCATACTTTCAATTTGTTTGCCTTGATTTGTTTTGCGTATGACTTCATGTTTTCGCAAAATATTTCATGTTATAGATTTTAAGGGACCACAAAATGACCAATCGATGGCCCCGCTCACTTACTCCATTGAACTCGCCCATTGGCTCCGACAGAGAGTTTCACACTGAGTTTTATTAACGGCGTTATTTTGCAAAATTGATGGCCAGTAGCATGTAACAGATATCTCTTTATAGGTCCCACCACCCTGTGGCTTTGCCCCTAGGGACCCCTGGGTAGTGATTTAAGCAATTTTGAAAGCGGCCTATATACTGATGCTTCATGCAAATTATCATTTAACGATATTATTGACACACGACGGTCGAAGCACGAAGGAAGCCGGAAAGTAAGTGATAATTACATCACCTTGAGCCCTTCGTGCTCAGGTGAGCTAAAAAGTAGAATGGTTGAATGGCGACATAAACCTGGTAACTACTGTTTGAAAAAGCCGTAGTTACGACGTTTCGGTCGGAGTTCAGAGTTAAATTCAATTTTAGATAAATTATTTCATTGGTCGACTGATTCTTTGCTTGACGACAGCGATTGGTCAATTATTTGCAGATTCCTGTAAGGTTAAAACTTTGTTACTCGATTTTCTTCGAGACTTGTTGATCTTATCCTCGGCAAGCCTCGGTAAATAACCTCTCTGTTTAAGGATCGGCTAAGATAAGCTTGTCGTAAGGACATTCTAATGGTATATTTTTTTTATCTTTTACATAGCTAGCGTTTTATCCTTGTTTTAACCCTTATCAAGGACTTTAATCATTTAAGAGATGAAGAGAATATTTTTTTGTTTTCATGGAGGTATGAACCGAAAACCTACTCACACTGTATGAATACGCGAAGCGGATTCATACATTAAGTGGTTAGGTTTTACGGTTCATATCTCCATGAAAACAAAAAATATTCTCTTCATTTCTTATAATTTGAACACATGTGCAGGCTGATTTTTGTCTATGCCTCCTGCCAAAGCGGGAATATTCCGGGTTCAGCATGACAAGGGTTAACGAAGATTGAAGGATTCCGTCTGGTAAGAATCTTTGTCTGTACGAGAGCCGAAGAGCCTTTTAAAGTTCACTTATTTATTTATTTCGGTTGTTTTTTGTTTCAAAATTTGCTGATTTTCGTTTCGACAAGCTTGTCTATATCCCGTGCAGAAAGGAAAACATAGTTAGTTAGCTTCCCAAGGCCCCTTTCTACACGGCTCAGTTAAAATCAAATTATTTCAAAGAAAATATAATGACTAACCATTTTTGCATCTTATAATAGCGAGGGACATTATGCATTTAAATTACAAAACTGCCTGTTTTTGCACCAGCCTCACCTATCATTTTGAATTCAATTTTCTGCAGTTATAGATCATTTATGATATAGTTATTACACGCTTGTTTGCTTTTAGAGAGTTTAAATAGGTTGCAATTGCTTTGAAACTATCGAAAATCCGAAAATTGCTTTTGAACTGAAAGAAAATTGACTTTGAACTAAGGACAAAGCAATTTCAGTGAATTTTAGGCATTTAACTTATTTAAGGACGGTTTTAAAAAAATAAAACATCGTGATAAAATAAATAAATGCGATGAAAACCTGTTATATGCTTAAGCTGCGCACAGGAAACACGCCCGGTTTGAACTAAAGAAAGTTTCCCTATTTTGAGGACATCCAACCTCGTCTAGGAACATGACAGGATCTACTACTCCAATAAGATTTATATTATTTGTGAAATCTTACCAAAAGCTCCAAAAAAGGGGAAATAGTTTAAAGTCAAATCCCGCAAGTATTTCTCATTTGTCGTTTCGTGAAATTGATCATTCGTGACCGTGAAAGAGTAGCGATGTCGTATGTCGTATAAATCAAAATGGGTAAGAATCTACAACGACACCGGGTTTTGCCAAGCACGGTACTTTACTGAGTACGCCTTTTCGAATTAATCGATAATGACGACCCGGTGCCAGCCGCCTAGCATCAAGAGACAGTAACTTTGAAACGCAATATTATTTTCATCAGTTGACTGGCGAACTTACGATAAAAACAAATTTCGTAGAGCTGCGTAGATGGAACAAGTTCATCTGGGTCTAAATAGAGGGGCAATAACAATCGATACACCGGTGGATATCCGGTGCGGATGATATTACCACCTCGTTCAATTTGAACAGATGCACCATTGTAATTATCGACCCAATCAATATAATTATTTTGGTTATGGGTGACAATGCGAATAATTGTAGAGAAGGAACTCTACACAACGTAAACTCTTTTTGAGTAAGTTTTATATTATATAACTTGAGTGCCAAGCAGAAATTGACCAATCACGGGTACCTATCAAAGAATCAATCGATGATTAAAAATTCAGTTAGACCGGAAATGGACTTGGAGCGCCTACTTTTGCCGACATTTATGTGAAGCATTTGTTTTGGTCTGGCGACTTAAACGTCGTAGCTACGGATTTTTTACGCCGTAGTAACGACGTTTCCGTCGCCTGGCAACTATCCAATTTACTGTATCGTTATAATATTACTGAAATTTAATTTTGTAAAATATAACCGTTTAATATCAGAGTTGAACTTCCCGTCGGAGAAAGTGGGCGGGGCTGTCGATCCGTCAATTGAAATCGTCGACGTGATGTACACGTGTGCGAGATTTTAGTGCACGCTTTAGGATTTGGTATATTTCGTTTATTTAGTCAGGCACTTAATGAACTACCATTTTTACAGTAGCTTAAATGAATTGAGCATGTGCGTGACATTTCCAACCATTACACATGAGCGCCAAGTAAAGACTCAGATCAGCCTGCGCATCCACACAGATTGATCAGAGTCTTCAATCTGCACTCTATAGATAGATACTGACCCAAAGCTCCTTTAAACATTCAGCGAATATTCTAATTGCCCCGAATAGCTGTCCAGGGTGCTCAATGTGTGCGAGTCACGCACATGCGAAATTGTTGGAAATGTCACGCATAGGCTCAATTATAAAAATAGCAGCGAGCGTCTATGACGTAGACAACATGTGCGTTGCATAAAACGTAGAACACAAAAATGAAAAGATAGGACAAACTATTCTGAATTTCTTGTCTTAGATCAAAATAAAAGAAACGATGCCCTTTTCAATTCGGTTTAAACTAGTTTTTTACTTGATTTTCATATCTTATATAATTATTACGTTGTTCAGTATTCTATATTTGTCCTTTTGGAAAGCGAGGCGCGCACATGAAAAGGTTGTTTCTAATATTAGTAACAGATGTTTTAAGCGATCGCTGTTATACGTTTTTTTTATTTGATTCGCTTAGATAAATCCGTCGAAAACAGCATATAAGTACAACAGTTCTGTTGCTTTCAAGTCAAATTGTAAAGAATTATTGAGGATCTCGGTATTCTTTTTTTATTCTCATTTTTTCTGCCATATCCATAAAAAGAAAAAAAAAATTGAAGTGATATAACCATTTTTTGTTTAACGGTCTAGGTACCTTATATACCTTTTGTTACAAAAACCAAATTAATTCAGTATTTTTTCTTTATATAACAATTATGAAATGTCTACGTAATGGTTGAATTTTAAGATTTACACGTGTGCGTTCGACGAAACAAATTCATAAAAGTTTGTAAAAACTTATGTGTGAATATTTCTAATAAACATGACCAACTGTTGGTCTGCCCCGACGAAACACGTGCAGTTCTGACAAGGCTGTTATGTCGAGCTATCAAGCGACACTAATTGACCAATCGCGACTGTCAATCAAGAGATCAATCGACCAATCAAACCATTCATTCAGTCCGGAATTAAGCTTCGAGATCCAAAATTGGCCGCCATTTTTGTAAAAACGATTTTTTGGGGGGTGGGGAAGGCGACTTAAACGTCAAACTGTAGTTACGACGTTAAGTTCGTCAATAAACTATTCTACTTATTTTAGCATGTTTACTAGCTATACAATTCGAAAAATAACGCCGAAAAACATCGAAGCGGAACTTCCTGTTGGAGAAAATGGGAGGGGCTAAAGTAGTAAGTGGGCGGGGCCAGCAATTGTTCAATTATTAATATGTACCGTAATATGTTTATGGGAGACTTAGCCCATTACCAGACGGCAAAACTTTTTATCCAAACTGAAAGGAGGTGTGGGTGAAAGCTAAGATTTTGTGAATTTGAGACCTTCTCAGGTAGAAAACATTTTGAAAAATGAGGAAATTGCCTGTCACAAGCAATTTCTCGTTTTACACGTTGCTTTCCAAATTACTTTATTTCAGGACCGTCTTAAGATATATGCGTTTTAAGTATTCAACTATTCGTAGGTTATTCAACTAAGCTAAAGTGGCACATTAACGGAAATATTATACACAAATGTGGTAGGTCGACATAACATTCTGGTCTAAATGGTACGATTGGCTAATGGCTCTTTGATCCGCTTATTGTGTTGGTGTTTCTAAAACGTTCTTTCAGCAATTTTTAGTTTTAGTTGCTGTTGGTTCGTCTGTATATATACCGTTTATTTATTTATATATTTATCCATCGATTGATTGACGTTTTACGGCGCATCGACGACTGTGTTCATTCCAAAGTGTATTTACATCGAGCTAAAACATAATATCAGCTTTGGACTAAAACCAACCAACCTGCTGCAATCCAGAATTATGTGAAAAGCAGTAGTTAGTCTGATTTTAGTCGCCACCAACGATAGGCCGCATAGAAAAGCCGATGTGCTATTTAAAAAAGTCTATCTATCTATCTATATATATATATATATACTGCCCAACTCCCCTTTCGGGTATTACTGACAAGTGCGCGTCTGTGCTGGAAAAAAAATGTTAGACATTTGTTAGGGTGCAAAATTTTAAAAGTATTGTGAGTGTTAGATTAAAGGAGCTGATAAAACATATTTTGGTCATTCAGGGACGGCTCACTATCTGAAAAGAATCAAGACTCTTTTTGAACGCTGCAATATCAGGTTGCTGTACAATTGTTTCTGGAAGGCTGTTCCATAGTATCACTGTGTAGGGAAAAAAAGAATATTTAAAGTAGGCTGCATTTGTGTGGATCTGTCTGAAAGATGCTGTGTGCATATGTCGGGTGGTCCTCACTGGTCTTTCAAGATAAGCTGGTACTGGCACTGCAACAAAATTGTTAACGATTTCATAAAACATGGTGACTCTGGAGATGTTTCGTCTATATTGGAGAGTTTCCCAACCGAGCTCCTTCTGCATGCAGGTAACACTGTCATTATAAGAGAAATTATTTTGAACCCATCTTGCCGCTCTACCACTTTTTCCACTTTGTTAATATAGGTTTTTGTGTAGGGGCTCCAACCTGGGGTCTCACTAAAGTTTTATACGCTATTTCTCTGATCTTCTTATTTTTGGTCTGGATGTTTCTGCGGAGAAAACCTAAAGTTTTATTAGCATTTGATGTTATATTGTCAATGTGTTTGTTCCAGGAAAGATCTCCAGATATTGTAACTCCTAGGTATTTGGCATTTTCCGCAGTCTCTAATACTTGTCCATGTAACCTGTAATCAAGGGAAATCTTTTTCTTCCTTCTAGTGATATTTAGGACAATGTATTTGCTGGGGTTAAACTCCATTTCCCACTTTTTCTCCCACTGCATTAACTCCCACCGCGACACCTCGATGCATTACGTTTCAAGAATAACAATAAGCACCTTCTTATCGTGGTCCTCTACTCTCCGTACAGAGACATTCGTTTGTTAAGAAATGACTACCTACAATGCACCCCTTCCCCTCCTCCGGCTTTACAAATCGAGAATTCGCTGCTTGTCAAGAAGTCAAACACAGAGCTGAGATGCTTCAACCAAACGCTGTTTACGATTAATCAAAACAAAAGACGAGAAAACGTTGGTATAGCATTAAGGCGCCGGAAATTATTTGCTTGTCCCTCTCCCCACACACATTGAGAGAGAGAGAGAGAGAGAGAGAGAGAGAGAGAGAGAGAGAGAGAGAGGGGGGGGGGCGGGGGAGTTTTTAAATGATAGTTTGCGCTAAATAGATTTTATAGTATTTTGCTTTACGACACAAAACTTCGTAGGTAACTAAATGTTACCTATTTACCTAGTGACCTTTTACCTCTTTTCCTAAGTATGGTTTATAATTAAAATAACTTGACCAGGAAAGACAAACAATGCGCTCATCTGAGGATGATTTGATCTGATAAGCCTTATCTGCCACTCCCATGACCCCAAGATTTGAAAAGGGTCCCTCTAGAAACACTCCGGCAAAATTTGGTCAAAATAGGCTCAGTAGTTTAGGGAGGGAATATTTCTAAAGAATTATATCATGATTTCTCCTAGTCTGATAAGGCCGGTCTGCAACATCCCCGCTTTTTCATAAATCAGATTTTCACGAACAAGTTATGAAAATTCCTGCAATTTGGTCCATATTTGCTTTAGGAGGATATTTAGAGAATTGTTCCAAGGTTTCTCCGAGTCTAATGAGCCCGGCTCTGCCACGCCCACTTCTTTTGTAAATCAACATTTCATGATCAAATGAACAAGTTTTGAAAAAGTTCACATAATGGACATTCCTGCAAAACTTGGTCTAAACCGGCCAAACTATTTAGGAGAAGAAGATTTTTAAAGAAGTATTCCGTAATTTCTCTAAGTCCGAAAGCCTTGCCACGCAAACATCTTTTTAATCAAATTCTACGAACAAGTTTTAGAAAAGGTGACTAAGGGAACATTATTGTAAAGTTTGGACCAAATTGGAGGAGAAGATGTTTAGAGAAAATGTTGACGACGGACGACAGACAATGAGTGATGCTAAACGCTCCCCTTGAACATGTTGTACTCAGGTGAGCTAACAAACACCACCACCAACAACAACAACAAAAAAAAAACTGCAGTATTGAACAGAATAGTGCTGATACTAATCTTTGTGTAAAGTTTCAATGGTATTGAAGCAAAACTGAAGGAGGAGTTCGCGACACAAATGTACACAGACGGAGACACGGACACACTGACACACGGACAGACAGGCTGATTCCAGTATACCCCCGAATACATTCCTTTTGCGGGGGTGTAATTAGAAGAAAACATTTTGGACAATCAAAACTTTGCTCGTTACAAGCAATTTCTTCATTTCTACAATGTTTTCCAAAACTTGTTTTCTTGAGATACAGGCAGAGTCGCAATAGTCCTTAAATACATAAGAACCACTTTTTATGGCTGAGGCATTCAATGAATTTAGTTGTTAAGCCTCAAGTGGTATTTTGCACTCGTTGAACTCTGAGGAGAGCTCAAAATTTGTCTGTTATCTTAAGCTATCAAAGCTAACCATTCTTACAACCACTATTACCAATGCTCGATGAACTGGGGATGCCATGTTCATATACAGCACCCAACGACGTCACTCGCACCCAAAGCCTACAAAGTGTGTTCCCTGAACGTTGGCTTGATTTTAACATCTATAGGGGATTAGGAGGGGTCCAATGGGGGATCAAAGTAGACGTATTGTAAGTTTATTGAAAAGTCGTAGTTATTTTGAATATAGACATGTTTATTTTTATATCATTTTAGAAAGCTATACAATTGGAAAAGTAATAACGAAAGTTAAAATCAAAGTGCTGAAAGTACTGTAAGCTAGCAAAGTATGGTTGAATTTAGAAAATATTTCCCTTGTTGGGTAGAAAACATTGTTGACATTGAAGAAATTGCTTGTTATCAAGGCTTTCTTAGGGGGTATTTGAAAGGCGGAATTGAGTAGAAATAGGTTAAAAAGCATGTTTTTGACAGAGTTCTCAACAATTTGAATGGGGTTTGCAATATTCCTGAAATACATAAGAACTGTTTTTAAATGGCGTAGGCATTTAACGGATTTAACGGATTTAGTGGTTAAGCCTCCAGTGGCAGTTTGCACTCGTTGAACTTTGAGACAACCTCAAAATTTTGTCTGTTAACTTAAGTTATAAATGCTTACGCTTTGCTAGCTAATAATGTCAGGAAAAAAGCTTATTTTTATCACAATTGTTAAACATCAAAGATCAAACAAGAAATCAGTAATTTATGAACGTATTTTGCAACCAATCGTTTATTGTCTAAATTATTTTACGTTAGGCTGCATTAAAGAAATTAATCGTTGTTCACCCGAATGGATGATCAATTTAATTTCACAATCAATTCAATAGATTATTTCTTTAACTTGAACATAAGTGTAGTTCGTCAGTTCACAATATAATGTTACATACAGAACAAAAATAACAACAATACATTACAAGATAACTGTAGCCGCCGTCATAGCGTAGTTGGTAGCGCGTCGGACTGTCAATCTAGAGGTCCCGGGTTCGATCCCCGACGGCGGCACTCATCCTTTCCGACTATTTGTCTCTCACCAATGGGTCGATAATCGTAGACCTATGTTGGATAGCAGCTGAAGGCTAGGAAAGGATGTAATGGTAGTACTGGTGTGAGAAATACCAGGATTCCATTTTAGGTGCTCCAGCCGCCGCGATATAACTGAAAGATTGTTGAAAGCGGCGTAAAACCCCATTCAAACAAACAAGATAACTGTACAAAATACATCGATTATTTAGAGCTAATGCTTTTTAGCATAATGAAATTGTGACAATAACGGAAGAAGCTTTCAATATATATATTATAAATATATAGGCATGTACCTCAATAGTCAAGGCACTGGTTTATGGTTAGGATCTTTTTTCCAGCATGAAAACTGTGCAAGATTATTAAAAAATGACAGTTCGTCATTATTAAATAGTTCTATAAGCTTGTAAACACTGGACTTTTTATATGGAATTATAGGAGAATAGCTTTAAAGCAGACATTTAAATATAAGATGGGGAAAAAATAAACTGTTCATCTGAGAGGTTGAACATGATATTTCCAAGTTTAGAAAACATTGTGTGAAAAGTACGATTCTCCTTCTCCCACCATGTCCTTTTAAATACGTCTTATTAAGATCGCAAAACAGTTCTTGTAAAGGAAATGTGGAAAGGCAAATGCAGATTTTCATTTTTTTAAATGCAATCAGATTTACAACGTAGAGTAAATTTTATAAACAGCCCTTCGTATAAAACCCCTTTATATCATTCCCCTTAGGAGTGCCTTTATTTCGCCTATAACGAGAGGTGTGATTCGATGTATGGATAAAAGATAACCTTCAACCGGAAAACGAACGGGGGTCAACCATGCTAATTACTGGCTTATTGAACAAGCTAGCCCCAGTTAACATAATACATGTTGCACCAAAGATTTAATTGCCTCGTAAAATGACCAGTGCCAGCATTTCATTAGGATTTATTGGGTAGCTTAGCTGCTACAGTAGAGGTCATGATTTGCTGAATTCCAGCAGTTTCCCAGGACTGATGTAAAGGTGACAATAGTTTACACACCCTTTACCGACACAAGCCCAATGTATACCAACACAAGCCCAATAAAAATGTACAATTAAAGAAATAGTTGCTGTCGTGAAGTTTTAGCTACGAAAGACTGACCAGATGTATTTAGAATAAAAAATACATTTATGTAATTATTTAATAAATATTTCGGTATCAAACGGTCTTTGAACGGTAGAAGTTACGTCTGAGATTCTAAATCTTGTTCATTTGCAAAAGCAAATTCCACTATGAAGACTAATTCGTCTTTTCCTATGATATTTCCGTACACAATAACACTCAAGGCTATAGCAAGCAAGCATTTGTATGGACAATTTCCAAGTTTAAAAAATGAAAACAAAAAATCATTAGAAAGCCACCCAAGAAACTAAGCTGAGGTGGCTATCGTACACCTCAATGTCAATGTATAACATCGACCAAACTGCCTTATCAGACAAAATTAGATGATTAAACGAGACTTACCTTGGTAAGGTGAAGTTTGGTCATAATTTCATCCATCACAAAATTCCCTCCGGGCTCACACAGATTAAGGACGCAGCAGACAGCGGCCAGATACATCATATTTTAGCGTAAATGAACGACACGCAATATCATTAAGAAATTAGGTTTTCGGGTGGTTGTGGGTGGGCGTGTGAGCCCGGAGGGAATTTTGTGATGGATGAAATTATGACCAAACTTCACCTTACCAAGGTAAGTCTCGTTTAATCATCTAATTTCATCCCAACACATAAATTCCCTTCCGGGCCTCACAGATTAGTTTAGAGTGAATTTCTTGATATATTGCGTACGAAAATAAAAACAGGCATAATATTATCTATATAATAGAAACATATAAGAAAATAATGAGGATTAGATGTAATCCTAGATAATAGACTTTCCAGCTAGTTATTCATTGAATCAATGAATTTCTACGAAGATTTTTAAATTTAGTTGTAAAACGAACATATTTTGCATGCGAAGAAAGTATAAATATAAATCTGAGGCTAGGAGGTTCATATACATGTATATCCTATATATCAACTGTCCTCATAGTAAGTATAACAAACATATTTGAATGCTGATTTATCAGGTTTTGCAATGAATTTTACATTCTTCCTGTGATATTGTGTTTTGACCAAGCACTTGCTGTTAGTTGTCACAATACAACTTCTTATCGACACTGTATTTGCATTTGGCACAATCAGGTCCTGTATGTTCGAGAACAGTAAAAACAATGTTTTACACAACAGTGTTGTAGGAGAATGAAAGTTGAAAGATTTCAAAATTATTTTTGGTTGTGTGTATTCACTCCCTAAGGCAATGCCAAAATGCTGATGTCTTGATAATTTCTTTGACTAATAAAGCGAGATACGTTTTCCCAAGATAGAACTGGTCTCATGGCCATTTTGGCATGGACCTGACCAATGATCCATTGGTCGTTTTTGCTCGGACCTAGTCACAAAACTTAAAGGTCATTTGAGAACTATTAATTAAATGTGTTTCTGTAAGACCATGTTATCGTCCTTCTGAAGAATTCATGTAATATTTCAACATGATAGCACTATTTGTGAACATGATTTAACACCATACTTGCGCTATAATGTATAAACGGATTGGTTTGCGATTTTCAGTTCCTGTAGAATTATATTCGACCAATGACTCGTGTTTTAACTTCAAGAGACAGGAATGCCACAATTAAGAACTACATGTATTGTAATTTAGTGCCTTCTGAAATTATCAGTAACAAGTAGCAGTTCAAGGAGATTCCCTTTGTTTATGCATGAAATTATACAAATTACACACTGTTTTGTTATATTCTTATACTATTCTAAATCATGAAATTATACTAATAACATATACTAATACACTGATTCCTATATTCCGTCAGATAGATTTGTATACGGATCCGGTTTCAATGTTATAAAAATATGCAAGTGCGTACAACGATGCTTTTTTTTATATATATATATGGGGGTAGTAGAAAGGCATTTCCATTCTCTCTATGAATATTATAGTTGTTTTGGTGTGTTAATAAAGCTCTTGTAGTTTTCGTGATGTCATTTTAAAGACGATCCGTGATCATTTTAATGCGTATGGACAACCTAATAAGCTTAAAACCCGATGGGCTAGCTTTTGATCTTCTAAGTAAATGAGGTTATTTCCTATGGTAGAATGGTCGTCTTAAACACTTTAAATATTTTTGAGTGGCATTGGAGATATGTTATTTTCAAGTTAATCTAATTTCCATTAAACAGTCGTCAATCTAAAACTGAATATTTCTGAGGAACTTGAAGAAGGTCATAAATTTGAAAATCATAGATCATTTAGAAGTATTTTGAACTGATATTGGAAAAGCGAGTAAGAGTCGACTTCAGTCCGTGCTGTATATTTACTGACTTCACCGAAATCGAGTACTATAGTAACTAAGGCTGCGAACTGCAGTTAAGGACCGAAGAAAAGAATGCGAAAAGCTAACAGTAAAACTCCGGTAATGTACTGATAGGCAAAGTCCGTTGATATCCTCATCTACTGTGTTAAAGGTATGTTCGTGAAATAAAACCATAATCCATTGAATGCAATTTATCATTGAAAATAAAGGACTATGTGTAGTCTTCTTGATCGTATTAATTGTCTTAACATAAACTGCCTTATGGTATCATTGTGTGTGTGTGTGTGTGTGTGTGTGTGTTTCCGATAATGTAATTAATTTGATAACCTGTCAGTTTCTGTTGGGAATTTTGTAGTTCGTTCACCGAGAAGAAATCCATGACTGTGACTAGAAAAATAAGAATTCACTGCAAATTAGTGCCGTTAAGTCATGCAAGACCGCGACGGCATGATGAGCTACATCAGACTGAGTGGAACTCCTAGTCCAAATATTGGAAGTTACATATTGCATCGAATGCGACCAGTTCAAAACTAGCATCTTCGCACTCGAAGACAGAAAACCTTTACTTGTGGAGTTAGTTGTATTTAATTATTACGGTTGTTAAAAATTTATACCCCCCACAAAAAGTTGCATTGTCTGCCATATTTATTCATTTCGGTATGTTCATAATTATTATTATTGTCGTAGTGGGAAGAGGTCTATCTGGGATTTGTTGAACTCGGACTGTGTCTCTTGCCTTGCCCCCTCCCTTGTCTTGTCAAAATAGAAGGACACTTTTTTGCCGACACCAAGACTCTGCTCGTGTCGTTTACCGAAACTAAATTTCGCTTAAGAATCGTAAAATAATATGTTCAGAGGAAATCAACCTGTTGTATGCAGTGTTTACAAGGCGCGTTTGAATCTCTTTTGCAAGGTTTCTAAATTACACAATGCCCGAAACAACAAATCTGTTGTATCCCCTGGCTGGGCCTCTGGAATGAATTCCGTCATTTAGCCATGATAACTGACCCTTTGTTTGGGGTCACTCAATACCCCGGTCATTAGCCCCAAATAACCTGGGCTGGCATCACGTTGAATACACACTCGTGCATTGTATTATCAAGTCGATGTCATGCAGTATCTCGTCTCTACAACTTGCAGACGACGTAGTGCACAACGCCTATATTTTTCAGAAATGCGTCAATTCCACACTGGTGTTCCAACTTTGGTGGTGATCCCTCGAAGATCAAAATGTAGATCTATATGGTGAGCCTTAGCCTCAGAATGGTAACGGAATCTCTGGCTAAAACCGCTTAGAATTAAAGAACTGCTTACTACTACTGTTGGTTCGCTTTGTTATAATGTAGTAGTGTGCAATTCGTAAGAGGGATAGTTGTGTCTTGAAATTTATCGAAACCAGTATTTCGAATAAACTTCAAACGCATTTCTAGGTTTCTATCTAAGTATTCGAGCTATTTTTATTAATCTACACGATACTGATAATAAGTAATGAATCGGGATCGGATCTGTTTCCGAAGCTCTGTGTTGTTACAACTAAATAACACTATTTACGCAGATCTTTATTAGATCTTGGTTTAGCTATTTTAAGGATATAACGACAATTCATTTTTAGCCCCTTTATGTCGTATACGCGTATAGAAATTTGGTTCAATGTTTAGCATCTAACGATGTATTTTGTTACGAGAATCAAATAAAACGTTCAACGTGTTCCCAAAGTCAATAAGCTCGCAGCAATGCAAACTTGTGCCATCATTTAGGAAAAAAGGGGAGATGGTGGAATGCGATTTCCATTGTCCAATACTTTACAATCTAGTCATATCAATTATGTAACCGAGTTTGCTACTCGGGACATCCATTTTAAACCAAACAAGCGTAAGAGTTCATATGAAACGTGGTGTCCGTTTCAGTAAGTCGACAAACCAATATTATGTAATGTTCATCTATCTTAGTACATCTACGAAAAGTGGTAGCCACTTAAATAGCCTAACGTTAGGGTAAGGTAAACGTGGTTCCCGTTTTAGCCCTCCTGACAGTTAACCATTCACCAATGTAATTTCGACTTCAATATGTTAGAGTGAGAAAGTTGGTGCATTTTTGATAGTCCAACATTCGTTGAAAAAACGTGATTTCCGTATCAGTAACCCAACGGTTATGCAACAATCTGCCATTGCCTTAAATGCGTTGGTGAAGGGTGGTTCCTATTTAAATAGTCCAACGTCTTCGTTGGTGTAACATGGTGTTCGTTTCAATTAACGAAACTTAACCAACGGTTATGAAACAATCGAGCGTCGGCGGATATACGTGTTTTTATTAGTATAATGCTTTCGTTTGTGAAAATGGCAGGCCTATCCGATTCTGTTTTCAACCTGTTACGTAACACTCTTATTTCGACTAAAAAACCTGAGCGAAAAATGGTATGCATTTCAATGACTCAGCGTCTTGTTGGTGAAAAGTGGTATCCTTTTCAGCTATTCAACGCTTGTGCAACATACAAATTTGGATTGAAATACGCGGGCGAAAAGTAGTATCCTTTTCAATGGCACAGCGCCTTCGTCGGTAAAAAACGGTATCCTTTTTAAGTAATCCAACGGTTAAATAAATCCAGTTAATCGAAATTATGGCTTATCACTCTCGCCGCGTGTTCATTGCTAACGGTTATTTTTTGACATATTGTTACTTCACTTTACAAATCACAATTATCACTCAGTGTTATTTTCATATTTCTGAATAATTAAGGGAACTATACAAAGAAACATTATTTTCCCGTCTTTGCCTGACCGCTAATTGCCTCGTTATGATGTATCTGGCCGCTGTCTGCTGCGTCTTTAATCTGTGAGGCCCGGAAGGGAATTTATGTGTTGGGACAAAATTATCCATATAATCCACGAGCCATGATGGCGGTGATCATCATGGATCACGACGAATATACGAATGACGGTCAGAAAATATCCGGACCTTTCATGCTTCCCTCTTTCTTCGAGCAGCTATATACAGGTGAGAACTACATTCATTCGCAAATAATGTGGCTAGTTTATTTTCATGATAATTGTGTTTACACGTATTTTGCACTCTGATATATGATAAGAGTTTCGTCTATCATGGACTCTTTGTTAGAGGAACAACGCTATGCAATTAATTGTCTAGCTACAGAATGTGAAAAGCCCTACCACATCTTTCAGAGGCTTTAAAATGGTTTTCTGATAAATGTGCATCATATTCAACCTTCTACAACTGGGTTTCTCAGTTTCGTGCAGGCAGAACAAGTGTTTGTGATAGGCCTAGGACTAGGCGGCCAGCTGAGGCAGTGACCCTAACTATGGTAGCAAATGTTAAAACTTTTATCTACAAAAATCGTCGAGTAACTTTGGAGGAGATAGCCAACATTTTTAGCATCGACACACAATATTTTATACGAACACCTAGGCATGAGTAGGGTAAGTGCAAGGTGGGAGCCTAGATAGTTATCTACAGATAAAAAGGCAACCAGAGCAAAGCGAAAAACCCATTTAAGTCGTTTAAACCGAGAAGGTTTTTAAACCGCATTATCACTGGAGATGAGATGTGGGTTCATTATTCCAAACCTTAAATAAAAGATAAGTCAAAGCAGTGGAAACTAGCTAGTTCCCAACCTCCTAAAAAGTTCAAGCTGTCTCCTTCCGCTGACAATGTTGCGCTTGTTGCCTTTTGAGATTCACGCGGAGTGATACTTGTTCATTTCATGCCAACAGGTCAAACTGTCACTGACAAGTACTATTCTGATGTAATTGTGAAAAATCTCAGAGAAGCTCAAACAAATGCGTTCCAGGTTAGCACAGAAAATTGTCCTTCATCACGATAACGCCCCCTCCCGTACCGGAGCAGATACAAAAGAGTTTATCAACTCTTACAAATGGCAACTGTTATGTCACCCCCCTTATAGTCAATACCTCGCCCACTGTGACTTTTATTTGTCTCCAGAACTAAAAAAATGCTTTATTGAAAGAAATATAAGACCAGGGCGGCCTTGATATCTGCTGTTGCACGGTACCTAAAACAAAGGTCTACATCATTGTTCGCAGCGGGAATACAAAAGCTCCCATGAAGATGACAAAAGTGCGTAGACTTAGGTGCACAATATTTTGAAAACGAGTAGAAAGATTATTTTCTAAATGTTAAATGGTTTTCTAGAACGAGTTAAAAGTCCGGATATTTTCTGACCGTCCCTCGTATATATTTACATATAACTTTAGCATTTATTTAAATTCTCTATCTTTAAATAGGTCTTCAGAATCTTTTTTTACCTTTTCGTGATATAATTCCTGATTTTTACGATACTATATTTGATCAAGAAAAATGAAAAAGAAGAAAATGCTCTTCACAACCGATTTCTTCTTTTCATTCAAGACACTCTATCATAGGGTATAGGTTGGTTATTTTGTTTTTCTTTTTCTTTTTTTCTTTTTTTGAATTGTCCTCACCTTAAAGTTTTGTCTGCCACCTGTAAAATTTGGACACAATTCTGATAAATATTAAACATCAAAGGTTTTGGATTATTTTGTGACTCAAAATGAGTTGCTTAGCCCAATTCGACTCAATAAAATGTTAGACTAGTCCGAATTCAGACATTTTGCTGGCGACAATTTCTAATTGGTGTAATTGTACAAATCTTTGTCCTTTGGGAAAGAATACATTGTTGATAATGCAGAAATTGCTTTAAACAGGCAATTTATTCATTTTCCAGAATGTTTTCCAAAGATTTCGGGGCGTCAAAAAGCCTTATTGTGAGAGAGTGGATAAAATCTACTTAATTGTTGCGATGGCTCCCTCGGGCAGCTGGGGTTGTTATAAAGGTGGTTGGTCAATCTGGTTTGACAGTAATAAACAGTGAAGGATATTTCTGCACGAATTTTATTCATTTACTGTTATACAAAATCTGTAAAAATAACACAAACAAAAAACTAAAAAATCAAAACACTGTAGGACAGAAACCCATTTTTGCTATCACATCCTGAGAAATGAATATCGTTTTTTTTTCTCTCTCTCTCTGATCGATACACGATCCTTAGATCCATAAATAGTTTTCATGCAGAAATTGTATCCGAATTAGATACATTCTGTATCGTGCAGACGCACTTTATCGTTGTAACGTGATATTGGTCGAAGTAGGGTTGTTCGGGTGTAGCTTTAACGTTTTAACTCGTAGAGACAGCCCCTTAGTTGTATTTAACCATTTCCCGTTTTGGTAATTTAGATTAGTTTAAACATATTTTATTTGCACATGTATATCAGAAATGTACATAATAATTTACAATACTTAACAGTGTCATGCAGAAAGGATTAGAACGAAAGCAAAGCTAATAAAGTTCTTCTCCATGATGATGTCTCAAGATGAGTACATATAAATGTTACTTTTATCAAAAATTTACAAATTGTATAAGAGGAGAGAATTAAAAAAAACTTGATAAATTCCATGATTAAAAATTTAGTAAGTATGTTTCAAAATTGAAAGATGATATATCAAATAATTTGGTCAAGGGTATTATCCGAATGACTCTCCAACATTTCAAGTCCATAGATGTGACAAACAAAATCAACAACAATGTCAAAAAAAGAAAAAAAATAGGGAAAAAAAGATGAGTGCCTTACAGAGAATTAATTACAAAGAAAACCGCATACTTCCTCTAATATAACTCTGAACCTCAGAGAAGATCGTTGAATTTTGTTTAAAAGTTAGATAACCTTTTCCATAAAGAAGCATTTCAATGACGATATTGCCAAAATTGGTAATTTTAGACTTTTCAAACTTGAAAGAGGTTGCAGACGACAAGGAAAATTGGATGCAATTCAAAATAATACCATTCTATGTGGTAGAAAAATATTTTTGGAAAAGAAGAAATTGCTTGTCACAAGCAATTTCTTATTTTACAAAAATGTTTTCTCAGGTATAAAATCACGGCGACGTATAATCCCGAGTTTGCACAAGGACGTGTTAACCCATTCCCACTCAGAGACACTTTTGATCGCCCCAAAGCTTTGGAACACATTGTGAAAAATGAAGAAATTGCTTGTCACAAGCAATTTCTTCATTATCCACAATGTTTTCTTTCCAGAAAGATGAAACAATTCAAATTTCCATAAACTTTAAATTGTCGTCTGCAACTTCTTTCGATTTGGACCAGTCTAAATTCTTTCCGTGGGGTAATGTGTTAAACAAACGGAGCTCTCACGGAGTAGAGGGTAAAGCGTCCAGTGGAGTACACAGTTATTATGAGAGCGGCCAGCGAGTCAAAACCCCCAATTAGATTTAGTCCACTGCGTAGCACTTTGGGCGAACAGACGCCTCATTCATTTCATAACCATTTTGTGTGTATGAAAAAAAATATTTGAAAAAAAGCTTGGATTTATGTAACCACTTTAGTCTCGTCTCGGACGGGATTTTACGTTGCTCCCGGGCGCATGTTATTTATTTAATCGTATTTTTCCCCATTTATTCTGCATCTGTCTCTCACTGTCTTTTGTCATCTTCCATTGATCGGACTTACACTTTATAAGGATTTACAGCATAAAGGTAAGAACATAATCTGCATTTACTTATTTATTCAATATTAATTTCAACTAACTAATTTTTTATCCCGTCCCAGGCACTACGCGCGTTAACGTATTTACAGTAAATATGTATTTTATCATTTTTCTATCTGGTCATATTTGTTATGAAATATTCCTGAGGGTTTTGTTGTTGTTAGTGTTTGTTTGTTTGTTTGGTTGGTTGGTTTGGACTTTTTCATTTACCACGACAACTCTAGTCTGTGTTATTCGCACAACTTTGATGGTGAATCACAATTTTTCTCCCTCCCCTTGCACCAAGTTCAAACCAAATGCCATGTGCGATACGGTTCATTTTGATATCGCCATAAATAGCGGACAAAAGATATAATTAATTAAGCAAAAAAGAAGCTTTGAAACTTATGGCAATAATTCTTATTTTAATATATATGCAGAATGTAAATACTGAAATAAAACGAGTAGTTATTGAGAGAGAGAGAGGTAGAGAGAGAGAGAGAGAGAGAGAGAGAGCGCAAAAGAAATAGCAAGGAATTCCCCTAGAATCTAATTGGTTATAATGTAATGAGATTTATTCGGATTTATAAATAAAAAAACGATAAGTAAGAGCTAGTATTTTTTGCGTGTATCCTCTAGAACATAATCAAGACAATTCTAGCGAGTTCTTCACCAATGATTTATGTTTTGGCAGAGAAAGTAGATCAAGTCGCAGCTATTTATCTTCTTATATCGAGTTCCATACACTGTATCTGTTACACCAAGGTTCACATACAAGACCGATCTACCGAATCGTTCGTTAGTTGTAAAGGAGCCTTGGAAATCATACTTTCAACTATTTATGCTTATACACATGCTCTCTCTCTCTCTCTCTCTCTCTCTCTCTCTCTCTCTCTCTCTCTCTCTCTCTCTCTCTCTCTCTCTCTCTCTCTCTCTCTCTCTATCTCTCTCTCTCTTTCTCTCTCTCTCTCTCTCTTTCTCTTTCTCTCTCTCTCTCTCTCTTTCTTTCTCTCTCTCACTCTCTCCCTCTCTCTCTCTCTCGCTTTCCGTTTTGGCCTCTCTCCCTGTCTCTCTTAGCGCCTGTCTGCCTTTCTCTCTATATATATCTCTCTCCCTCTCTCCTCTCTCTCTCTCTCTCTCTCTTTATCTCTTTCTCTCGCTCTCTCCATCTTTCTCTCCCCTCTAATTCTCCTTTTTCTCTCGCTTTATCCCTTTGTCTCCCCTTTCTGTCTGTCTCTTTATCTCTGTCTCTCTACCGCTATTTCCTCTCTTGTTCTCCCCCTTCTCATTCTCCCCTTTCTGTCTTCCCCTCTCTGTGTCTCTGTCTCTCTTTCTCTCTTCATATCTTTATCCTCCGGCTCTTAAAAGAAAACCCTGTATTGTTGCAACTCATTTGTCTCATGTTAGATTTAACAACATAGCCTTAATATTGGTAGGCAGAACAGTTTGAATATAAATCTGAAACCCGAATGTGTCCCAATATTTTTATACTACCAAAACGGCGCAAATGCAGCGTGGATAGGCTCAATTTAACAAGCTTTGGTAGTCCACCAACGATATCGTCGTTGGGCGAGTAAATTGTCGTAACTACAACTTCATTAAAGATGTAATTACGATATTTTACCGGCCTACCGACGATAAGAAGTAATCAATAGTCTCGACAGTCTTTTGGAGTTTTTATATATATATATGATTTTACTGTAAAAAAGAAATGCCCCGGAACAGCTGTTTTACTCGGACATGGTTGTGACTAATCATTCGCCGCAGGAAATAAATGCTATATTGAAAATTGTTTTTTTATCTCAATTTTCTGAGGATAAATGATGAAGGCAAAGGAAAAAAATGCTTGTCAAATATTAGATAGGAATATGTCTTCAAAGCGTCCTTGGCTCAAACACAAATAAAATCCTCGGATTGGTGACCAAAACTTCATAAAGTCAGTTGAATATCGTCGTTGTGTGTAATTGAATTGGTATGTTGACACAAAAACGCGATTCATAAATCCTGTTAGCATTCTGAAAACCGTTGTTTTCTTTCTCAAACATCATAACTACAGCTTGCTTCAAGCTGTAGTTACGAGGTTTTAGAACTACAACGACGATATGTAGTATAACCTTTGTCCTATGAACACAGTGGCATTTTTGAACTGGCTTTTATCTGACAATGAAATGAATATTAAACTTAAAATAATCAATTTCTTCAGTGTCTACAATGTTTTCTACACTACAAAAGACAAAGAAGATCATTTAACAAAACCATGCTTTGCTAGCTTACATTTCTTTCAGTACTTTGATTGTTTTTTGAGTGAATGACACCCTGATTTTGTCTTACTCTCTCCGAGGTATATCTATTTAGGCATTCGAAAAGGTTTTATTTAGTCCGTAGTGTCGTGTTACTTGCAAAGTCGACTTAATTATTTAGTTAAATACCGGTTACATATTTTCCACTTCCCTTCGTATGCTATCGTAAATGCAAGATTTTGAGATAACTTAATCCGAATTGATCTATTTTCTAACCCGAATGCTATCTTATTGTACTGTAACCTCATAAAACAAAATAAATAACTTAAATATATTTGACTTTGTGAATGCGAATAATAAATCACTTTAACTTACTGGTTTTATTTGTAGACCGATACGCGCCGCTTAAACCGACCATGTGTTTGTTTGTTTGAATGGGTATTAACGTCACCTTTAACAGAATTTCAGTCATATCGTGGTTGTTTGAGCACCTAACCATGTAGTCCTGGTATTTATCACACCAGTACTACCACTACATCCTATCCTAGCCTCCATCTGCTCATACCACATCGGTTCACGATTATCCACCCATTGGTGAGAGACAAATAACGGTAAGAATATTTGCTGCGACGGGGGATCAAACCCAGGACCTCACGATTGAGACTCCGTTGCGCCTCGGATGTTGAATTTGCCAAAATGACTTTCCTTCAGCTTTAGACAAACCTTTGATGCTTATCCCAACTTGATTTTGTTGAGATTAATTTATTTTCTTTTTACTGTCAGGTGTTCACTGAAAACCTCTGTATTAAGAAGAATATATTTTGGGTTATTTAACAAATGAAGAGAACTTTTTTGTTTTCATTGTGGTATGAACCCTAAAACATACTCAAACTGTATAACTAGGCTAAGTGTCTGTCGACCTAGGTTGGAGATCAATTTACTTAAGAGATGAAGAGAATATTTGTTGTTTTCATGGAGGTATGAACCGAAAAAACTAATCACACTGTATGAATACGCGAAGCAAAATATTCTCTTCATTTCTTATAATTTAATAGCATCGAGCGAAAAATACAACAACTTTACAAATTTTGATACCTTTTGTATGGAACTATTTTGTGCGGAAGCATACAAAATGGATGCGTGCTCAAAATTGTGTTCATGGAGGTATTAATTAAAATTTTCGACGAACCAGATCGCTCGTTTTTAATAGAAAAAATTAACAATTAATTATTTTTAGATGGACAGTCGATCTATCAATTCATTTCGTCATTTTTCGTTTTCGTTTGATGACTCAAACGTTTTTCGTTTTCGAAACAAACATTGACTTTTTGCGAAAGCTATTGGCTTGTGGATAGAAATAAACATCAATTGTGTTAATGAGTTATTCTTGGATGTGAGAGGTCGCATGACGGTCAAATCTTGCAATATTGGGAGCGATTCCCTTCTAAAAAAGATATTTTCTGATATAGCTTATCTTTTACAATTGATATATATGATACTGTATGGCACAAAGTAAGGCTGATATGGCTTAGTTGTTAGAGTAGCGGACTGGTAGCGAGACTAGTGTTTGAGGTCGTAAGTTTGAATCTCGATCGCAAGGTATGTCATTTGGTTTGATATATATATATATATATAGCCTGAGCCTAGAACTATGGAAAGCCAGGGTGTACATAAATAAGTAAACTTTGCCGTGATATTAGAAAAATGTGAAAAACGCCTTACAAACAGTCAACAAATATATATTTTTTCAGAAGGGATGGGTTCTCAAATATGCTCATTTTTTTACTATTTCTAGTACAAGGACTGCCTTTTTCAAAAACCGAAGATGTCTTAACCCGTTGCACACTTAAAAAAAATGACTGGTAAAAATTTAAAAGAGGTCGCAGACGACAATTTTAGGTTCAGAGACGTTTAGGGATTACCATATTTTTTGGTGGAAAACAAGGTTGAAAATGAAGAAATTGCTTTTAAAAGCAATTTCCTCATTTTTAACCTTGTTTTCCTCAAGCATTTTCTTGGGAGCGTAAAAAACGGTATTGTGTGGGAATGGGGCAAAGAAGATGTTTTTTTCTAATTTTCTATATTGTCGTTTTCCCCTTTTTAACTCAGTTGAGCAAGAAGTGCAGGGTTAACTATTGTAATCTATAGTGTTTATTCTATCCAGAGGGATGGGGGATTCACCCACTTTTTTTCCCAAAAGATCCCCCATATTTTCAACATTGGTAGAGATTTTTTTTCCCTTTACATAAAGAATATTAAACACCAAATGTTTCTCCATCGTGTGCTTTTTGCCCAAAGATCCCCCACATTTTGATATCCTAGAATAAACATTGGATTTATCATTGTACGTCCATCTCTACGTCCATCCTTAAAATTTTCTCCTGTAAAATCAAGAAGCCAATCAAGCTATTTTTTTCTAGAGATATTCTTGGATGAAACTGGGCGGTAAATTTATTCAAATCCGTTTAAAACTGTGGTTGCCATTGCAACAGAAGTTTTGATATTATTGCATATAGAAACAAAGAATGAAATTTTGAAAATAAACTGACAAACCATTATGCCATTAGATGTGCAATCTTCTTAAATGACTACCAACGGGTCTTCCGTTTGGCTCTGCCTGGATGCACAATGTTTAGCTCACCTGAGCACAAATTGCTCTTGGTGAGCTTTTGTGATACTTGGTTGTTCGCCGTCAAACGTGAGTCATGCATCGTCAACAATTCAGTATAACCACTCTAGCGGTCACAATATTGGGCTAGTCTTTCTCAAACTTGCTAAAAATGTTTGTATGGTCTTTAGGAAAAACTTTATAAAGACAGTTAAATTCTGACCAATATTAAGGAGAAATGGGCCTTATTGAATATTTCGTTGTTACAACTCGAGAAGTCACAAATTCTGCTCAGTAGTTATCAAACTTGCTGAAAATGTTTGTAACTAACAAGAACCATGTTGAATAAGTGACCAATATCAAAGGAAAGGTGGCCTTAAATATTCCGTTGTTACAACTCTGGGGTCTCAATTTTAGGTCAATCGTTCACACTATCGCTGATATTGTTTGTGAGGTGGAAGAGCCTTATCGAAATTAGTGACGTACTGACCAAGGTCAAGAGAAAAAAATGGCCTCGTTGACAGTTTTGCTCTAGAGTTTACGATTTTTGCTCAATTTTCTGCAAAGAGAAAGATGCCCTTTGAATACGGTGTCATTCCATCTCATATGATGATAATTGAAATTGTAGTATCGTCTATCAAAAACGAGCGTTCTGATGGGTCGAAAAATTATTCATACCTCCATGAACAAAATTTTGAGCATGCAGCTATTTTGTATGATTCAGCACAAAATAGGCCCATAAAAATGTATAAAACGTTTGTTGTTTTTTTTTTGTTTGTTTGTTTGTTTGTTTGTTTTTTGGTCAATGCGGTTAAGTTACAAGAAATGAAGAGAATATTTAGGCTTCGTGTATTCATACATTGTGATTAGGTTTTTTGGTTCACACCTCCATGAAAACAAAAATATTTTTCATCATTTAGTTAAAGAGGATATTTGTGGGAATGTCAATTTTCTGCCCATCCAATCACAACTGTCTGTCCTTAAACCCATATCATTTTATAAAAATATCTTACCGATATTAAATTTCAATTGAATGATTATCTTGATAAGTAAATTCAATTGAGGGGCGTGGTGGTCATCTTAGTCCTCCTTTCTTAATATTTTACTTGATAATATCAGATTAATTTCAACTTGAAACTACTAGAGAAGTTGGGGCGGAACCCGTTTTCTTATCCCCTATCTCCGCCTCGCTCGGATCTGTCATCGCGAACAGTTACTGTGTAGTAACTCTGATTTACATGCCAAATAACCATAATTTGATTGTAAGCAATGAATGCGTCTGTCACATGCATTATAAATGCAAGATTTTATGAACCGTGTAGATATATTTTTTGATATTTTGAAATGAGCGCTAATGCAAGCATGGCGTTTATAAAGGGTGTTGATTTCCGTGTTTGTACGTACTAAAGACTGTTTCTGTTGTTGTTGTTTTTGATGTTTCGCAGAATGTATCACGGTTGTTTAAAACATATTCTAAACTAATGTAACTTTGAAGACCGTTATTATTCAACAACAACAACAAAAAAGATGGACAAATGACCAATCGCGGCTGTCAATCAAGGCATCAATCGACCAATAAAAATCATTCGTTCGGTCCGGAACTGACCTTTGAGATCCAACATTTGTCTATTTCTTTGTTGGTTTTGCGACTTCAACGTCGTAACTACGGCTTTTTCAACCAACGACACTACCTTTTTGTTAACTGCTACTGGTATTTTTTTTTTTTTTTTCAAAATGACCTCTTTTAAAAACGAAGCTGGACTTCCTGTAGGAGTGATTGGGCAGGACTGACGAAGCAAGTGGGCGGAGCTAGCGTTTGGTCCATTGACGCATGGGGCTGTCAGTCAAATACTCGATCAACAAATTAAATCATTCATTTAGAACGTAAGGGAACTATGGACTTATTCAAGCTGTAGTTAAAACTTTAAGGTCGTTATATATATGAAACAACCATTTGACTTGGTCTTACATATTACCATCCATAAAATTTGCAAAATGATTGAGGGATAAAGAGAATATTTTTTGTTTTCATGGAAGTATGAACCGAAAAACCTAATAACACTGTATGAATAAGTGAAGCGGATTCATACATTGTGTGATTAGTTTTTTCGGTTCATACCTCCATGAAAACAAAAAAATTCTCATCATTTCTTATAATTTACATAGAATCGAGCAAAAAAAAATCACACAAAAGCTTTATAATTTTTGATACCTTTTTGGGTGGGACTATTTTTTGAGGAAGCATACAAAATTGCTGCGTGGTAAAATTTTGTTCATGGAGTCATGATATTTTTTTCGACCTATCAGAACGCCCGCTTTTTGATAGACGAAGCTAAAGATTAAATTATTGCCGTAAGATATCGAAGTAGAATTTACTATCGTAGCTTGGCGGGCGGGATCAGTGGTCCGCTAATTTACTCGCACACATTGAGCACCCTGGACAGCCATTCTGGGCAATTAGATTATTCGCTGATTGTTTAAAGAAGCTTTAGGTCAGTATCTATGTACAGAGCGCAGAGTGAAGACTCTGATCAGACTGTGCGGATGCACAGGCTGATGCACAGGCTGATCTTAGGCTTTACTTGGCGCACATGTAATGGTTGGAAATGTCACGCACGCACTCATTTCATTGTTATGACAATGAATAGAAGGTGAAATATTCCCCTTGACTATGTTGCACGTCCGTTTCTGTAATATATCGTCGTCTGACGAGCAAAATTTCGGAAATACAGCTTAATCTAACGACGATTTATTTATGTTAATGGTATCTCTCTAAGTGCATTAATATATGCTCGGTCTTGCTGAAACTTGTTTTGAATGTTTGTTCGGTTACGAAGGTGACCTCCGTAGTTTCCCTTTATGATAATGTAAACAAAACATGACGATGTCTCAGAATAACATTGATTTCAGATAGTGGATCAATATTTGAATATGTTTCAGGTGAGCGACCAGGGCCCTTTTGTTCACTGCCCTCTTGTTAGTTTAATTGTCGGCTTCAATGTATAATAAAAAACCTTGCCGTCTAGTATAAGGCGAAAGAATGTTTAAAGCGTGAATACTTTTAAATGCGCTTGTATGCAACATAATTTGATATGTATCGTTGGTAAGCGATGTATGTATATCAGATGAAGTCCTCTAAAATCGAACCAGCGTAACTGCCTCTTGTTTAAGCTGCATTTAAGATGTTTTAGAAATGTATACACGATATACATTACTGTGATAAATGTGTGTAATTAAGTAGTAGATTAAGGTTACTTAAGCTGAGACCACACAGGACCTTTCTCATAGTTACACGTGTACGCGATGTTTAGATTGGGATCAGCCTATTGATCAGAGTCAGAGACCATAGATTCTATTAGTCACTCATTAAATACACAGTAACGGCTTGTTTTCTGTGTACAATTAGCGAATAAAAAATAAAACGACCCTAACACATGCAAACCATCAATCAATCAAACAAACAAACAAACGGCAACAGTAACAGAAAACACTGTTTGGGTATCCAGACTGCCTAGTATGTTCTTTTCTGTTCTGTTCTGTAAGCTTGGGAGAAATCGGTGTTATGTGATGCTCTGGTTCGTTTTAATTCTAGTTGTCCCGATTAAAGATAATCGTCGTTGGGACAAAGCAAAATGTCGTAACTACAGCTTGAATAAAGCTGCAGTTACGACATTTTGCTTTGTCCCAACGACGTTACGTGTGTGCATTTTATCTCGTTAACTGCAATGCATTGTTAAATACATGTGCTGTAAGTTTTGGGTGAATATATTTTTTATATATTTTTTCTTTTTGCTATTTATGTCATCTGAGCAAACCGAGCTCACGGTGAGCTTTTTATTACTTGAACGTCCGTTATTCATCATGCGTTGTGCGTTGTCAACAATAAAGTGTTACGACACTAAGGGTCACAATTTTGACTCAATTTTTCTCAAAAATGATCAAAATTGTTTGCATGATTATGAGGAAGATTCCTTAATGGCTATTTCGATATTCTTACCAATACCAATGGAAAAGGAGCCGTATTAACAATTTTCTTGTTACCACTATGGAGGTCTCGATTTTGGTTCAATCTTTCTCATACTTACTACAAGGTTTGTTTGATCATGAGGAAGTCCCGTATTGAATGCTGTGAACTCATGACCAACATCGAAAAGGAACCCGAAATAGCAATTCTTTGTGACTACTCTATAGGTCACAGTTTTGGCCAAATCTTTTTCAAATTTACTGAACATACTTGTTTTTTAGAGCAAGATAATCCCATAATTAAGGTGACCCTCACTATTATATGACGTAAAACGGGCATCTGGTGGAAGTAAAATTTTCTGCTTATCCAATCACAACCTTTATGAAAAATCTTATTACTGTAAGACTTGCATTGACTAGTTAACTTTAGAACGTTAATTCAGGTGAGCTATATAAGGCCATCTTGGTCTTCTTTGTCTGTGTAACATACATTGTCCTAAAACTAGAAAATGTCAACCTTTTCTCTTAAAGAACCAAATGGTTAGATGCGTAAATTTATATCAAGGGATTTACCAGATGTTTCAAAACACCGTAAGTATTAAAACGGCAACAGTTTAGTTACGATGTTAAAGTCGCCAAACCAACAAAAAAGGCTAACAAAAGTGGCGGCCAATGTCGGATTGAAAGGTCAGGTCCGGGCTGAATAGATGATTTATTTGGTCGATATATTCCTTGATTAGAAGCCGCGATTGTTTTAATTGGTTATTACAACACAGACGACAATGTTGTGATTTAAAATATTTTTATTTTCCTTGAAGATCAATGACTAGAGATTTTCGCCATGATTTAAAAGATTTATTCCTCAAAGTGGAAGTGATATTCAATGTTATGTTACCAAACTGTAGAGTTACGTTTTGAATTCTTGTTTTGAAAATGAGGTCATATTGAGGCTATGATACTATATTTGTGTCGGATTATTGGCGGAAATGGCTTTTTATTTGACCACAAAGGGGTCATAAAATGGTCATTGGTAGCACCAACTGACTCTCCCAATTGAATGGGAAAAACAGTTTGTGTTTCACGACGAATAAAAGGGGACCATCGGGAAAATCCAGGTCTGTGGAGTGACTTGATTATTTAAGATTTAACAACCCTTTCCATCCGTTTTAGGCCTTGTTCCCTGCCTTCTGTTAGTCTGTTATTGTGATAAACTTCCCACAGATATGTTCCGTTTGTAGTGAGAAATTTCTTTTTATAACCGGTCTCTGGAATTGACCAATCGCGACTGTCAATCACATAATCAATCGCCCAATCAAATAATTTATTCGGCCCGGAATCGAGCTTTCAACACTTACATTGGCCGCATTATTAATGTTGTAAACCTTATTGTTGGTTTGGCGACTAAAACGTGGTAACTACAGCTTATCCAAGCTGTAGTTACGACGTTTATGTCGCCAACCAACCATTTTACTTTCTTGTTACATACTATTGGCCATATTTTCTTTCAAAATAACGCCGTTAAAAATCGAAACGGAACTTCCTGTAAGAGTCAATTGGCGGTGCGTAGGGAGTAAATGGGTGGGGACAGCGATTGGTCTATTCTTAGTTCCCTTTCAGGAATGCTCCTTTGGCATTTTTTTAATGTAAATTCGTTCGTCGAAAAAAGGAATTTATTTGTGGGGCTAATTTTCGTTTTAGGACATATAGTAAAAACTCTTAAATTATTCGTCTCTCAACTAGTCGTTAAAATTCTTTTGCTTAAACTTTCCATAACCCTTTCCTGTTCAAACCCTCGTTTTTACGTCCCTGTAATTTTACAATTGAGAAAACATTGTAGCAAAAGAAGAAATTGCTTGTGACAACCAATTTCTTCTTTTTCCACAATGTTTTCTACCCTACTAAATTGTTATTTTTCAGATTTAATCTACTTTAAATTTTCTTCTGCAAAACCTTTGAATTTGGACAGGTCTAAAATTTTGCAAAACGGGAAAGGGTTAAGTGATGGTCTACCTAGTTCCAATTTAGAAATCCCCATCTTTAAAACTGGCCAATTTATTTCCCCCCTTTTTTTTAAAATTAGACTTGTCTTAATTGAAAGAGGTTGCAGACTACAAAGAAAATCGGGTGCAATTTTAGAGGAAACTATCCAGCGTGGTTAAATTTATTGAAGGAAAATTAGAAATTGCTTGTTACAAACAATTTCATCATTTTTTCACAATGTTTTCTTGAATATAAAATCACAGCGACGTAGATACTGTGATTTTCACGAAAGCAAGTTTTCTGCGATCAGCCGATCAAAACGCTTGAATCTTAATAGATTAAACTTAAACTTAAATTATCGTTCAATGCTTTGTGTATTAAGTTCTCGAAAATTACGTCATTCAAAATGGATGACAACGTTTTTAACAATCTTCTTCTCTGAATTATATCATTTGATTTCGATGAATTTTGAATGGCTATTCCATTGGTGGATGTCTAAATGCCCAAAGAAAGACATGTGCCCTATTGGGTCCCTTCTTTGCAAAACTTGCCGAAAACCAGAATGACATTGACATGACGTGGTGTCCGCTGTGCGTCCGTTGTGCTTTCCTCCGCCTCTTCGTCCGTAAACGTTTATCTTAAATATCTTCTCAAAACGTAACGATTAGAATTCAACCAACTTTTAAAGGAATGATACTTGCATGGCCATTTGTCATATCCCTTCAAAGAATTTTGATCGATTGAAAAACATAGCTTTAATGGGCGGGGCTAATGTCCTTATATGGTGAAAGCTTCGATGTTTTTTATTGTCGTGGCTTATGTCCATATATGGTATACAGTGAAAATTTAAAGAAAATGTGTAAAGTTTAATACTAGATTTAATAATGTTCTTTCGAACGATTTGCCTAATTTTAGGTAAATATAACTTAATGATGCAAGAGAAATTATTGATAATGCTTCACTGCAAATATTCGTTGCATAAAGGAAAGTTGCCTCTATTAAAGTAAATTAAAATAGTTATGATAATAATTATTATAATAATAATGATACATTATTTCTAAAATGCATTGCCTCCTATGCTAAATAAGATTAAATTACCGGTACGAGACGCAAATTACCGGTACGCGACGTAAATGCAGACCGATGGAGCGAATCAGGCCCACAAGCGCCTCCAGATCACATACCGATAGGACCGACAACCTGCGTGCTCGAGACACAAGATGGTCATTAAACCTCGGTATAACACTTTCGTGGATCACATGCTCAATTTGGGCCAATTAGCAATATCGCAATGGCTTGGGGAAACAGGATTGAATATAGAGTGACATTTTCTTTGTAAATTAGATTCAATAAGTACTTAAACATTACTTATAAACCCATGTACTTGGATTACGTATCGAATCTTCTCGTCGAAACTTAAATTCGAGAATCCACAAGACATGCCTGCGTTTGGAACTGACCAATCGATGCTACTAATCAAAATGAAAAGAAAAAAAAGCCAGTTAATTCATTTTGACCGGAATCGAAATTTGAATCCCGGCATTTTCCGACAATTTTGTGAAATATTCTAGTTGGTTTAGCGACGTAATCGTCGAAACTACAGCTTATCCAAGCTGTAGTTACGGCGTTTAGGTCGCTAACCAACTATAATACTTTTCTTAACATGTTAATGTCCAAAACATTCCGAAATAACGTCGATAAATATCGAAGAAGTACTTCCTGTCGGAGTCAATGGGTTCGGCCAGCGGAGTCTGCGCGCGAGTCCAGCGATCCATTGATATCGATTCTAATACCATGATATCCCCTATTATCTATACCTCTGTTAAATATCGAAAATAACGTAGGGATTTGAACGCAAGACCCAAGGACTTACAGCATATCACTTTACCAACTGAAAAAACCGACACTGTCAATTATTTCGGCTAAGGAATGAATTGTTTTTGTCCTTATCTAAAACCGACCATGACCTAATACTTTAGAAATCGTACACCATCTTTTGAAGATTATATCTACAATCTGCATGACATTTACGGTGAAAGTAGAACACAATATCATGGCAACAATCTGTAGACGCAAGGAAAATCATTACACATTGAAAACAGAAGAGCCGAGAGATGTTTATATAGATAACTTTCAAATTAATTATTTTTAATATCATTATCATTTAATTAACCGAACAGGCTGTGCATTCAGCCCATATCTCCGACATCAATGTAAGTTTGTTTCCTCGACAGTCAAACTCTTTAGCAAATTAAACAATAGGGCCAAATTCTGAAATGATCCTCGGATGACCTATTATCATATTCATTCAATGAATTTTGATGGGATGAAAATATGGCTTAAATGGGCATGGCTAATTTCAAAATATGATGAAAGCTTTGAAAATCTTCTTCGCAGAAACCAACGGATGGATTTAAACCCAATTTTACAGAAAGGCTCCCTTGGTGACCCTTTATCAGATGCCTTCAAAAATTTCTATCGGATGAAAACATGGCTTTAATAGGCGGGCTAATTTCCGTATATGGTGAATGCTTTGAAAATCATCTGCCATTGAACAATATTTTACAGAAATGATCGTTAGGTGACCCTTTATCAAATTCCTTCAAAGCACTTTAGATGAATGAAAAACATGTGTTTGGTTGGTCGGGCTTTTTTCCCCAAATACGGTGTATAGTGAAGACTTTAAAAATGTTTTTATTTCTCAGAAACCAGTAGATTTAGTTAAACTAAATTTCACAGAAATTATCCTTAGTAGACCTTTTTTCAAATTTCTTCAATGAAATTGAATGGATGAAAAAAAGGCCTTTATGGGTTGGGCTTATTTCAATATATGGTATACACTGAAAATTTTAGAAATCTTCTCAGTAACCTGCCGATGGATTTCAACAAAATTTTACAGGAATGGTAACTCTTTGTCATATAGTTTTGATCGGTTAAAAACATTGCTTTTATGATCTAGGCTTATGCTCATATATGATAAACAGAGAAAAGTTTGACAATTTTGTGAACCCCATTTCATCTGACGTAGGAAATGATCTTTACTGTTGTAAAACAATGGAAAAGTTAAATGCTTCTCTTGAATTATTTAAAGGATTCAGTGACAAGATTTATTTACCAGACATGTTGAATATGAATCATTTCATAATGAATTCCTGAAAACACCATTTGCTTGAAACTTCAAAATTCTTCTTCTCCTAAACCATAAGACGTAGAGCTTTGATATTTGGTATGTTTTAATGCCTATTCACCGTCTTAAATACAACAAAGATTTACCGTACTCTTGAAATAAGCTCAATATGGTTGGATCTTTACTATATCTAGAATTAAAGGAGACAATCTTTAAAAAATCTTCTTCTCCAAAATGATAAGGTGTAGAGTTTATATTTTGATATTTTGTATATTATATCATAAAGCATTGAGCCATCATACTCATGGGAGCGATATAGGACCATTATGGTCCTCTTGTTCAATACATTTGTCCCATGGTTATTGTTATTGTTTTATATAATTTTTTTAATTTTGTGGTGGAAACTAATTATTTTTCGTATTCAGGCGTACAAATCTAACAAAAAGTATTGACATTAATCCCAGGTAGCTATAGCACTGGGTCTTATATAAACGCCGTGGAATATGAAGGCAATACACCTGTTTTCAAATGTTTGAATTCATGACTTCAAGTGATCGTTTCAGTGCCATCAAGGTCCTCTTGTCAGGTTTAGTTTCCCTCATGGTACATGTATGATCATTACAACAACCCATCAAGGTCAACCATGTCTCTCGTGCAAAAGATTAAATTGAAAGGGTTTAAGAGATAAGAACCTTAGAATTTTAAAAATGGAATACCAACGGGACCGAAAGTCGTTCAGTGAGTAATACATCGGCAATTTAATCATTTATTTTGACAAGTAGTTGAATTTGAACTCCGACATTGGCCTTCATTTGTGAGACGCATTTTTTGTTGTCTTCGCAATTTAAGCGTCGTTTTTGTATTCTAAAATTTTTAGCTGGCAAAGCGTCAGCTTTGATAGCTTAAGTTAACAAACGAAATTTTTAGGGCTTCTCAGAGTTCAAACGAGTGCAAACTGCCACTGGAAGCTTAATCTCTAAATCAACTGAATGTCTACGCCTATAAAAGTAGTTCTTGTGTATACTCGAGCATATTGTCTTCAAAATGACTGGTCACATGAATTAACTTTATTCAAATTGTAGTGAACACCATCAAAAGAATGCTATACAACCCATTCCCATTCAATCCCCCCCCCAAAAAAAGGCTTCGGAAAACATTGTTGACAATGAAGAAAATGCTTGTAACAAGCAATTTCTTCAGTGTACACAATGTCTTTTACCCTACAAATGGCAAGGAAGATAACAAAACAATGCTAGCTTACAGTACTTTCAGTACTTGATTGTTACATGCTACTCGTCATAATCTTCGAAAAATAACGCCGTTTGATATCAAAGTGGACTTTCGTGTAGGAGACAAATGGGCGGGGCGAATCACTGGCCACGCCCACTGACCTCCTACATAGCAGTTTGGCTAAGCTTATCAAGGACCCTTTTTATTGAATATATGGTCAGTTACATACAACAAAAAAGCAAAAAGTTATCTGGCGTTCTTGAATAAGCTATTGATACGGCTTCTGCAATTTATTCCTTATTGACTTCACCCAAAGACTAACGCCGTCACCCAATAAATTATAAATGCAGTTTATAGTGATTTTATTCGATTTACCAAGAAGAAAGAACATTTTCGTGAAAAAGATATTAATACATGCAACCGTTGAAAATGTAGATTCTTTTTATTTCAAGAATATCTGTGAAAGACTCGCTTTAAACTTATACAAACAATTAAAACCAAGGAAATTGATTTATTTCTAAAGGCTATTTTGAATCATTGTGAAAACTTCAAAAATTCTAAAATGAAATCGCCTCATCAACCAACTGCAATCAATTTCTTAGTTGCGTACATTTTAACATCAGAGCAACAGATAGAGGGCGTTATTCGAATTTTATATTTAAATAATTCAACAATCCTACAATAACCGCATGTTGTGGGTACTCATTTGAATCGTCTCGTCGAGACGATTCAAATGAGTACCCACAACAAAGGGTTTCGTTGAGAAATAAAGATTTTAGAATACTGTTTCCCCTTCTTATTTAGACCTCTGTAACATGTACTATTTCTGTATAACAAGGTTGTTATCGGAATGTTTATCGGTTGATCTGTTTTCATAATTTAGCTATAAGCATATGAATAGCCGAAATCAACATACTGTGTTCCCGAAATAGTTGCTTGGTGTGTATATTTAAGAATTAATACATATTTTAAGTATTACATAATTTTATATCATTATGGTTAAAAAAATAGGATTGTTGGAATATATATTATATAGTATTTGAGTAAATCAACGCAATGAATGTATTAATACACAAATAAATGAACCAATAAATAACTAACTAACTGACTAAATGAATCGGGTATTGTCCGTCTGTCCGTGTGTTCACTATTTTTAGCTCAACTGGCTGAAAGTCAGCGAGCTATTACCATGGCGTTGTGTCCGTCTTGCGTCCGTCCATTTGTCCGTCCGTCCGTTAATATTTAATTCCATAATCTTTTCCTCCTCGGTTGACCCTTTATCGTATTCCTGCAAAGATTTTTGAATGGATGAACAGTATGGCTTTAATGGGCGGTGCTAATTTCCATATACGGTGAAACATTAAAAAACCTTCTTCTCAGAAACCAATTAATTGTTTTCAACCAATTTTTATGGATTTTTCATTTGGTTAATCTTTATCAGATTCTTTCAAAGAATTTTGATAGGATGACGAACGTGGCTTTTTAGGCGGTCTAATATCCATAAATGATGAAATCTTTAAATAAAAAAAAATATTCTCAGAACCAGTGGATGGTTTTCAACCAAATTTTACAGGAATGAACATTTGGGTTAACCTACATCCGATTCCTGCAAAGAATTTTGATTGGATTGTAAACTTGGCTTAAATGGACGGGTCTTACTTATATATGTCAACCAAATTTCACAGGAATGATCAACTGGTGGCTCTTTCGCAGACCCCATCAATTAATTTTGATTGTTTCAAAACATGGCTTATATGGACTTGACTCATGTCCATATATGATACACAGTGATTTAAAAAAACATACCTTTTTTATCTAGAAAATAAATTGACATTTGTAAAACAATGAGAAACTTGAAATATTAAAGGATTTCATTGACAAGATGTTTTTGTCACACATGGTGAATTTGATATAAAATTTTATTGGATACCTGAAAACACCGTTTGCCTAATCAGTACAATCCGGCCTGTGGGGCGATACAGGCGCTCAAGCGCCTCTAGTTGTTTTGACCTGTACTGCATAACAGTTATTCCTCATGCACGTCTCTTAAATTCAAGTTTATATTTGTGACACAAGGGACTTAATTGACATCCAGAGCTATAGATAGAAGACGTAAATCATACTTTAGATTTAAATATTTCACCAATACTATCGTAAACCCCTTTTGAAGGTATTTGGGGAATCGAAGAGACGATTCCAATGAGTACCCACAACATAGGGTTTCGTTGAGAAATAAGGATTTAAGAATACTGTTTCCCCCTCTCAACCTCTGTTGACATCCTTGTCGTTGAAAAGATGTTATTCGCTTTATTCCATTCCGACACAAGCTCTCCTTTTACCCGTGAAAATAAAGAGGCGTTGAGAACATTGTGGAAAATGAAGAAATTGCTTGTATCAAGCAGTTTCTTCATTATCCACATTTTTTTCCATCCAAAAAAAAAAAAAAAATAAACTAACCAAAACTAACAACAAAACAAACTCATTCAACTTGAAATTGTCGTCTACAGCTTCTTTCAATTTGAACCACACTAAATTTTTGTTGTTGGGTTAAGAATAGCCTGGTAGCCAGAATGAGACAGGATTAATATTATGAATTTTCAATACAAGGGTTAGAGGTGAAAAGTTCGTCCTCAATAGAGAAGCTGCAGGTGAAAGTGAAAATACATTCTGATTTTGAATATTAAACTGTCCTTTCAAATTTCTAGTTCACGTCAAACAAGAGATAACGACAATGAACTCATGAGTAGTTTCCTTGGATTTCAAACATTTTCTAACATTGGTCTATCCTTACTGACTTACTTTTTCCGGGTTGAGTTAGACTGGATTTAATGAGTAAGGAAATTGTGGGATGAATAAAACTTTATAATTGATTTGTTGAAATTTAGCATACTAAGGAAATAGACTAGAACACCTAAAACACGATTTTTTTGTGTGTGTGTCCAAAAGCCAGAATCATAATTCTGATGGGTATATATAAACAAGGCGGATCAAAACTGAGGATATTTAGGCGACAGTTAATGGATAGTGACTGTCATTCAAAAAATCAATCGACCAATCAAATCACTCATTAAGAACAGAAGTGAACTTTGAACTCAAACATTTGTTGATTTTTTTAAGCATTTTTCTAGGTTCGGCGACCTAATGAGCAAACTTTTCGAGTACATTGTCAATACCTATAATTATAGAAGTTATCGTCGTTGAGCGCTCAAATGTCGTAACTACAGCACTATGTAATCTTTGAATACATTTAGCTTGTCCAACGACGATCTATCGCAGATATCAAAGAATTTTAACCAAGACTTTAGCGATGAGACGAAAGTGTGATAGCAACAGACTCTGAAATTCTCAGATATCAGTTGACCTATAAATTTTGGAAAGAAATTTGGATTTTTGTTGGAAAAAGATATAATTTATATATGAATTATTTTGATGAGTCCATCGTATATTATCGGTTGTCTTCCAGTCGAATGTTTTTATGCCTTTCAATGATGATGACATTTATCTTCAGATAGGAAAGCGTTAACCCTTTCCTGTTTAATCCTTGTGGTTTATTCTCGAGAAAACATTGTGGGAAAAGAAGAAATTGCTTGTAACGAATAATTTCTTCTTTCCCACAATATTTTCTTACCTTTAGGCTGGTTACTTTTCAAATTGAACCCAATTTTAATTGTCGTCTGCAACTTGGACTAGTCTAAAATTTTGAGAAACGGGGAAGTGTTAACAGACGTAAAAAGATAAATGAATATAAAAATAAAAAAGATAAATGAATATAATAGTAAATTATTAGCATTGCCGTTCCTTCATTTTCTTTTCAGTCTAACGATAAACATGCCGTACGCCATAACAAGTCTTAATTTCAATGATATTTAATGAAACTATCAAATTAGGTTACTACTGCTCGGTTAGCATAAATATCTCATTTAAAATGATAAATGATCCTGATATGTTGTATTCATTGCCAATGCTAAACCTGTTTGCCATTCAGCTTTTTAATGTAATTTCATTTTTTTGTGAATAATACCGTTAATGTGGCCGGATGGTAATAAATGGACCCCGTTCTGAGAAAAAGAACCATTTTACAGTATGTACGAATGGAAACCGACAATTGTTCGAACTATAAATCTACAAATGAGAACAGCTACATATTATATGGCTGGGTTGTTATAGGATAAACAAGCCTTGTCGATTAAGGCAAGCCGTCTTAGAATTCACAGGTTAACCCGGGTCAATGCTTTTTGTCGTAAACGATTGATTGATGTCGTTTATTTATTGAATGGGGTTTAACGCCACTTTTAACAGCATTTCAGTCATATCGCGCCGACTGGAACACCTAACAATGGATTCTTAATATTTCTCACACTAGTACTATACCACTACATTCTTTCTTAGCCTCCAGCTACTCTCCCACTTAGGTTTACGATTATCCATCCATTGGTGAGAGACAAATATTGGAAAGGATATGTGCCGCTGCCGGGCATCGAACCCATGACATTCCATGATTGAAGTTTAGCAATTGTCGATTTTTAGCTCACTTGAGCTTGAAGTTCTTAACGTGAGCGTTTCTAATCGGCAGATTACCGTCGTTTATCAATCCTTCGACGTCAGCAAATTCTTCTTTCTTCTTCTAAACTTCCAAGCTCTTAAAAAGCGATTTGCATAGTCAAAATTAACCCCTAATGATTGTTTCTCAGACATTTGGTATGTAGCATCTTATAGACTGGCCATTTAATTATTTTTTGAATATGTCCATTGCTACACCAATTCAAATTTGGAAAACTTAAAAAAAAAAATCTAAAACAAAGATTAAGAGAGTTTTTCGAAATTCTCACCTTCTGGTGGACCTGTGCCGTGTTTATTCATATGGTTAATCAGATGTCACATTCGGATTCATCCACCTTTGTTTGGTTTAACCCATTCCCAAAAACAAAAGTTTAGACAACCGAATTGAAAGAACCTGAAGAAGACAACAATTTCAAGTTGATGGGATGTTAAATTGTTTCTTCTTTTTGGATAGAAAACTTTGTGGAGAATTAAGAAATTGCTTGGCTCAAGCAATTTCTTCATTTTCCGCAATGTTTTCAAAAGCTATTTTCTTTAGATGCGCAAAAATTTGGGATTGTGTGGGAAGGGGGTAAGACATGAACACCCTAATTCAAAAATCACAAACATCACAATTTCTAGAGGAATTTTAAAATTTCATCTAGGAAATTCCTAAAATCATTCATAAAACCTTCTCTTTTCGATGGCTTATTCGTGTAAGATTTCAAAACCTTCAAAGAAAAGAAATGCGACCAATTATCTACTGCATGCAGTAAATAGTTTTCCTCCCATCTAATTTAATTTAGAAATAGGCGTGCTGTATACATCCCTTGCAAATTATGCTAAATTCTTTCAATAACATTTCAATCCAGATTACTTCCGTTATAAATTTCAGATCATAATTGGGTGAAAATAAATTTCAAATACCAAATTAAATATTACTTTTAAAATCTGTTCCAGTCAATATGCTTTTCGTGAATTTAAAAAAGAAATGTTATCTGTTAATAATCGGTAAAATGGACGCTTTTTAAATGACTACTTTTCAAGAGAAAACAAAGTGGCAATTTTGAAATATATTCCTGTTAATATGCGTTTGGCGAATTAAAAAAAGATGTTATCTGTTAATAATCGCTAAAATGGACCCCTTGTAAATGACAACTTTTCAAGAGAAAACAAAGTGGCAATTTGAAATGTGCATTTGGTGAATTAAAGAAAACTGTTAATAAACGGCCAATCAGATCACTCATTTTGAACGGAAATGAATTTAAATCCGACCTTGGCCGACGTTTTGTGAAATATTTTAGTTGGTTTGGCGACTTAAACGTAACTAATTCACGATGAAGTTACGATATTAGTTCGCCAACAGCCATTTATGTTTTTGGCTCACCTGAGCACAGTGATAGGTGAGCTTTTTTGATCGGTCGTTGTCCGTCGTAAGGAGTTTTTATGGTAGAAGATAACGTGAGAAATGGAGAAATTGCTGTTAACTGCTAAGTTCTCCTTTTCTCATGATGTAAACCGCCAAATAGTGGACTAGTTTGGTAATGGAGTAAACTCTAACGCCATGGGCATTCATACTTATTAAAAAGCAGTACTCGATAGTTTTGTACTATGCCCAAAATCTTATATTTGTTTTATTTACTTTGCTCAAGCTGTGTCGTTTTTATACAAAAACTACAGTAATTCGCAGATGCCTCGGGTGAGCGATGTAGGACCATGATGATCCTCTTGTTGTTATTTTTTGTTGCTGTTGTTGTTGTTTCTTTTTTCTTTTTTTTTTTTCATGTTGCTGGACGTAAAGATTTAAAAAAAAGCCAATTGATATCGAATCGGAACTTCCTTTTGGAGTTAGTTGGTGTGGCCAGGACAGTTAGTAGGTGGGGCCAGCGAATGGTCAATTCTGTGGTCTATTTCAATTTTCACATGTCACACAAATAGTAATTTTAAAAAATATATATATTTCCAGAAAAAATGAAAGAATACGAAAAAGTGATCGACCAACTCGGTTCATTCGGGGCTTATCAGAGGAGAGCTTTTATTCTCGTCAGCTTGCTCGAGACGCCGGTATGCTGGGCCATGCTGACCCCGATGCTTCTCAACTATAAACCTGATTGGTTCTGTCCCAACTGGGAGGAGTTTAACGCCGTAGCGGGAGGCGGAGATTCGAATTGGACAGTAGTGGATACTTATGAGAAATATATGGAATATAACCGCATGAACAATGGCTCAGTGTTGAATCTCACCTACACGAAGAACGCATGTCCGAATAATATGGCCTGTCCGGGTATTATGTTTGATACCGATATGGTGACGGTGGTTACGCAGGTATGTCAATGAAAATAGATTGTTGTCCATCCTTTATTTAACCCTTTGCATGCTGTATAGAGGCCATCACTGAAATGCATTAAAATCAAAGGGCTGAGAGCACAAATATTACTTATTGGTCAAATATCAATATTTCTTTTGAAATTCAATTTCATAACTTCTCTGACTGGAAAAGTACAAGCAGGAGGTGTAGACCAAGATCAGACTGCATTTACGTGCAGGCTGAATTTCGTCTATACCTCCTGTCCAAACCGGAATATTCCGGGTTCAGCCTGACAAGAATTAATACTATCCGTCCCAAGCGCCTTTCAAAAACCGGGATCGTGAGTTCGAACCTCTCCTGCCATAATTTTTCCCAAATGTCTGGAAACTTCGACAAAATCTTCAAGATCTATCATTTAAGTTTGATTATGATTCTCTTTTTGGTATAACTTAAAGTCAACAGTGCCTTTTGAACACTTGCACCCACTCGATCCCTTAGGACCATTGACCATTTTGACTTTGAAACATCAGACTCGGGACACCTGTGCTCGTGCCGATTTCTTACCAGATTTGTAGTTAGAAAAAAAAATGTGGTAGTATTATCAAATGTAGAAAGCTTGAAGAAATTGATACCATGATAAGATTAACCATTCACTTCCCAAAGAAATTACTTACCTGATAGATTGTAGGTTCTATTGTAGATCCTTATTTAACCCATCACCATGCCAGAAATTGTTTTCAACCGGTCCAAATTGAAAGATATTGCAGACGACAATCTTTAGTTCAATGTGTAATTTTAAAAATCTTTGCCTTTTGGGCTAGAAAAATTGGACAAGACAGAAATTGTTTGTAACAATTTCTTCATTTTCCACAATGTTTTCCAAAACGTTTTTCTTAGGGGCGCCCTAAAGCGTCGTTTTCGGGAACGGGTTAAACGTTTGATGTCATTCTCAATTTGATATTTTAGCCCAAGCCGTATATTGTGAGGAAGGGGTCATTGAACTTATCTTCATGAAAATATACACATGAGTGTCTACTCCAATTTATTGGTTGTAAAGAACAGTAATAAAACAAGGGATGTTTGTAAAACATCCATGCTCCGTAAGTGCAGGTCAATGACATACACCTTGTCGAAACCTCTTGCTCAGAAAACGTGAATTATCCCATGATAAAAATCAAAGGACTAAAAGTCCTGAGAGCGATTTTGCTGGCTTATGAGTAATCGCCCTCAATAATGCCAACATGTATCATCAAGATGAGTAAATAAACCGTACACCCAAGAGGGATGAGCAACTGGATGCTCGATAAGGATGTAGTGGTAATACTGGTGTGAGAACTACCAGGAATCCATGGTTAGGAACTCCAGCCGCCCCGATATAACTGAAATACTATTAAAAGTTGCGTTAAAACCCCATTCAATTAATCATGACCCTTTTATTGTTCACCGAAATCGCTATTTTGATTTAATCACAACGTTTTCTTTAATATTATTTCATCCGTGCGTAAAAATTTGTGGTTGTGTGGTAAAAGTTTAAATGATAAAAGGTAAAGCAATCAAAACTAACATTCAATTCTTTTTGCTTTGAGTATATTATTGATACGTACTACATGTTCGTTTCAAAGATATAGTCCAATTCGAGAGGTAAAAGGTTGCTTTATTCGGTGGGGTTAAATAGGCGCTTGAATCGCAACTATAACAGGGTTGAAACTTGTAGCATATACTGCATACACGGGGTGTAAATTTGCTCAGTCCTCCCAGGTCAAAACTAACAGACAGGGTTAGGAGTTCGTGTACTCCACTAACAATTGACCTAGATTCTATCTTGAAACGCGAGGAGATTATTTCTCTCATTTCGACAGTTCATTAGACAATTTACTATGGATATATTAAGTCGATTTTTTAAACCATTTTCCTTGATATTCATGATTAAAAGGAGGCTGTTGGCACTCAGCAAGTAAGTTATTTTCAGTGATGAATGAGCATGCGTGGAAATGAGTAGAAAATTCGTAAAAACTTGTTTCCGGTTGATCGATGTGAAATACCGGTTTTGTCCTACAAAACCGCTAAAAATACGATTCCACCACAAATACTCTTGAATTATGTTAAGTAACAAATATTTTTCAAAATTAACCAAGGGCATTAAGTCAAGAAACGTAATGTGTAGAGTTATGGTAAATTTAAACAGTAATTCTCCTTATAGACATCTGTCCACCTTTGAAGATGCATGGTTTGCACACTTTATGATTTATACTCTGTACAACAATCAATTTTGAAAATTAAAAAAATCAAGAAATAAAAAACAACAACAAAAAAAACACAATAGGAGTAGAGTCTCGGTTCTTGTGCGCTGCACTTCTGCCACATGGGATCTATCCACCTGTGAATTTTATGATCTTAAACGGTTATGCTCCGAACAAAAATCAAGTTAAAAAAATATTGAAGGGCAATAACTAAACACACAATGAGGAGCAGAGTTACAGTTCATGTTCAATACACTTCTCCTTGGTGAGATCTATATACTAGTGAAGTTTCGTGATTCTAGCTTGTTTACTGTATGTGTTGTGCTCCTGACAAACTTCAATTTCGAAAATTAAGAAAGAGCAATAATGACAAAAATATGAAGTACATAGTTATGGCTTTTATAAAAGCACTTCTCTTGTATGATTTCAATCTATCAGTGAAATTCCATGGTTCTAGGTTCAATACATTTTGAGTTATGCTCCGGACAAACAGGAACTACCGACCGACAGGTGAAAAATTCCATACCCCCTCTTTTTCGAAAGGGAGGAATAATCAAAGTATATCCCTCTCCAGATCTCGAAGAATTGGATTAACGAATTCCTTCTTAACTATGAAAATTCGAGATTCTTTTTATCGCAATTGGGCTTTGTAAAAAGGATAACAAATTGAAAAGGATAAGAAATGAACAGTATACTTGATAAGTTTTAAGGGAAAGATGCTCCGTTTCGGTTTGGTTACGAAGAGAAAGTTAATAAAACGAATAAACAGTTTTATTTTCCAGTGTATGCGTACTCAAACCAACCTTTATTTCTCCGGTGTACTTTAAATGATATATGAGAGAGATTCCCTTTGATCAATCATGACGGCCGATTTAACACGGGGTCTGGTATCATTCGCTCTATTTCAAAAACCTCATAACCTTCAACTACTTTCTTACTCTCTTGACAACCGCCTCTACTTAAGGACCATGTTCTTTTAGCAACCAGGATTGAATTAATGCCCCTTTCCAAAACCGTAGGCCTTAAGATTTGATTGGAGGATGAATTTACTTTTAATAGCTGTTTCTAAATTGAACCATATTTCATTTTTACAGCCAATCTTGCTGAAGCGGCCACCTTAATCAAACGACCATGTTTATTAATAAACCATAATCAAACCAATGATTTTGAAAGTGAACACATTCAAGAAATATCGTTACCAAACCCTATGTTGTTGAAACTCTCAGGAGGCATATCAGTTAGATTATTTTTAGCTCCAAAATGCCATGACATTGTGTCTGACGTGCGTGCATCCTTGGGTGCGACCGTGCGTAAATCTTCTCCTCAGAAAGAAATCAACAGTTTTCCACCAAATGTCACAGAAATGATCATTGGGTGACCCTTCTTCATATTTCCGCCGAAGAATTTTGGTCTTATGAAAACAATGCTTAAATGGGCGGGGATAATTTAGAAATTATCTCCTCCTGACCCAGAAGGCGTAGATCCTTGGTATTTGGCATGAAGCATTAGTACAATGACCTCTTTCAGAATTGCTGAAAACATCACCATCGGGCCCCCAGGGGTGGAGCCCCAGGGGGTTGGGGCTTATATACAAAAAAGAAGGATTTTTAGCAACGACATCTCCTCCAAAATTGCTGGACGGATTTCAACCAGATCTGGCAGAAATGTTCCTTTGGTAGTGCCCTTAAAAAATGCTAAAAGATATGAAATTTGTTAAAAACTCTGGTTGCCATGGAATCAAACTGAAATTTTGATAAAAACCTAAAACATTATCTCCTCTTGACCCAGAAGGCGTAGAGCCTTGATATTTGGCATAAAGTATCAGTACAATGACCTCTTTCAAAATTGCTTAAAGCATCATCCTCGGGTATCCAGGGGCAGAGCCCCAGGGGTGTGTGTGCTTATGTAGAAATAAAGATGGACTTTTTAAAATGACATCTCTTCACAAACCATGGAGTGAAATTCAATCAAATTTGGCAGAAATGTTCCTTAGGTGGTGCCCTTTAAAAAGTGCTTAAAGAATTGAAATGCCTTAAAAACTCTGGTTGCCATGGCAACAAAACTGAAATTTAAAAAAAAAACTTTAAAAATTATCTCTCCTGACCAAGAAGGTGTATAGCTCTGATATTTTGCATGGAGCAAAAGTACGATGACCTCTTTCGGAATCGCTAAAATAATCACCCTCGGGCCCCCAGTTGCGGAGCCCCATGGGGTGGGGCTTATATAGAAATAAGGAACAATTTTCAAAACGACATCTCCTCCAAAAATGCTCGGCGGATTTCAACCAAATATGGCAGAAATGTTCCTTGGGTGGTGCCCTATGAAAATAAAGAAGGATTTTTAAAACGACATCTCCTTCTAAACTACTTTGTTGATTTCAACCGAAGAATTCAATCAATTGAAAATTAAAAACTCTGGTTGCTATGACAACAAGAGTAAAATTGGAAAAAAAAACTATCTCCTCCTGACCGAGAAGTTGAAAAATCTTGAATTTTGCATGAAGCATCAGTTCAATGACCTCTTTCAAAATTGATAAAATTTTAGAGCCACAGTGTGATAAGGATTAAATAGAAATAAAGAAGGCAACCCTTTCAAAACTATTTGGCCAATTTAAACCAAATTGAGTAGAAATATGTTAGTTTGCCCCCGTTTTATTATTTCTAAAAAAAAAAGAAATCTGTTGAAAGCCTTGGTTGGCATGGTAACATAATTGATTTTAGTTAAATGTTAAAGGAGGTCATCTACCGACCAAGTTTGTATTAGGTCTTGAAGAAAAAAAAAGCCTTATCTCAGGTGAGCGCTAGGGCCACTTGCCCTCTTGTTTAAACCTATTTTCCCTAAGGGCGACAAATTATTTGATAGTTTGGTAATGGATTAAACTATAAAGCGATAGGCATTATTTTTTATTGTATAGCATTTCTGGATTATTTTGTACTAAGCCCAAAATCTTATATTTGTTTATTCATTTTGTTCAAGTTGTGTCTTTTTTGATACAAAAAAGTACTGTAATTTGCAGATTTTAAACGGCGCTATTTTGCAAAATGTATGACCAGTAGTGGGAAAAAGAGTAGAATGGTTGGTTTGCGACCTAATCGTCGTAACTACAGCTAGTAAATAAGCTGTAATTAGGACGTTTATGTCGCGAAATCAACAAAAATGTTTCACGAAAATGGTGGCCGATGTCAGAGTTCAAAGCTCAATTCCCGGCTGAATGAATTATTTGATTGGTCGATTGATTCCTTGATTGACAGACTCGATTGGTAAATTAAACCATTATTAAAAAATCACCTTTTTTGCGAATTAAAGAAAGTGACTTAAGAAAACATTGGGAGTAGTAGAGAAATTTACTTTTTTACATGTAACTTTCTCTGGAAGACACATACATTTATTAATTGAACTTTGTATAGTATTTCACAACTTATACCAATTTGGAACAGACACCGTTTTTGTTTTTGTTTTTTTCGTCTGGTAACAGCTTACACGACCAGGAGTACTCAGCTATCCTTTTTAAAATAGAAATTACGGATTGTAATTGACAGGTCAGAAATTACGGATTGTAATTGACAGGTCAGAAATTACGGATTGTAATTGACAGGCTACTTACCATGTTTACTAAACTCAAACATTGCAGTTTGGCTGGGGTATTCAACAACATTTAATTGTAAAATATATAGTCAGGGATATAAAGTGAAATAGCATGAAGCTTATTTTGATGGATTGAACAAACAGTATTTGGTCTCCTCTGAGAAAAGTAACGAGAATGAATCAATATCTCCAAATCAACGAAATTAATCAAAATTAATGCTGGGTTATACATGTTGGTTGTATATTGGTCCATTTTTTCTCCCTTGATATATGTTTGTAACTCTTTGGCCGCCATCATAGCACAGTCGGTAGCGCGTCAGACTCCTAATCTTCAATCATAGGATGTCATGGGTTCGATCCCCGGCGGCGGCACATATCCCAATGGGTGGATAATCGTAAACCAAAGCGGGATAGCAGGTGTAGTGGTAGTACTGGTGTGGGAAATACCAAGAATCCATTATTAGGTGCTCCAGCAGACGCGATATGACTGAAATACTCTTAGAGGCGTTAAACCATCAACGAAACCATTTATTTCGCCGTGAGTTAAATTGCCGTGAGTTAATTTTACCTTGTCATCACAATTACAAAATACCATTTTATTTGTAGACGAAAAAACAACAGGTTGTTTGTATACTTTATCGGGGATATAATTCACTTGTTCATAAACAAAATGCTTAACCGCATTGACGACTGGGTTCTTTAACTCTTTCCTGTTTTTAGCTCACCTGAGCACAAAGTGCGAGGTGAGCTATTGTGATCGGTCGTTGTCTGTCGTCCGTCCGTCCGTCCGTCTGTCCGTCCGTCCACAATTTCTTTAAAAATCTTCTCCTCTTTAACCAGTAGGTCAATCAAGCTGAAACTTTGCAGGGATGTTCCTTTTGTTAAATTCTACAAACGTTGTGAAAAGAATTTAATTCCGTCAGAAACTCTGGTTGCCACGGCATTTGAAAATGGGAATATTTAGTAATTCTTTGAATATCTTTAAAAATCTTCTCCTCCAAAACCAGTAGGCCAATCAAGCTGAAACTTTGCTGGAATCTTTATTGGATGATATTCTACAAAAGTTGTTAAAAGAATTAATTCTGTCAAAAACTCTGATTGTCGCGGCATTTGAAAATGGGAATCTTTAGTAATTCTTTAAATATATTTAAAAATATTCTCCTCCTATACTAGTAGGCCAATCAAGCTGAAACTTTGCAGGTATGTTCCTTGGGTGAAGCTCTTCAAAAGTTGTTAAAAGAATTTCATTCCGTGTAAACTCTTGTTACCGCGGCATATGGAAATGGGAAATTTTAGTAAATCTTTGTTGATTTTTTTTTTTGCATAGGCTACAAGGCCAAAGCTTAATCATATGTTTTTCTATCAAGTTTTTAAATATTTTATCTCTAGGGTCAAAAATGACCCCGCCCCTGAGGTCCGAAGTTTGGAAAAATGCTTAATCAGAGCGATTTCAAAAGACTTCTCCTCTTAAACTATAAGGTCTAGGATATTCATGTTTGGTATGTTGCATAACTAGATGGTTTTGTACTATATCACTAGAAGTTTTCCTCCTAGGGTAGAAACGGCCCTGCACTAGGGGTCCAAAATTGGGATAGGTGGAGGGCATTTATATTTTGAGTGTAGCATAGGCTGGTTGTTATCTATCAATTTTGATTTAATTATGCCTGTAGGTTAATAAACACCCCTTCCCTGGGTGTCCAAAGTTCGTAAAAATGCTCAATTTGACCATGTTTTTCAGTCTTCTCCTACCAATGTACAAAGTCTAAGGCATTCATATTTGGTATATAGCATAACCAGATGGTTCTCTACCATGTAAGCTAAAATCTTAGCCCTGGGATAAAACATTGTACTGTCCCAGAGGTCCACAATTTTGGAAAACACTCAATTAGAGCAACTTCAAAAGTCTACTCCTTCTGAAATATAAGGTGAAGGGCATTCATATTTGGTATGTAGCATGACTAAATAATTTTGAACTATGTTACAGGAAAATATTCTCTTATGATAAAAATTTTCTCTGCCCCTGGTGTCGAAAACTGCGTAAATCGCATTGAAAGAATTCTTCTTCTTAAATTGAAATGGAGAAATTGCTTGTCAATCCCTTTCTCACAATGCTTTTTTAAACCTATTTTCTCTGAGGGTGACAAATTCTGGGATTGTTTGGTAATGGATTTAACTATAAAGCCAATTGCACTCATTTTTATTGTAAAGCATTACTAGATTGTTTTGTACAAAGCCCAAAATTTTTTATTTCTTTTATTTATTTTGCTCAAGTTGTGCCTTTTTTATACAAAAAGTAGTGTAATTTGCAGATGCCTTAGGTGAGCGATTTAGGACCATCATGGTCCTCTTGTTTGAAATTTTAGACTGGTCCAAATTGAAAGAGGATGCATATACGATGACAATCGGATGCAAAGTGAAATAAATTCATCCTATGTGGTAAAAAAATTGTGGAAAAAGAAGAAGAAGTATAAAATTACAACACCGTGAAATCCCGTGTTTGTACAGGAAAGGGTTAAACCAATTAGCTCCTATCAGTTACTTATAAAATGTTCTTGGTGTATAATAAAACCTTCACTTTATAACGCAAGCGCGAGTTGATCTTCGTCAACTGACGCATTGTCGGCGCTGGATTATAAGTAAATTGAGGACTCGTAACAAGAATTTTGACTCTCAAAAATCTGAAAAAAGCATATTTTAACTCTTCGAAATTTCCCCCCAAAGCGTCCTTCTTAACCTCTTCGGAGAATTTTTGAATAATTAAGTTATTCCTCATTTTTTTAATGATGCATCTTTGGTATTACTGAAAATTGCATGAAATTAATCATTACAAAAAAGTTTGCACTTATATCTTCAAAGTTACACTCATGGTTATTTTTTTTTTTTTTTTGTTGTTGTTATTTTGACCCTTTCAAAATCAGTTTTAACCCCTAGAATGGATTTCATGGTAAAGGAGTCAATTACCTCCCTCAATTTCAAATGCTAGCATATGCGCTGATATTGTATAGTAAAAAAAATGCATCAATCTACCCTCAGCCCAAACAATCTACAGAAACATCATTTACATTACAGAATCACAAAGCTTTGACATATGAATGAACCACTCTCACTACATGCTAATTCCTGTAGTTTACCCCTCCTTTCGCGGGAACCGACCCGCCTCCCTCCCCCCCGGGTCTGATTCCGGGTCCTTCGGCGGGTAACGGGGGGGGGGTAGAGGGACTTTTTTACCCTCGTGCTCGGTATTGGACCACTTCACCAGCGGCCATGGTATAAAAAGTTCTATGCAATTTAAGAATTTATATTTATATGTGTAATGTGGATTTTTCCCTATGGTCTAAAATTGTTCCTCGTGGTTTAAAACTTTTAATTATAAAATAACTAAAAGCCTGCCCGCCAAGGACATCCTCCAAGGACCACATTATAAAAACTAACCCGTCATTATGTACAAATATCCCACGAGGAACTGCGAAAAGTGTTGGTACTGTGCTCTATTTACGTTTATTCAATGTTTGAAATTCCAAAATGAAAGAAAAATGTATACATATATATATATTATATATATCGATGGCTTAGAGCAAGAAATAGTATGGTTCTATACATTATATAGACCCATACTATGTTTTTGCTCTAAGCCATCGATATTACGTATCTAATCTAGGATACTACAACTGCTACAAGCTTACTCGATCAGGAGACATTTAAAGAGCAGTTGACCAATCGGTGGTCCCGCCCACTTACTTAGTTGACCACGCCTACTCACTCCGACAGGAAGTCTCGCTTCGATTTTTAAAGGCGTTACTATGCAAAGTTTATGGTCAGTAGTCAAACAAAACAAAATAGCTTTACAAAAATGGCGGCCAATGTTGGACATCAAAACTCATTTCTGGTCTAAATGAATGGTTTCATTGGTCGACTGGTTATTTGACTGACAGTCGCGATTGGTCAAAAGATAATTGAAGAGGTATGTTTCTGGAACGTACATTACGGCTCAGCTATACAAAATGGGGAATTTATGACCGATAATGAAATCGAAAGGATCACTTACCCGAATTCTTATTACGGACGCAAAAGCAATAAAGCTATCCAAACTATCCGCAAAAACAATTTATCATTATATCATTTATGTACAAGAAAAAACTATGAACGACTGTAAAACATTACTTCTACTTGCAAAATGTTAGTACGGTTATCCTGAATAAAGAAAATGAATTGGTCAAGTCTTAGAAAATTCTCAATATCTTTGTTTATTTTGTTTGTTTGAATGGGGTTTTACGCCGCTTTCAACAATCTTTCAGTTATATCGCGGCGGCTGGAGCACCTAACAATGGAATCCTGGTATTTCTCACACCAGTACTACCATTACATCCATTCCCAGCCTCAAGCTGCTATCCCACATAGGTCTACGATTATCGACCTATTGGTGAGAGACAAATAGTCGGAATGGATGAGTGCCGCCGTAGGGGATCGAACCCGGGACCTCTAGATTGACAGTCAGACGCGCTACCAACTGCGCTATGACGGCGGCTCAATATCTTTGTTAACAAGGTTCGTAGCTACAGTAAGCCAACATAGATGTCTTTTGATTCTTTTTAATTCTGAGCTACAGTGATCTCCTGATATCGGGCTCCTGTTATCGCGGTTGTGCGTCGTTCGTCTGTCAGCTATTTCCTTTAACATATTTTCTCTTGACCCAGTGGGCCAATCTTAATGATACTTAGCAGTGATGATCCTGGAGTGAAGTCTTTTCAAAATTGTACAAATAATGGAAATTCGTCTTTAGGTCTGGTCGACATGGAAACAAGAAGTCGGAAAATAATTAAATCTATAAAAAGCTTTAGCTCCGAAACCAGATTAACGATTGATTTTGATTTTTGGTATACAGTACCTCCAAGGGGACATTTATCAAGTTTGTTCAAATGATGTCCCTTGATCATATTTGGGCTCCACCACCAGCACAGAAACAAAGACCGACACCTGATAAAAATATTCTTCTTTGAAAGTAGAAAGCAGAGAGCATTGGTTTAAGGCGAATCTCCCAGTGTACCTTATAGAGTGTGTTCATGTGATACCCATTGGGTCATACTTGGGCTCTGCTCGGCCACACCCTATCTAAAACTACAAACAAATAAGGACATATTTAACTATCTTCTCTTCTAAAATGGGAAAGTCTAGAACACTGGTATTTGGAATGTGGAATCTCCTAGTAAACCTTTACAAGGCTGTTCAATCGGGTGCTCCTTGGGTTATATTTGGACTCCACTTGTGTATCCTTCCTCTTTCCACAGAAAGTAAGATGGAAATATTAAAACTCTTTTTTTTTTAATCGAATCCTACAGCATATTCAGGCTGTTTGTGATGCTGTTTGTGATGCATTTAGGTACAACAGCTACTAAAGAAGATAAGAGTGACACCATTTGCATTATACACTCGATACGCCTTGAGCTGTAGAGTTCAAAGGTTACGCAACATCTGTTGTATTGATTAGGTTGTTTGACCTCGCCTGATAATGAAAACCTTATGGTATGGTTAACTGTAAAACTCCGGTATCTGCAGCAAGTAATGAGCTGAAGTTAAGATATAATGTAAATAAACCCATCTTGGTGAGTTTGTACGCACAAACAAAGCTATAGTCGCGTACATGTACATTTTAGCTCACCTGAGCACAAGGTGCACAAGGGGACCTTTTAGGATCACTCGGTGTCCACCTTGCGCCGTCCGTCGTCTGTCGATAGTATATATTTTAACATCTACTCCTCCTAAACCACAGAGGCAATTTTGAAAAAAAAACTGGCAGGAATATTCTTTTGGTGACACCTTTAAAAATTTGTTCGTGAAATCTTGATTCGCGAAAAAATGTTGGCGTAGCAAGGAAGAGCTTTTTAGACCTAGAGAAATCATGAATTAATTTTAGCTCAACTGTCTGAAAGTCAAAGGGCTATTGTCATGGCGTTGGTCTTTCTTACGTCCATACGTTTGTCCAGTGTTCGGTCTGTCCGTTAACTCTTTCTTTAAAAATATTTTTTTCACAAATTTCAACCAAATTCCACAGAAATGATCCTTAGGTGACCCTTTATCAGACTCTCTAAATGATTTTTCATCGGATGAATAATATGGCTTTAATGGGTGGCACTAATGTCTATGTATGCTGAAAGCTTTGAAAATCATCTTCTCAGAAACCAGAGGATGGATTTAAATCACATTTCACAGAATTGATCCTTGATTGGCACAGATTCCTTCATATAGATTTGATTGGTTGAAAAACATGACGTTAATGGTGGCGACTTATCTCCATATATGCTACACAGTGATTATTTTACTATTTTTTTAAAGCTTTTCATCTAACTTAGTAAATAAAATTACATTACTTGACTTGACTTTTTTAAAACAGTGAAAAGTTTGAAACGCTTCTCTAGAACTATTTCAAGATTTCATTAAATAAATTTATTTTTAGCTCACCTGAGCACTAAGCGCTCATGGTGAACTTTTGTGATCGTTGAATATCTGTCGTCCGTCGTGCGTTGCGCGGCGTCAACGAATGAAGTGATTAAACTCTAACCACGATTTTGGCTTAAACTTCATGAAACGTGACCGGAATAATTGTTAGGACATTAGGACGAACCATATTGATTATGAGAAGGTTCTATTTTAAACACAGGAAAATGGGCCTTAATGACAATACTTTGTTTACACTCTAGAGGCAACAATTTTGGCTGAAACTGCATGAAACTTGGTCAGAATAAGGGTTAGTTCATAAGGACGAACCCTATTGATAATGGGAAGGTTTTATTGGAAAACGCAGGAAAAAGTGGCCTAAATAAAAAGTTCTTTGTTTACACTCTAGAGGCCACAATTCTGGCTCAATTTTCATGAAACTTTGTCAGAATAATTGTTAGGGCATTTGGATGAACGCTTATGATTATTTGAAGGTTTTATTGGAAACAACACGAAAAAGGGGCCTTAATAACATTTTCTTTGTTTACACTCTTAGAAACCACACTTTTTGCTCAATTTTCACGAATCTTGGCCGTAATGGCTATTTCTTTTTTTACACTCTAGAGACAACAATTTCGACTCAATCTTCATGAAACTTGGCAGTTATAATTGATAGGTCATAACAATGAACTCTATTGAATATGGGAAGGTTTTATTGGAAAACACAGGAAAAGGGGCCTTTATGATATATACATATATACTTTTTTTAGCTCACCTGAGCACAAAGTGCTCAAGGTGAGCTATTATGATCGGTAATTGTCCGTCTGTCCGTCCGTAAACAATTATTAAAAAATCTTCTCCTCCTAAACCATAAGGCCTAGAGCATTGATATTTGGTACATATCATCACCTATTGACCCTCTACCAAAAAAACTTCAAATAATTACTGTACTTTTAAAATTAACCCTTTTCTGTGCGATCGCAGATTTTACAAAGGAAATCTTGAAAAATCTTCTCCTCCTAAACCATAAGGCCTAGAGCTTTGATATTTGGTATGTATCATCACCTTTTGACCCTTTTCCCAAAATACTTCAAAGACTAACCGTAATCTGAAAATTAGCCCTTTTCTGTGCGATCCCTGATTTTACAAAGGAATAAAGAAGGAAATCTTTTGAAATCTTCTTCTCCCAGACCATACGGCCTAGAGCTTTGATGTTTGGTATGTATCATCACCTTTTGACCCTTTACCAAAATGTTTCAAAGAATTACCGTATTCTGAAAATTAGCCCTTTTCTGTGCGATCCCTGATTTTACAAAGGAAAAATCAGGAAATCTTTTAAAATCTTCTATTCCCAAACAATGAGGCCTAGAGCTTTGATATTTGGTATGTATCATCATCTATTGACCCTCTCCCAAACTACTTCGAAGAATTACCGCATTCTGAAAATTAACCTATTTCTGTGCGATCCCTGATTTTACAATGGAATAAAGAAGATATCTTTTTAAATCTTCTTCTCCCAAACCATAAGGCCTAGAGCTTTTATATTTGTAACATATCATCACCTATTGACCCTCTACCAAAACACTTCAAAGAATTACCGTATTCTGATAATAAGTCCTTTTCTGTTGGATCCCTGATTTTACAACAGAATAAGGAGGATAGATAGATAGATAGATTTATTTCGGCATAGTAAGCATGTACACAGATTAACACAATACAAGATAAATAATGTAACATTCAGTATCATGTATAAGAAAAACTATGACACGCCAACCAACACCAAGGACATCACAATAAAGAGCCAGACCTTATTTCCATTGTGGTCCTTAGTATAGGTGGCGTGACACAGAGAGGCACAACTTAACATTAATACATATTATCACAGCTTTTAGATATTAAAAGGAAAAATGAGATTAAATCCTACGCCGAATTGAGTTATAACTTGACATTAAAACATACTATCACAGCTTTAAGATATAAGACGGTAAAAATAAGATTAAATCATACCCCGAATTGATAGAACATAATATTAAATACTGTTCATGAAATGACTTTTGATGGCACTTTTAAAACTTTGCAGTTTATTCAATTCAGTAAGCTCAACAGGTAACCCATTCCATAATTTGATGCTGGAAAAGGAGAAGGATTTGGCACCATTGCCTTTAACCTTAGGTAAACAATATCCACCTTTTTGACTAAACCTAGTGCTATAACCATGGACAGAATCTTGGGAAACAAAATGCTCACTCAAGTAGTCTGGGGCCATACCATTTTTATTTTAAATACATGGCATAACATTATCTGATCAACTCTATTCTTGACTGGTAACCAATTAAGGGACTTAAAGTGGGAATGGTCAATATGAGCTCTTGAGTCAAGGTCAAGAACAAATCTAATTATTTTATTTTGACAGGTTTGTAACTTATTTTTAAGAACCTGTGTCAAACTATTATACCACACAGAACAGGCGTAATCAAAGTGACACTGAATCAAAGACATGACCAATAGTTTTTTGGTGTGCTGAGTAAGAAAGTCTTTCTTACGGTAGAGGAATTTCAACCGGGAATTGGCCTTTTTAAGGACAGACTCAGCTACCGAACAAAATGACAGATTTTGATCTATATTGATTCCGAGGTACTTGACGGATGAGACAGATTCAATGGCAGTACCAGAGCTAGATATATCAAGATGTGATTTCGACCTAAGTTTTTGTCTGGACCCAAAAACAATGGACTCTGTTTTACCCAAGTGTAGCGATAATTTATTATCAATTAACCAGTGGCTGACTTGCTCCATATCATCAGTCAGGGCTTTTTCAACATCAGATAGACTTTTGCCAGATATGAGGATACCAGAATCATCAGCATACAGTAACAACTTGTTTTTTACCACTGCTGACATATCATTAACATAAATTAAAAAAAGGAGAGGGCCGAGGATTGAGCCTTGAGGAACACCACATGATATCTTTGAATTAGATGAATAGGTACCTGATACATCTACAAGTTGTTGTCTATCAGAAAGATATGACCTAAACCAATTTAACACACCAACACTTAGTCCTGAGGCTTTGAGTTTCATCAATAGAATTGAATGGTCTACCGTATCAAAAGCTTTCTGTAAATCTAACAATACCATTCCAACAACATTGCCTTTGTCCTTTTTGAACCTGATATAGTCAGTGAGGTGAATTAGACAAGTATCAGTAGAAAAACCACTCCTGAATCCAGACTGGAATTTATATAACAAATTATGTTCTTTAAAATATGTTTCAATCTGATCATAGACTATCATTTCAATAATTTTCGATACAACATTTAGAATAGACACAGGGCGATAATTACCAACAGATAATTTGTCATTCTTTTTATAAAGAGGAACAACTCTAGCTGATTTAAGATCATCAGGTACTATGCCTTGGATGAGGGACAGATTAATGATGTGGGTTAATGGACTAACAATAGTTGAGGAAATCTTTGAAAATCTTCTTCTGCCAAACCATAAGGCCTAGAGCTCTGACATTTGGTACATATCATCATCTATTGACCCTCTACCAAATACCTAAAAAAACAACTGTAATCTGAGAATTAGCCCTTTCTGTGAAATCCCTGATTTTACAAAGGAATAAAGAAGGAAATCTTTGAAAATCTTCTTCTCCCAAACTATTAGGCCTAGAGCTTTTATATTTGGTATGTATCATCATCTATTGACCCTCTACCAAAATACTCCAAAGAATTACTATATTCTGAGAATTAGCCCTTTTCTGTGCGATCCCTAATTTTTCAGAGGAATAAAAAATGATATCTTTGAAACCTTCTTCTCCTAAACCATTAGGCCAAGAGCTTTTTTATTTGGTATGTATAGATGTCTACACTTCGAAGCATTGCCTTATTCAGGAAATTAGGGTTATATGGTGGGATCATCAATATACCTAGGATTTAAAGAGAAAATCCTTAAACATCTTCTCCAAAATAATTAGACAGAGGGCTTTGCTGTTTTGTATATATCATAAATCCATGAACCATCATACTCAGGGGAGCGATTTAGGACCATCATGGTCCTCTTGTTTTACATTCTTTGGCTCAAGTTTCTTTTTTAACAGCAAATGAATCGGGTGAGCGATTTAGGACCACCATGGTCCTCTTGTCCTAATATGGCAAAGATGATTCAGTTTGTAGTGAGGCCTGTAGAGCGAAGAACGCGCTCAAGTGCCTCTACTTTATAAATATTCTCCTCCAAAATCGTTTTGCCAATTTGGGCCATTGGCCAATTTTGACCAGACTTTGCAAGAATATTCCATGGGTGGTCCTTTTTCAAACTTATTCATGAAATTTTTATTTTTGAAGTACTTGGTTGGGGCGTGTTGCGGAGGGTGGGGGAGACATTTTCATAAAATCCTCATCTCACAAACCACTGGACCTATTATCCCATACTTTGCAAGAACGTTCCTCGGTTGACCCCTTTTCAGATATTTCTCATTAAATTTTGAAAATAACTAGTTTCCTTATAGAAGAGTTGCCGCCTATATAAGAGATACCTGAATTGCTTCGAATACATTCAGGCCCATGTTGCGAATTAAGCGCTGTAGAAACTCTAGCTTAATTGACCAATCGCGGCTGTCAATCAAGGAATATATCGACCAAACAGATTATTCAGTCAGACCAGGATTAGGGATTTGAACTCCAACATTGGCTGCCATTTTTGTTCCCCCTTTTTAATCGTTTAGCGACTTAAACGTCGTAACTACAGCTTGTTCAAGCTGTAGTTACGACGTTTAGGTTGCCAACCAATGACACTACTTTTTAGTTTTATGCTGCTAACCACAGATTTTGCAAAATAACGCTGTTTAAAATCGAAAAATGACTTCCTGTTTGAGGCTGCGTAGCTAACATAGTATGTGGGAGGGGCCATGGATTGGTCAAATGACAGCTAGGATCAACCAATTAGCGGTCATCTTTGTTTGAAGGGTATAGAAGAATATGCAACCACGTTCATTGGAAACGTGAATATGAATTTACTGATAGACTAGGAACAGCACCCCCTTTCATTGTTTAACTATTGGATTACACAGGAACGCTTGTAATCAATTATTCATCCATCCTTTATTTCTACCTTTGTTGAACTGTGTCGTAATTATCATCAGAAAGAATCCCTAAACATGTTTTGTCTAATTCCCCCAAAATGCACTAGTTACTGATTAACTTCAAAAACCTCGTCGGTATAGATTGTACAATCTCTACATGAGATCTTCGGAAGGATTATCTTCTAGATTGCGGAGAGTCGAAAAGAAAATACATCAAACAAACATGGTAACGTCTCATTTGCGCATATTTTACAAGCGCACAAGATTTCCAGTAAATTCCACATTTCCCTAAATCAAATACGTAAATCATATATCCTTTACTTACAAAGTACTTTGATACACGCAGTCATAGTACTGTGTCATTAAAGGCCTGCTATTCAAAATTGTTGATCATTTGCATCTAACTAAAATAGATTGGTTGGTTGGCAATCTTAACTTTGTTACTTCAGCTTGAATATGACATTAAATCTCCAAACCGTAAAAAAATGTTTAACAAAAATATCGGCCATTGCTGGAGTTCTTTTTCGGTCTAATTGAATGATTTGATTGGTCGATTTATTCTTTGATTGGCAGGCTCGGTCTTTCATGTGACTTTTGAATAATATTTATTTGATCGATTCTATTCACAGAGTTTCCATACGATGTTACGCGAATGAAAAATTGAGTAACAAGAGAGCCAGCAAATAGATCTCACCCAATGAAATGTAATGTCTTTTTTTTTCGTACTTTACTCCATTGCCAAAAATTTAGACAAGTGAAAATTCAGAGAAGATACAAATGACGTGTTCAAGTTGATAATATTTCAAATATGTCTCTCATTCTTGGTTGAAAACAATGTGGAAATGCAAAAATTGCTTGTACCAAGCAATTTTTTATTTCCCACATTGTTTTGTTGAGTTGAAGGGAAGTAAAATGCGGGATTGTATGGGAACGAGTGAAAGTGACTGAAAGTGACAAGGCCGTACAATCCCTCAAAACCACTGCTCACAAACACTCCGTGAAAATTCTTGGGGGAGGCAAGGGGATACGACGATTAACGATAAGATATGCACGTTCAGAAATTAATTATTGTTTGTTCAAATACTGTCCCATTCTCTAGCACAAATGGACGCTTTTTTTGTGCAAATGAAAACAACAATTTACGCCCATGACTGCATAATTTTGTGCAAATAAAAGTTCCCGGTGACATGTAGTTAAGTAATTTAATACTTTATATGATTTATGAATCATGTGACCTCTTAAAATAATCTCGCTCTTGATTTAGATGCAACAATACTTTTTTTTTCAAATGTTTCCTCAACGTCGACAAAAGTTCAAGCAATGGAAACGAGGACTCTTTAGTTCACTCATTTTACATCACGAATTTACACGACATACATGTAATTGAATTTGTTTATTATTATTTCATAATTAAAATGTAACTCGATAAGAGCGTTTCTAGGAATTCCATAAACACATTTTCAAAATGATAGCACCCCCTATGGGTGCCTACGCTCGGCTGTTGGATGCTGGATAGTGGACAAAATGCATCTATATTTATCCCCCTTCGTAGTATATGTTGCTCTTTTGATTGTGAACAGGTGTGCCAAGTTTCAAGCGAATGCCTTTGGTAGAACCAGAGGTATCACAAAATGTCAAAGTTTTCTCACGACGACGAGGACAACAACAACCAAAACGACGACAACGACGACGACACCAAGGCTATAGCAATGCCTCGGGTTTTTCTCCGAAATTAGCCGAACTAATAAGTAAATATAAAGAACAAGCACGGGCCAGTCAGTGTTAATATCTTAATAATGAGAATTATGACAAGGCATTTTGTCTATCATCCCAATCGCCATTAATTTACTTACCCCTTCTCATGCTGAATAAGATCTTTTTCAGAATTGCTTTAAATTCAAAGGGCTGAAAGCGCTTGTAGTACTTGTTGTTCAATTAGTAATACTTCTTCCGAAAATTAATTTCATAAACAACTCTCGTTTGAAAAGGACAGGCAGGAGGTGTAGACTAAGATCAGACTGCACTTATGTGCAGCCTGATCTTTGTCTTTACCTCCTGCTTAGACGGGAATATTCCGGGACAGCATTACAAGGGTTAATATATTGTCGGGACAGAAAACTCTAAGGATATCATAAGTTGGTCATCTAAAGTCATTTTACGACTTGAATTATCTCTACTGACAATTATTAACCTTTTTCCTATTCAATCCATGTTTATACGTCCCTGTGATTTAATATGTTAGATGCCATTACTGAAATATGTTAATAGTAGGTCCCATGAAATAAGAAAACATGGTAAAAAATAAGATACTTTCTTTTTTGAAGAACTTTCTTTTCTCTCAAAGTACCTTCCCCTCCTACATTTTTAGAGACGTCACGTGGATGTACTTTTCGAAATTGCGAAATTGAAAATAAAATGTATATCCGAGAAAGAAGTTGAAACATTTTTTTTCTTATTTCAGTGGCTACTTATTTGCGACAAAGAGTTCATAGCAGAGACCATTACATCCGTCCAGATGGCTGGTGTGGTGTTTGGGGCCACTCTAACAGGGCAGATAGCGGATTTATTTGGTCGGAAAAAAGTCCTGTACATTGAATACGCCCTACTTGTGATGACGTGTTTGATGTGCGCATTCTCAATTTCATGGGTCATGTACGCGGTAATTCGGTTTTTCATCGGAGGTCTAGTGGGAGGTATGTGAAATTGACAATCCGAGTCAAAAATAATTATTTTGTATTTTCAACGCCATATTTAATCGTCCATGGGCGACCAAAACCTCGTAACTTTTGATTCAACGATCGACAATTTTTGAGATGTTTTTGATGTCTACTCATTATCTATAATCCGACGGCGATAATATGCCGACCTATATGTAGACTGGTTTGCGTCTTCTCATACGTAATACAGGTTGAAAAGTAGAATCAGTCCCGGTCTCAATGATATATATTAACCCTTGCCCTTTTTCGTAGAACTTTTAGACTGGTCGGAATTGAAAGAGATTGCAGACGATTATTAAAATTTGGTGCAATTTGAAATTAAACCATCTTGCTCCGTAGAAAATATTGTGAGAAAAGGAGAAATTACTTGTAGCAAGCAATGGCTTCTTTTTCCAATATGTTCCTCAAGTGTAATTTCACAGTGACGTAAAATCCTGGGTTTGTAAAGGAAAGAGATTATAGGACATGCACGATCTAGGTTGAAAAGTTTATACATTCTTTTCTCTCTGTTTTGCTGTCAGTTTGTGAGACAGAAGGGAGGTAATTCCAGTGAATGAAATGCATTTGCATAATTGATATAGCTTAGTTATTTCAAACTCACATTACTGAGAGCCTGGTAGACTGGGTAATTCAAATGGTACAATTTCAAAGCTTTGAAAGCCCTCGAAGGCTTGATTGTGATTCAGTAAAAAATGAATTTGACAGATAATTCTGGCTTAAAAGGAACAATCAGGTGGTGTAGACTAAGATCAGACTGCACATATGTACAGGATGATCATTTTCCACGCAGGAACCATCCAGGATTAGCCCGACAAGGGTTAATTGGCCCATCGCGGCTGTCAATCAAATTACCAGTCGACCAATGAAATCATTAATTTAAACCAGAAATGATTTTTGAACTCCGCCGTTGGCTGCCATTTTTGTTAACCTTAATGTTAGTTTAGAGACTTAAACGTCGTAATTACAGCTTATTTGAGATGTAGATACGATGTTAAAGTCGCTAACCAAATATTCTACTTTTTAGCTCACCTGAGCACAAGTGCTCAAGGAGAGCTATTGTGATTGGTATTTGTCCGGCGTCCGTCTGTCCGTCTGTCCATCTATCAGTTTGTCCGTCCGTAAACAATTATTAAAAAATCTTCTCCTCCTAAACCATAAGGCCTAGAGATTTGATTATTAGTACATATCATCAGCTGTTGACCCTCTACCAAAATACTTTAATAAAGAATTACTGTACTCTTAAAATTAATCATTTTCTTTGCGATCCCTGATCTTACAGGGGAATCTTTGAAAATCTTCTCCTCCTAAACTATAAGGCCAAGATCTTTGATATTTGGTACATATCATTACCTATTGACCCTCTACCAAAATACTTCAAAGAATTACCGTATTATGAAAATTAGCCATTTTCTGTGCCATCCCTGATTTTACACAAGAATAAAGATGGAAATCTTTGAAAATCTTCTCATCCCAAACCATAAGGCCTAGAGCTTTGATATGTTCTATGTATCACCAGCTATTGACCCTCTACCAAAATACTTCAATGAATTACCGTATTCTGAAAATTAGCCCTTTTCTGTGCCATCCCTGATTTTACACAGGAATAAAGAAGGAAATATTTGAAAATCTTCTCATCCCAAACAATAAGACCTAGAGCTTTGATATGTTCCATGTATCATCAGCTAATGACCTCAACCAAAATACTTCAAAGAATTACCGTTTTCTGAAAATTAGCCCTTTTCTGTGCCACCCCTGATTTTACACAGGAATAAAGAAGGAGATCTTTGAAAATCTTCTTCTCCAAAACCAAAAGGCCTAGAGCTTTGATATTTAACAAATATCATCATCATTGACCCTATAACACAAGATTTCAAAGAATTACCATATTCTGAAAATTAACCCTTTTCTGTTCGTTCCCTGATTTTTCAAAGGAATAAAGAAGGAAATCTTTTTTGGTACATATTATCAGCTATTGACCCTCTACCAAAATACTTCAAAGAATTACCGTAATCTGAATGTGCGATCCCTAATTTTAGATAGGAATAAAGAATGATATATTTGAAAGCCTTCTTCTCCTTAACCATTAGGCCTAGAGCTTTGATATTTGGTATGTATTAATGTCTATACTTCAAAGCATTACCATATTCAGGAATCTAGCGCTATAAGGTGGGATCATCAATATACCTAGGATTAAAAGAGAAAACCCTTAAACATTTTCTCCAGAATAAATAGACAGAGAGGTTTGCTATTTTGCATATATCATAAAAGCCATGAACCATCATACTCAGGGGAGCGATTTAGGACCATCATGATCCTCTTGTTTGTTGCATGCTACTGGCCAAAAAATTGTAAAATAACGCCGTTTAACCCACTCCCACACAATGACGCTTTTGGACGCCCTTCAAGGAAAACAATTGGGAAAACATTGCATAAAACGAAGAAATTGCTTGTAACAAGCAATTCCTTCATTTTACTCAATGTTTTCTACCCAGAAAGTTGAAAAAATCTAGAATTTCAAGTACTTTAAATTGTCGTCTGCAACTCCTTTCATTTGGACCAGTCTTAATTTTTATTGTCTGGTAATGGATTAAAATCGAAGCGGTAGTTCCTGTGGGGGGTCAGTGGGCGGGGCCAGGAATTGCCCAATTATGCGATTGATGTTGATCATCTCAATGGGAAAGAAATTGTTTGATATAAGATTATAAGGGCTGAGCAGACGCTTAAAACACCAAGTTTATCCCAAGAGCGTTGATAGAAATGCACAAGTTTCTTCTCAAATGTTCATCAATTTGAGCACCAATTTAATAACACCGAGAAAATCAAATTATGTCAACTGTCGTGTGAAAGATTCGATCGATTGTTCTACGCCACAAGTCACATGACCCTCCCAGTCCTGTCACGTGTATAAGCCTCATGTTGGGAGTGTTATTGTTATTTTATTGCAATTTTATTGCTTTGACGCCGGATTGAAAAATCAGATCTTCTGTTTTCGTTGCGTTCGTCTTTTCTGATTTTTTTAAGCCCAACAGAGCATGAAATTCTTGATATGTAAATCTGGTATGCTAGCACATGCTACAAATATCGCCATCATTCTTTTGTCTTGTATTTAAGAAATGAAGAATATTTTTGTTGTTTTCATGGAGGTATGAACGAAAAATGATAATAATAATAATCACCCTGTATGAATACACGAAGCGGATTCATACATAAGTGTGATTAGAATTTTCCTTTCATATCTCCATGAAAACAAAAACTATTATCTTTATTTTTTTATAATTTAATGACATCGAGCGAAAAAGGCAATTATTTCACAAGTAAGGATACATTTATGTGGGACTGTTTTGAGTAAAGTATAAATATAGCTCGAAACTGTGTTAATGGAGGTGTCAATATTTTTTCGGCCATTGAGATCGCGCGTTTTTGATAGACGAAACTAACAATTAAATTATGAATACATGAAAATGTTTGATGGCGTAAATAACGTCTCATTGATCATCTTTATAGAAAATGATGGGAACATTGACGATAATTATAATAAAGATAAATAATGATAAATGTGATAGTATCTTTATTTCGTAAAGGTAGAACACTGAGAAATTTTCTTTAAAATAAACGTAACCAAAACTGGCTTATGCTATTTTGCCTTCGAAATTCTGAAAACGATTTATGTTATGTGATATACGAAAAAAAAAACGAAAAAATGAAACTTGCCCTATGTTTGCTCTCAGTCAATTCCTACCGAGTTCCGGGCTGTTACTGATGCAAAGTAAAAACAAGATTTATTCGTTTTTTTTCGCCGTTATGTCACTGAAAGAATTTTCAAATTAGTGCTCAACAACATATAAACGTACTCAACTTAGATAGTATTTTATCCTTTTATCGGTTGTAAACTCATTGTGATAGTTCCGTTCCTTTTAACAACAACACAACAACAACAACAAAGATAGAGGAAGGCTGGTTGATTAAATTGTTTATTGGGTGAATTACTAATTTACAGCTTTTACAACCGTTGTAAAACCAGTTCAGCATTCATTTTAATAGGCCCAACGTTAAGGTACGAAATTTTTATAGAAATATTTTAGATTTCATTTTAGAGTTGTAATTATCGTGTTTGGCGACAATAAATCAATTGTAATTTGTCTTTTTTATTGAGAAAATACGAATTGGAAGGTATTATTTACATCTGGACAATTTTGAAATATTGTGCTCACATTGTTTATAAACATTCCTTTATATGTGTAGTTGACTGCGAATCCAACTTGCATAAGTACTAAAAAGACCTTCTGACAGAACTGTAGATTAGTGGAAGGGGGAGGGGTTAACCCTTTCCTGTTTTCCAAAAGTTTAGATCTATACAGAGTCAAAGGTTTTGCAGATGAAAATTCAATTCAGATTTAATTCAGAATTAATCATTCAGTAGAGTAGAAAATATTAGAAAAAAAGAAGAAATTGATCGTATTAAGCAATTTCTTGTTTTTCTACGATATTGTCTAAATAGACCCATCGCTGTCCCCGCCCACATATCCCGTTATCCACGCCCATTAACTCCGATAGGAAGTCCCGCTTCGATTTTTAAAGGCGGTATTTGAAAAAATTAAGGCCAGTAGCATATAACAAAAAAAGTAAAATGGTTGGTTGCTGACCTAAACGTCGTAACTACAGCTTGGATAAGCTGTAGTTACGACGTTTAAATCGCCAAACCAACTAAAATGCGTAACAGAAATGGCGACCAATGTGAGAGTTGATAAGCTCAGGTCAAAACTTTTTTTTTCAGGAATAATTGTGGTTGCTTTCGTCTTGCCAATAGAACTTGTTACCCCAAAATGGCGGACGGTCTGTGGTTGTATCGGGCTATGGGGAGTCGGAATGATGATCATGGCGTTATTAGGATATTTTCTGCGGGACTGGCATCATCTTGTCATGGTCACTTCCGGTATAAGTGTACTCATGCTTTTCTCGTGGTGGTAAGTTTATCGATATCTTAGTTATAAATGTAAGCACTTATAAGGTGTCAACGCTATAAAACACAAAATATCATGCAAAATCATTATTTTGTTTTTTGGGGGTTTTCAAACAAAACATTTGAATTAACTTTCTGACATTCGGTAAAGGAACGGCCTTACTTGAATGGGGTTTAACGCAGCTTTGAAAAGTAATTTAGGAAAATTACATGTTTAACATCATGACATTCAATTGTAAATGTTTGACCCCATCCTGACTCCGCTTTCGACATCCTATGACTCCGACATGAAGTTCAACCTCGATATTAAACGGCGATATTCTGCAAAACTTATATTTAGTAACATGTAACAAAAACGGTTGGTTGACGAGTTGTAGTTACTACGTTTAAGTTGCGTAAACCATCTAAAACGCATCATAAACATATTGACAATTGTCTGAGTTCAAAGTTCACATTCGGTCTTAATAAATTTTTTGATTGGTCGTTTGGTTCTTTGACTGACAACAGCGATTGTCATTTAGTGAACATTGTCATAGTGAAGTAAAGGTCATTGCAACATTCGCTGCCTTATTTCCAGGTTCGTACCCGAAAGTCCCCGTTGGCTAATGAGCCGAGGTCGGTTCGAGGAAGCTGAAGCGATTCTTACCACAATGGCAGAGTATAACAATAAACCTTTACCTGACTTTTGTAATCTGAGACAAGCCACAGAGGTAAGATTTCTGTTATTTCTCTTTAGAGGAAGCTTTTGAAAGCTTTTCAATCTAAAACAGATATAACGTGATTTATTAGTCTTTCTCTCGTTGCCGGGACTGGGGATTTTTAATACATACTGTAAGCAATTGACAGATCGCGTTGTCAATCAAACGATCAACCGACCAATCAAATTCTTCTTTAGATCGGAAGTGAACTTTGAACTCGGACATTGGCGAACTTTTTTGTAAGCATCTTTGTTGGTTCGAAGACTTTAACTTCGTAACTACAGCTTATTCAAGCTGTAGTTACGACGTTTACGTCGCCGAACCATCCGTTTGACATTTTTGAAACACGTAACTGGCCATAATTTTTCCAAAATAACTCCGTTTGATATCGTAGTGGAACTTCTTGCGTGAGCTCTGTCGGCGTGGTAAATCATCCGTCAATAAGGGTCTGTGCTGAAAATTTGATCTCAGCTCAAAACTCCAATTGCAATTGATGATAAAGTCACAATGGTGATTCTTCGTAAAAATTGAAAAGCTTAGAGGATAGCTAGGCAATCTGTTACATTTGCAATTCACCCTTTTTTACTCTCTCGTCTTCGGAAAATAACCTGAGATTACTATAACCACGGCGACGTCGTTGTCTTTTCCATTGGCATCTTCGGCACCCCAAAATATTAACTTTTTAGTAATTTCTCGATTATTACTGGAAGCATTTAGTTGAACATCAGAATTATGTAACCATTACTACTATCAAAGAAGAAATTCTTAATTTCTTGTACTTGTTTTTTTCTTTTTTTTTTGGTTTTTTTTTTTTTTTGTTTATTAACATTTTTATTAATTCATTTCTGTCCAGCTCCTAACAGGCGAGCTCCATGCACTCGTTTACTGTTTTCATATTCGAAAATCGGATCCGGTGTATATAACACGATTCCTGGTCAAACTGCAATAAGATTTATATGCTACATCTATTTTAATACGATTTCTTTCATATTATGAAAAGACCCCCCCCTCAAAAAAAAAAAAAAAAAAAAAAAAAGAAAAAGAAAAGAAATGAATCAAAAACAAAATAAATAAACAAAACAGACGTGGTTAAATTCATATTGAAAAAGGAATTTATTTTTATAGTCATTTATATTTCACTCCTCAGTTCAAATTATTTCTTAACGTCTTAGGTATAATGGCTGAGCGATTATATTTTCCACAAAGAGTCACATTTTATAGCCGTTTGAATGAAAACGAATCCAACATGAAAAGGGGTTTATACTGACGGGACGGAGGAATTGAAAACAGTTATAGCTCAATAAATCTCGGATAATAGAGAAAGCACATGGGAAAAAGTCATAAATGTCAAGATTATGGTATCACGGCTGAACTCGATTTAGGAAAACGGTAATTTGGATTGCAAAAAATGTTACCCGCATGTATGATAAGCTGTAGTTACGATAATTTGGATTTGGAGTATGACACCTTGCTACGAAAAGAGGGTGTACTTTGAAAAAAACTCCGACCTTTACCCTATGTTTGTTTTATCTATTTGAATCGTCTAATTTCGACGTTCTAATGACAGTATACATGTAAGTTAAACATAGTAAAACTTGGAAAAAATATTTTGAACATGTATTTCCAGTTATTGCTCAAATGTCCAGATATTGAACAACCTTGACATACCATTAAGTATACTAAGTGAAAAAAGTTTAGCATTTTTTTTTCGACCTACATTATTTTTCAACGTAAATGTATAAACCTTATAAAATCAGTCTCGTTTGCAATTTTTAAAAGCTAACTAACTAATTATGCATTAAGAGCACGTTTTCCTCGCTTCTAAAGGCTGTCTTTAGACAATTTTGTCAATTTTGCTGAAACACGTTCTGTACGTGCTTCCACATGTACGTGAAGTCTATATCCACAATATCTATCCCAGTTTATTGGTTAGCATCAATAACAAGATAACTCATTAAAACATTTAAGAAAAATTAAATGGGACGTCGCCCAGGGCTTAACTTAGACCAACGGAACGTAGCCATCGGTATGCTGGCTGGTGGTATGATAGTAAAAGAGGTGACTCAACATTTTCGCGTGAGCCAAAGTTCCATTTCAAGACTTAGAACAAAGTATCGTCAATTAGGCACCGTCAAAGACAGGCCACGTTCAGGCAGGCCACGTAAGACTACCCAAGGTGAGGACAATTACATCGTGACGTGTTCACGGCGTAATCGCTTCCTCAATTACACTCGTATAGCCGGTTTGGTCCGAAATGCAACGGAAACACGGGTCTGTGCTCGTACTGTAAGAAACAGACTTCGTTCGGCACGTTTACGCGCACGTCGACCTTACGTTGGCATTCCTTTGACACGTGCACACAGACATGCAAGATTGAATTGGACAAGGGTACACCGTCGATGGCAAAGACGAATGTGGAATCAGGTCCTATCACAGACGAATCCCGTTTTAATTTGATGTTTGCGGATGGCAGGGTACGTGTTTGGAGGCGTGATGGCGAAAGGATGGATCCCGCCAACGTCATTCAACATGACCGTTTTGGAGGCGGCAGCGTCATGGTCTGGGGTGGTATATCATACCGTGGCAAGGTTGACTGGGTAGCTATTCTGGGAAACTTATATGCCGTTCGATACTGTACCGAAATTGTCCAGCCAGTGGTATTGCCGTTCTTGCGTCAAGGGCTTGCCCGCCCACATGTCGCTCGGCACACGTTTGACCTTTTACAGACTTATGATGTTGATGTGTTGGATAGGTCAGCCGAATCACCGGATCTGTCTCCGATCGAACACCTTTGGGACCATCTGGGTAGGAGAGTAAGAGACAGGAATGACGTTAATAACGTTAGAGACCTGGAACGTGTTCTGCGTCAGGAATGGGGTCGTATCCCTATGAGCATTAATCGTAGGCACATTTCCAGCATGAGAAGACGTTGTGATGCCGTTATTGGCGCAAACGGTGGACTCACAAGATATTAAATCCTTGTGTTACTTTTACTTCCCTACCCCTACCATGTTTGACGCTGTACAGCAAACACGTATGACCATCGAATCATCTGATTTTTTTAAATACTGTGGCTAACACATAAAAGATCGATGTGTGAAAATATGGTTTGAATCCAAAGCTTGACACCGAAGAAATTGGCTGTAACGTACGAAATTGCTAAACGTTTTCCCTCAGTATATATTCTCCGAAATTCTGATTTAACTCATTCTCACACAAACCCCCTTTTACGACCCTAAAGAAAAAAATATTTGGAAAACATTGTTGAAAATGAAGAAAATTGCTTGTAACAAGCAATTTCTTCATTATCCACAGTGTTTTCTATCCAAACAGATAAGAAAAAAATAAACTAAAATTCCAAATTAGAATTATTGTATGCAAATTCTTTCGATTTGGACTAGTCTAAGATTGTGTCATTAGAATAAAGGTTTTAAAGATACTATGAGTCTTAAGTCTACTACAGAGTGTATAATAAAGATTCCGATCAGACTAAGTTGATCTTTAGACTAATCCGAGCCTTCAATGGGCGCATTTGTGAAAATGGCGGATCCCTGGCCCCGCCTACTGACTCCGAGAGCCACGCCCACTGACTCCAACAGGACGTTCAACTCCGATATTAAACACCTTAACGTTGCAAAATGTATGTCCAGTAATGAAGTTTGTTGGTTTGCGACCTAAATGAATGAGCTGTAGTTACGACGTTTAAGTTGCCAAACCAACACAAGTGCTCAACATAAATGTCGGCTAATGTCATACTTCAAACTCACTTCCGGTCTAATTGAATCCTTTGATTGGTCGATTGATACTTTGATTGACAGTATATCTCATACAAACTTATTAGTAACTGTCACTATACCTTCCCCTCCCCCTCCTTTTGCAGTATAAACTTCTTGAGACTGATTCGATAGTAAATAATTTGAAGATGTTAATTGGGTTATTATCATGGCGTTTTTTTCCATCGTGGGTCCGTCCGTAAACTTTTATTTTGAAGATCTTCTTTTCAGAAACTACAAAATTACAAATATCACGGGAATTGTACTGTATTAGATTCTTTCAAAAAAAAAAAAAAAAAAAAAATAAAAATAACCAAATGAATAACATAGCTTTTATGGTTTGGGAGAATTCCTATTAATTGGTATTTATATGAAACTTTGAATATCTCCTTTTCAGAAACTACAGATTTGATTATTACCAAATTAACCCTTGTCATGCTGAACCCGGAATATTCCGGTTTTGGCAGGAGGTGCAGACTAAGATCAGACTGCACTTATGTGCAGGCTGATCTTAGTCTATACCTCCTGCTTGTATTTTTCCTGCAAGAGTTTTTATGAAGTTGATTTCTTAAAAAAATATTGAATTTTGAACAACAACTTCCATCAGTGCTTTCAGCCCTTTGATTTGACAGCAATCCAGTAAGGTAATTTATACAGCATGACAAGGGTTAAACAGAAATGACCCCTTGATTGACCATCCATTAGTTTTCTCGAAAAAAAAATCGGATGACAAACGTGGCTTTAAGGGGTTGTGGGAAGGGCTAATTTCAACTTTACCATGTGTGCTATCAAGCGAAAGGTTTTCTCCTGAGAAAGTATCAAAATCGGATGACAAACGTGGCTTTGGGGGGTTGCTGGAAGGGGCTAATTTCCAGTTTTCCATGTATGATATCAAGCGAAAGGTTTTCTCCTGAGAGAATATCAAATATATATCATTTAAATATTCCCATGAATGTTTGTGGAATTTGTCTTGGAAGGAATTTAATTCGATTTTTTTACCAGTTGTAAAAGAAAAATGGACTTATATTAATAGGCCTAATGTTCCCAAGACTTATTAAAGAGAAGTAAGTAATGCTACTTGTCCCCCCCCGACTTATTAAAGGGAAGTAAGTAATGCTACTGAAGTTGTTAAATATGATGAACTATGTTGAAAGTTGTTAACTATGTTGAATCTTAGTTGCTCTACGCGTAATTTAAACCTTTTCCTGTTTTAAGTTAGACTGGCTGAAAGCCATTGAACTATTGTCATGGCTTTGTGTCCGTCGTGCGTCCGTCACTTCGTTCGTAAACTTTTACTTCAAAAATCATCTCCTCAGAAATTACTGAACAGAATTCAATCAAATTTCACAGAAATAATCCTTTGGTGACCTTTAATCAGATTCTTCTCAATCTTCGTCTCAAAAACCAATTGATGGATTTCATCCAAATACGTTTATTATAGAAATGATCATTTGGTGACCCTTTATCAGATTCCTTCAAAGAATATTGATCGGATGAAATACATGGCTTTAATGGGCGAGGTCAATTTCCATATATGATGAAACCTTCTCAAAAACGGTTTGAAAGATTTCAACCAAATTTTACATGAATGAACAGTGAGTGACCCTTAATCAGATTTCTTCAAAGAAGTAAGATAGGATTAAAAATATAGCTTTAATGGGCAAGGCTTATTTCCATATATGATGAAAGAGTTGAAACTCTTCTTCTCAGTTTCCATTAGATAGATTTCAACCAAACTTCCCTGGAATGATCCTTTTGTGACCCTTCTTTAGATTGCTTAAAAAGAAATTGGTTGGCTCTAAACATTTTTTAATGGATTATTCTAATTTCGATATATGGTAAACAGTGAAAATCTGCAATCTTCTCAGATTACAGACGATTACAGTGACAACCCTTTGGTGACTCTGTGTCAGATTCCTTCATGAAATACGGCACAGATGAAAATTATGGCATTTATTGAGGGGCTTTTGTCTTTATATGGTATACTGAAATTTTGAAAATCTTATTTTGCAAAGTGCAGGATGCTTTTCAACCAAATTTCTCGGGAATGATAAGTATATTCAGGCCGGTGGAGGAAATCAGGCGCTCGACCGCCTCTAGTTTTTAAACTTTGGACCCATACTAATTCAATGGCTTTGCAGACGACAATTCAAAGTAAATTTTATTTGAAAAATAATTATTCTATAGGGTAGGAAAATTGTGGAAAAAGAAGAAATTACTTGGAATGGTCTTCTTGAGACTCTTTTCAGATTACATCAATTAATTTTAATTTGTCGGAAACATAGCCTAAAAACACCACTTGCTCGATTTGTATTATCAGGCCAGTGGAGCGAGACAGGCGCTCGTGCGTCTCTATTTAGTAATGTTTTATTTTTCTTGAGGACCTTGAAAATATAAGATTGATTTTAAAATTGTTATTCAGTAAATTCAGGCCTGTAAAGCGAGACAGGCGCCTAAAGTTATGGTCGGTTAAAGTATTTCATTATTAGCTCACCTGAGCACAATGTGGTCAAGGTGAGCCTTTGTGATGTTTGATTGTCCGTCGTGCGACGTCAACAATTTCCTCGATAGAACTCTGTGGGCCAAACTTTATGAAACTTGGTCAGAAGGTTTGTCTGGTCGCAAAGTCGATCCCTGTCGAAACTGGGAACGGTCCGTTGGAAAGCACAGGAAAAGTGGCCTTGACGACGATTTTCTTGTTAAGACTCTTAGGGACAAATTTTGGCCCAATCTTCATGAAACTTGGTCAGAATGTATGTCTGAGCATAAGGATGAGCCCTATCGAAAACGGGAACGTTCTGCTTTGAAAACTTGAGGAAAAAGGCCTTAAACACAGATCCTTGTTGGCACTGTAGGGGCCACAATTTTGGTCCAATCGTCATGAAATATGGTCAGATTGTTTTGTCTGTCTGGTCACAAGGATGACTCCTAATGAGAAAGCTCTTTTGGAAAACAAGGGAAAAGCGACCTTAATAACAATTTTCTTGTTAGCATCGAAGTGGCCACAATTTTGGCCTAATCTTTTTAAAACATTTGGATACCTTGAATAAAGTGTTGTTACAATAATTTGCTCGCTGAATGACGATTTGAAAATTCAAAAAGGTTCTAAAGTTAGTCATTTATACAGACGGAACGAACAACCCAGTATGCATAGGGTCGATAAATGAGGTTATTGATTCACTTCGTTTTTCGTTCCACAGTACAGATTTCGTTCAACCGTATATCGTACCATCGTATTCCGTACCATCGTATTTCGCACTACCGCGTTTTGTACCATCGTACTTCGTACCACCGTATTTCGTACTACCATATTTCGTACCATCATATTTTGTCCTTTAGTGTAGGCTATTTTCGATACAATTAGCCTAACTCTGGCTTACCTGGGACAACGTGTCGATGATGTTTATTTTTGTCTTCTGGCTTCATCAGTGTAAATGTTGATTCTATAAAGACCTTAGATTGTGCTCATCTAAGAAAACTTGGTAAGAATATTTCTAATGTCAAAGTATTTATTTCCTGGTTCGGGAACTCTGTAATATTGTTTTACACCGAAGAAGGGTGACAAAGTCTCCCTTCTAAAGACCAGTTGCTCGTTTTCTTGCGCAGTTGCAGTGGATAGGTGTAAAATCAGTTTTTTAAAAGGTTTAAACAGATAGACGATTTTATAGAAAGACAAGTTATTGCACTTTATGAACAATGTAGAAATAAAGTCAAACATGCCCAAAATAGAAGCAAGTAAGGCTGTTAAATAACTTGCATGAGGAAGCAAAATAAATGTGAGGATGAGTTACATTTCGTAACATCGGTTATATTTAAGTTTGGATGATAGATCCGATTTTTTTCCCATTCGAAGACTTATTCTCTAAAATAAACAAGATGAATTACGGATAGAGATTTTTTAATACAATGTTAACAAAATTGTACAGTTTAGTTAAGGATTCCTTATGTATCTTTTTTTATTATTTTTTTGCTGTTGATATTTTCATGATTATTATTATTAGCTCCACTGGCTGAAATCCAGAGAGCTATTGTCATGGCGTTGAGTCCGTCGTGCGTGCGTGCGTCTGTCCGTGCGTCCGTCCGTAAAATTTGACTTTGAAAAATTCTCCTTAGAAAGTACTGAACAGAATTGACCAAAATTTCACAGAAATGATCCTTGTGTGACCCTCTATCAGATTCCTGCAAAGAATTTGGTCGGATGGAAAACGTGGCTTTAATTGGCGGGGCTAATTTCCATATATGCTGAATCCTTCATAAATCTTCTTATCAAAAACCGATTGATAGAGTTCAACCATGATTAATAGGAATGATCATTGGGTGACCCTTTATCAGATTCCTCCAAAGAATTTTGATCGGATGAAAAACATGGCTTAAATTGGCAGGGCTAATTTCCATATATTGTAAAATTTTTAAAAGTCTTTGTATCAGAACCATTGGATGGATTTCAACCAAATTTCTCAGAAATGATCCTTTGGTGACCCCTCTTAAGATTGCTTAATAAGAATTGATACGCTTAACTGGAGAGAGCTTATTTCTATATATGGTATACAGTGATCACAAACGATTATATAAGTTTTCAACAAATATCACAGAACAATCCTTAGGTGACTCTATGTCAGATTCCTTCATGAAATACGGCTCAGATGAAAATTTGGGCTTTTATTAGGGCTTATTTCCATATATGGTATATACTGAAATTTTGAAAATCTTATTCTTGCAAAGTGCAGGATGGTTTTCAACCAAATTTCTCATGAATGATAAGTAAATTCTAGCCGATTGAGCGAATCAGGCGCTCAAGCGCCTCTAGTTTTTTTGAAAAACAGTCCCATGCTGTAAGCAAACTTCATTGATTCGTTCTATTTAATCTTATCCCATAATAGACGACAATTTTTTTAACTGGTCCTGAAAGAGTTTTATACAACAATTTTAAGATTTAGAAATTTTAGATTTTTTCAATTTTCTGAAGAAATTGCTTGTCGCAATCACGGCGAAGCTCACGTAGTCACCTTTTTACTTGGTATCACCAATTCTGGGGCGAGGTTCTGAATATTTTACGGAAGCCCCTCATAATGTGGCCAGAAACAGGACTCGAACCTGCAACCCTCTACCGCTTGCGGATTACGATCTAACCAATGAACCAGGGTGGCTAATAAATACATATAACTATCACTTGAAAGTTAAACAGCACACTTGATTCGTTGGTATTTATTAGCAAATCTTACATATAATTGTGCTTTTTACTGTATAATTGAATTACTGGCATGTCTGTGAGAATAAAAGGTGTAATAAAAAAGCTATTCAAAGACTACCTCTGGTAGAAGCAATTAAGCGATCATGTCTTGTTAAACCTTTCTGATTAGTGAAGTTCGGCACAACTGGATTTTCAATTTCATTTAAACCTTGTCATGCTGAACCCGGAATATTCCGGTTTTGGCAGGAGGTGTAGACCAAGACCAGACTGCACATATGTGCAGTCTGTTCTTGGTCTACACCTTCTGCTTGTACCTTTTTGTACTTTTCCTGTCAAAGTAGTTTATGGAATTGATTTTCAAGAGAAACACTGATTATAGGAAACAAAGGACTGTCACAGCTCTTTGCCCTTTGAGTTAATGTAATTCAGTAAGGGGTTTTAGACAGTATGACAAGGGTAAAATTCACATAGAATGGCTGTTCATCTGGACGAATAAAATACTCAAAATGACTGATCCTTAGTCACGGCCGTCTCTCCCTGACATAAAAGTCTTTCGTTTGGTTTATAGTTTACTTTATTTCAGTTCGATTGTAACGAAGGATTTAAGCTTATAGAGTCGCTTTCGAACACTCACAATCAAGATGGTTTCACGTCCATTAACGCTTAAACCCAATGCTACCCAATTTGACATGTGGGTAGACTAGAGCTTGCTATTTAGTGTATTGCCCGTGAACACCTGAACCCGTGACCAACAAATCACAAGTCAATGGTCGTATATCAGACCGATGCCTTATACGAACACATAATGAAGGTTATGAAAGATAAAGTTTTATAGCTTAAATTTTGAAAGCTTTGTATAAGAGACCGACATGCTCTATTTGGTTTTAACATCACAGCCGTAAGTATTGTGACCTATGTGGGATAGCAGCTGGAGGCCAGGAAAGGATGAAATGGTAGTACTGGTGTGTGACATACCAGGGTTCCATTGTTAGGTGCTCCAGCCGCCGCGATATAACTGAAAGATTGTTGAAGCGCGGCTAAAACCCCATTCAAACAAACAAATTTCTCGGAGTTGTCAGTAGGCCCCTTTTTCCGTGTGACTGGTTATGTTTATACAACACGAAAATCACTCGTGCGGTGTACGCTATACGTTTCAAATGAGTGCCCGACAGAGCTACCGTAGTTAAATGGGGTTTAACATCGCTTTTAACAGAATTTCAGTCACATTGCGGTGGCTGAAGCACCTAACAATGGATTCCTGGTTTGAGTACTACCACTACATCCTTTCCTAACCTCCAGCTGCTATCCCACTTAGGTTTACGATTATCCACCCATTGGTGAGAGACAAATGTTGGAAGAATTTGTGCCGCCGCCGTTTTAAATGAATTCCCAACCGAGCTTCCGAGATAAATGAAAGCTAAGGTTTGAATTAACACACAATTAAAGAGCAGCCTGCAGCAATTAACATTATGACTTGGAAAATACCGAGAGATATGATCGCAATCATAAATTAGAAAGTTACGAAAGATGTTGGTGTTCATTTGATTTACGCGTGATCGTTATAATTCACTTTTCAGTCTATATTCTGTGGGTCTTAGCCCATTACCAGACGACCGAATTTTCGACTGATCCAAATTGAACAAAAAAAAAAAAAGAAGAATTCGGACGACAATTTTTAGTCTATCGAATCTACTAAATATCTGGTCTCTTTGGTTAGAATAAATTATGGATAATGAAGAAATTGCTTGTAACAAGCAATTTCTTCATTTTCCACATTGTTTTACAAAGCTTTATTTCTAAAGGGCGTCAAAAGGCGTCATTGTGTGAGAATAGTTGTTTCTCTTTTTTTTCTGCCGTTGTCTCTGATCCCGTCCCTTTCTGTTCCAGCCAGTCGTTACTTATTTTTTTTCTTACATAAACCATAATTTTAGGACAAAATGTAAGTGACCCGTGTTTCAGCCGATCTGTTTTTTTTTTTTTTTTTTTGTGTGTGTGTGTGTGTGTTTTGTACCGTTTTCCATGTGACAGGTAACATATTGGACAGAATCTTTACTGTTACATCGATAGTGGACGAGGAAATGTCGTAAACACAATTTAATTCTTCCAGCTATTTTCATGACATTTTGGTCCCTTAAGGACAACGTGTAATCCGTAGTATGAAGGGTCTCTAAAGGTTAGACTCCGTTTTTCTTGCGCCGTGATTCGAAAGTGCTAAAAGTCACTAGGAGCTAAATTGGGTATTAAAAAGTTGAAAATAGCTAAAACATCTAAAAATACACACATGGTTATAACACATAAAAGTACTACAAAGCTGTGTGATCAAAAATAGCAAAGAAAGAAATGCCAGAAATAGAATCAAATAACGATAAAATCACATGTCACCAACAAGGTCAGTTATATAAATCGACGGTGTTCTACAAAAACCACGTAACTGCAGTTTAGAATAAGCTGGAGTTACGAGGTTTTGTTGGAATACCGACGAAACGCTATATTATCAAGGTTACATTTCGTAACATGTGAACTTGGTGAAATTGATCTAGTTAATCTATTCCCACCCACCCCATACACATATTGAATGTCAAAAAGTTCTGCAGCGTGAAAAAAAAATCACGGTTGGGTTATGTTATGCTCTATTTATAACATTCTAGAGTGTAATTAGAGGATTCTTACTTAACCGAGTTGTTGTATGTATGGCCAATCGTCTTTAGGCGTGCATAATGTCACAACTGCGAGTTTTTTGTTGTTTTTTTTAAACCTTAGTTGCGATATTTTGCACGCCAAAAGACGTTACATAACAAAATGCACAGTTCATTATTTCGTACCAAGCAACATGAATTTATTTTATTAATTGATTTGAGGACTCTTTCAATAGCAGACCCTTTATATCACGGAGCCTGTTGCACCTAACCATTGTTTTCGTGTCCAACTGAGTTAAAAGGGCCAAGCAAAAATCCTTATTGTAGAACTATTTTTTCTAACTGTAGGAAATAGTAAATATTGACCTGAAAATTGTTAAGAGGAGTCTTGTAGTTCATATCGTCTTTGCCGTGTAAAATGTCGTAACTACAGCTTTATTCAAACTGTAGTTAATGCATTTTTTACGCCCAATGAAGATATTTTGTTACTTAAAATGATTGAATAAATTAGACAATTAGATAGACACGTGAATAAATAGGGGACAACGGAATAAAGTATTTTATAGATATCAACACAAATTCACAGTTTCTTCGATTAGTATTTAGGAAATATGATCGAGACTTATTCATATAACTGAGCCTTAAAATGAAAGGTTTTGCTGCAAGGACATCCCAATTAAAAAAAATAATAATGATAATACATATTATAATGATAATAATGATAATCATGCGAGTTAAAACGCCTTGGAGGTACGTTACGTATTGACAACAGTCAGATTGCGGGGCAGAATTTTTCTCAAATGATATATTTTGAGGATTCGGAATGGTTTATCTTCAATTTATAATTCTATGAAATTGATTCGGATTGATATTTCAGGGGTATTGGCATGTGGCTTACGTTTACAACAAATGATTATGTGTCTATGGTAAAGACAAAATCCAGTCTAACGAATTCATATATTCTGATCAGAATCTCTCAGGAATGTGAACCGTATATAGTGACTCATAGGTACTATTTACAATCAGCAAATATTCTTAACCCAGTTCCACACAATCCCATGTTAACATTGCTAAAAAAAAAATTTTTGAAGAAAATATTTTGAGAAAAGGAGAAATTGATTGTTATAAGCAATCTCTTCTTTTTTCATTTTTTTCCGTCTGATTTTGCGTTTATTTTTATTTTTTTCAATAGAAATGTAATTTTAACTGTTGACTGCTTTTTTTTCAATTTGAACCTGCCAAAATGGTGTCATGTGGTAATAAGTTTAGGGGGCGAAATGATTTTAATTTTATCTCTGGAATGTCCTTTTTGGCAGGGGAGGCAATCGGCAATTATTTGGCTTATATAATTATCAAAGTTAAAAGACAATGTTTTCATTGTGCACTATAGACACGTAATTACCAAACAAACGGCGCGTTTTTGAACAGTTGTGTAACAACGTTTTTCATAGAGATTATTTGTGTCGCGCTCGCTGTGTTATGCAACCAATTCGCATCGAAACCATAAAACAAATTTACAATGACGCTGCATGATAAAATTTACTCGTTTTCGCTTACGTAAGATAACTCTTTAAAGTGCGATCTTGCTCAAACGTTATTAAAATAGAGCCCATGCATTTAGTGTACCACTTGTTAAGATGCTGTTTATCAAACAATTTGTCTAACCCTTGTCATAATGAACCCGGAATATTCCTATTTCGGCAGGGGGGATAGACGAAGATCAGCCTGCACAAACGTGCATCCAGATCTTAATTTACACCACCTGCATATTCCTGTTGATTTGAAATTGTTAATAAAATTCCTTGACTAAGGAAACATTAGTTCTCAGTAAGATCTTCCAGTACTTACAGTCCTTTGACTTAAATGTGTCTTTTTGAAATAGATCTTATTCAGCATACAATGGGTAAAGTAATTCCAGAAAAATACCTACTCAACGAGTAAAACGTGAGGCTATTCCACTCTTCCTAAAAATATGCGATTCCTTCAATAGAACGGGGACCTGATCTGATATGTTTTGATTCTGGTCTTTGGAGCGCATACTTTTTGTAAGCCAGGCAATTTCCTAAAGATCAAAACCTCTATTTTTCATACAAAATTGCTTGTCGACGTTAAATCTGTATCTCTTTACCAAATATGATTGGCAAATATTTATAAAATGGCGAATGCTGTCGGTAACCATTTCAAGACCATATTCAATCAAAGAGCTTCGCGTGAAATGTGTATTTTAGTCGAAATTATTATTCCGTAGTGACTACAAGGTACTTTGTTTAAGTCCAAGCTTAAGGGAAAGAGAACAGTACTCATTTATCATATAGTGAAATAATACGGAGGAAAGCGGGTGAAAAGCGGTTATTGCACTATTTGTTGAACTTACTCGATAACCATTCGTAATGATTAATTCTTTTTCCACCCTGTTTAGCTGCTATGATATGAGGTTTTTAAATGAACCCTTTACTACACAAACCCGGAATTTACGTCACTGTGATTTTATACTTGAGAAAATATTGTGGATAAAGAATAAATTGCTTGTGCCAAGCAATTTCTCCTTTTCCCACTATGTTTTAGACCACATGTGATGGTGTCATTGAATAGCACCTTTATAGGGGGTTTGTAAAATATTGTAAATTTCTATCAATACCATGTCATGTAAATAGTCAGAGTACTGAAAGTACTGTAAGCCAGCAAAGCAATATGAATTTATCTTTTTTTACCCTTGTTTGGTAGAAACAATTTCTTCATTGTCAAAATGTTTTACAAGTGTTTTTTTTCCATGAGATGCTCAAAAAGCGGAATTGAGTCGGAATTGGTTAAATAGCATGCTTTTTACAGGGTCCTCTACCATTTGAATAGAGATTGCAATTTTCCTGAAATACATGTACAGGAACTATTTCTTATGGCGTAGGTATTCAATTGATTTAGTGGTTGGGACTCCAGTGGCAGTTTGCGTTCGTTGAACTTTGAGAAGACTTCAAAATTTTGTCTGTTAACATAAGCTATCAAAGCTGACGCTTTACTAGCTAAAAACGGTATTCTATTCATCGCTAAAATACGTACGAGGGTTGTCCCAATAAACCGTAGACACATTGAATTGCTTGTCTTATAAACGTCGCACATATTTAATTTTTTCTGTGAATATTGTTGTCCATTTTTTAATTCATCTGCATGCGTTTTTTGTAAATTGAATCTTCTTTAATTCATTTCTACCAGATTAATTGAAGCGTTCTGCACTAGGCCATCACGGTTTTTAAAAGCTTATCACGGTTGTAAAGTATCTAAAACTTTTAGAATTCCAATACTTGTGATGAATTACTGTCTAATTTTGAAATTATCAATGACGGATTGCCATACTTTTTCCAAAGTTATTTTTTTCATCCTTAATAGCCAATCACGGTTAAGCATCACAATGAACACGGAACTTGTGATGAATATCGATCACATTGAAAGGTAACGTCAAGCCATCAGGGATACTAGATGATTAGGTAAATTAAAATAATCTTGTCTTGTTGAATACAACATGTAAAGGGGGAGATTACCTTGTTCTTGTCTACTAGATGTCAACGTATAAAAGGAAGAACTGTCTTGTTTCAAGTCATTTGTCCTTCCCGAGATGATTACCATTAATTATAAATACAAAATAATTTAATAGTTAGTTTCGTCTATCAAAAACGGGCGTTCTGATTGGTCGAAAAAACATATTCATAAATCCATGAACAAAATTTTGTGCACGCAGTCATTTTGTATGCTTCCGCACAAAATAGTCCCATACAAAAAGATATCAAAGTTTGTTAAGTTGTTGCTATTTTCGCTCAGTGCTATTAAATTATAAGAAATAAAGAGAATATTTTTGTTTTCATGGACGTATGAACTGAAAAACATAATCTCACTTATGTATGAATCCGCTTCGCGTATTCATACAGTGTGATTATTTTTTTCGGTTCATACCTCAACGAAAACAAAAATAAAACCTCTCTTCATTTCTTAAATCAAAAAGTTTTGAAAGCTAGTGATTAAATTGTAAACGGTGGAGAGGTTTCCTACATCTGTCCATTCTGTCTAGTTGGTAAACTTCTTTGGTTTGTTTCCTACAACTTCCATGATTTCACGGCCTAAAGTACTATCAGTACTTTGACTTTTTACTCATAAAAAAGGCGTTCAACATACACACGTCTCGACGCCCAATTAGCATGGTATATGATTCAAGATATATATCTCAATAAATATGCCATTTTCTCAACGAGATGTATAGTTAATGGCTCAAATTCGTATGTGCACTTAATACAATCATTATTTCCCGCATTTTTATTACAGCAGTTATAACTGCACTGTTGCTTCAGAATTTTATGACCTAGAACCCACGTCGAACATACAATTATCGGAATAAAGAAGTTGTAAACTACAATAAACATAAAACCTATTTAACCATCCTATTGATGTACCGAAGAAAATGGATTTGGAAAATAATGTGAGAAAAAGAGAAGTTTACCTTATGGAGCAGTTCTGGGCTCCACTTGATGCTGAAAGCCATTGTGCTATTGTCATGACATGGTGTCCGTGGCCGTCGACCGTTCGACCGTCCGTCTTTTAACTTTTACTTTAAAAATATTTTCATCGGAAAGAACTGAATAGCATTCAACCAAATTTTATATAAATCATCCTTGGGTGACCGTTTATCAGATTCCTTCAGAGAATGTTGATCGGATGAAAAACATGGCTTAAATGGTCGGGGTGTATTTCGAAATACGGTAAAAGCTTCGAGAATCTTCTTCTCAGAAACGAGCTATGGATTTCAACCAAATGTTATAGGAATGATCCTTGGGTGACCCTTTATCAGGTTCCCTCAAATAATTCTGAATAGATGAAAACTGTGGCTTTAATGAGCGGGGCTAATTTCATATATGGTAAACGCTTTGAAATTCTTCTTCTCAGAAACCAGTCGATGAATTTCAACAAAGTTTCGCTAGAATGATCCTCTAGTGACTTTTTCAGATTATATCAATTAATTTTGATTCATTTAAAATATAGCTTATATGATTGTTGCCTATGTCCATATATGGTATCCAGAGAATTTTTTTAAAACAGTTGTGAATGCCTTTTTCATCTGTTTTGTAAATGGATTGACTTTTGTAAAATAATGAAAATTTTGAAATATTAAAAGATTTCATTGACAAGACGTATCTACCACACATGGTAAATGTGAGTCCTGAAAACACCATTTGCTTAATCGGTACAATCAGGCCTGTGGAGCATTTAGTTCATTGCATGCTACTCTCCATAGTTTTAACAAAATAACTCCGTTTAAAATGGAGGCGGAACTTCCTTTAGGAGTCCATGGGCGTGGCCAAAGTAGTAAGGTGGCGGGGACAGCGATTATTCAATTGTCTCTGGTGATAAATTGTAGCACAGTGGCGCCATGAAACGTTAATTTTATCAAAGTTGTTGTTATTGTTGTTGTTGATCTAACATCAAATTAATCCTAACAATATGTATATCTCTAAAGGTAATATTTGTATGCATGTATCTGGTCTTCGCCTGAGAGGACTTTTTTATTTGCAACTCAGATAAGTTAAATATCAAAACGAAAATATTTTAAAAGCTTCGTTCAAAAAGTCACGTCCGGCATGTGAAGTGACCATTCTTAACTGTCAATCAAAGAATCAATCGACCAATCAAATAATTCCTATATAATGGAAGTAAACTTTGAACTCCGATTTTGACCGATGTTTATAGGAAATATTTTAGTTAATTTGGCGATTTTATTGTCGTAACCATATCTTGAATAAGCTGTAGTTACGACGTGTAGGTCGACAATCTTTCTCTCTTTGTTTTCTCTATTTTGTTAGAAGTTATTGGCCAGAAATATTAAATATCTTTCTGTCGGAGTCAGTGGGCGGGACAAGCGGAGTCAGTGGGCGGGACAAGCGGAGTCAGTGGGCGGGACAAGCGGAGTCAGTGGGCGGGACTAAAACCCGTCTTTTGAAATGGACGATATCCAATCTTTTGATTGAGACGTTTTAATTTCGTCTTCCATTACCATTACCATGCATCCTTCAATTTTCAGGAGGAAGAAGTTGAAACACAGAAAATGAAGAAATACAGTTACTGGCATTTGTGCAGCTCTTGGAGATTGACAAAGAATGTATTAATTTTAATGTATGGATGGTAAGTAGGTCACAAGGTCAAATCACAAAAAAAGTGTGCCAAAACTATTTTTGTAAAGACATTATAGGTCATGCAGTTGTTTTATAACCATCACGTAGCGATATACTGTTCAAATACATGAAATCAGCCCTCGTTTTCATTTTTACAACCACATTATTTTTGCGGTTAAAGCTAAAACTCGGACCATAACCGTAGGAGTGTAATAAACATTTTGTCGTTTGGAATGAAGCCTCGCAGCTCCCGCTTATTCATACTGAAGTTACGAGGTTTAGGTCTACAACACAACAACAACAACAACACGAACTCTTTTACCTCGTACGTTAGAAAAATGAATTCAGAGTAAAAAAATAAAAAAAACAAAAAACAACATTGGTAGCTCATTCAGCGATGTCCTCAAAAGTGGTGCTTTCAACAATAAATCTATCGAATAAGTGGGCATTTTTGAAGGAGACACAGCTTTTTTGAAATTTATTCCTTAATTTTTAAATAATGTGTAATAACACGTGATTGCCCTAGACGCACATCCTCTCGTAAGTGTCTGCATTTTATCAAACTGTTATGCAAGTTAAAAATTTTATCTGTAATGCCTCTTGATCTATGATAGCATCTATCGTTAAAACTGAGTGGTTTCAAACGCTTTTTACGACAGAATGCCGTTGTCAAAAGTGAGGGGAAAGATGCTGGAATCAATTATTCAAGTTGATTTTGATAAAAATTCTCTCATTAGTAAAGAAGTTCTTCTTCATTAAACATTTCAACCGCGCAATCCTCGCCCTACAACCCATTCACAACAATATTTAATAATGAATTATTGATTTCTTAAGGAGCTAATAGTAATGATTAAATACCTTCCTATCATTTTTGACGTGTATAATTTTTATCGCATTTTAAGGCTCAGTTCTTTAAGTGTATCAAACCATTTATGAACCTTAAACTGTCCTATTTTGTTACTAAAATGGTCTTACTTTTCTTGTTTTACAACTAACATTGAATGTTGAAGACCTTTCAAAATTCTGGTCCTTCTTTATTAACTCACCTGAGCACACCGTGCTTTTGTGAAATTTGAATATCTTTCATCCGTCGTCCGTTGGTCATCAATCGGCGTCGGTAATTTTAGTGCTAACACTCTAGAGGGACCAATTTCATCTCAATTTTGATGAAAGTTTGTTAGAATTATTGTTAAGTCATAAGGATGAAATCTGTCTGATGCGGAAATAACTCGTTGGAAAAACACTTTCATTTTTTACATTCAAGGGGCCACAGTTATGTCCAATATTTTTTTCTGAAACTCAGAATGAATGTTATGTCATGAGGATAGACTCTACTGACGATTGGAAGGAAAGTTCTGTTTAAAACACGGAATAGTGTGCCTTAATGACGATCTCTTTTATTTACAAAGGAAAGGGGGCAATTTCTTTTCTTTGTTTACACTATAGGGGCAAAATTACCTTTGGGGCCAAACAAAAAAATTCCCTATCTTGATGAAACTTGGTCTAAATGATTGTACACGTAAGTTCATAAGGATTAGCTTTGTACACCCTAATGGTCTTAATTTTGGCCCAATGTAATTGAAATTTGGTTATGAATAATATTAGATCACAAGGATTATCAATTTTTGTAAATGTAATTGTTCTATCTAAAAACAGAGGAAATGAGTCTCAGTGACAACTTGATCAGTATCAACAAATTGTTCAAGTCTTTTCCTTTAACAAATTAGCCATACTGAACGCATGTGAATGGGCTAGGGCCACCTTGGCTCTATTGTACAGTTTTGAAAAAAACTTCGCCACATTGTTGATATGCAGTTTGACATGACGTATTATTCAACACAACTTTTAAAGATAAAAGGTTTTGCATAATACAAAATTGCATTATCAGTAAACGGATGTATTCGTTATCTCGGCTGACTTGTCGAACATATGCTTATGTCAAAGTGTAAATCTACGTAATCCAGGTTCAAAAACGAATAACGGAATACTGTACAGAGAATTAAAAATCAAAGTACTGAAAAGTATTGTAAGCTAGCTAAGCATTGTTTATTCAGTAATCTTCTCTGTCAAACGTTATCATGATAAAGAAAGCAAGTAGTTAACATTCGTCCACAACCCATCCTTTTTACGCCCCTCAAGAAAATAGTTGTTAAAACAATGTGGACAATGAGGAAATTGCTTGTTACGAGATGAACCTGCATGTAGAGTTTGCAATATTCCTAAAACACATAAGAACTACTTTTTATTGCGTAGACATTTAACGGATTTGGTGGTTAATCCTCCAATAGCAGTTTGCACTCATTGCAGTTTGAGACGACCTCAGAATTTTGTCTGTTAACTGAAGCTGTCAAAGCCGACGCTCTGCTAGCTAAAAAGTGAATGTATAGTTGATAAACATAATTTCTCAGAGTAAGCTATACTTCTCCTCGAAACACTATTTTCTACGGCCCAACTTGCGACAATCCCCTCAACTACGCTTCAGTGTATGTGTATACGTGCGTCCGCCTGTCAGCCAACCTGATTGCGTTGGGACCACTACTCCTACATTTATCAATGTATTTCAAAATACGTTTATGCAATTGTTACCCTAGATACACACGCGGATGTACAATTTGAAGAATTTATTCTTGTAGGCACACTTAAGATTAAGATTGTTATTTTTTGTTCGGATTAGTAACTGCTACCTTTGTGGATAGATTTCAAAATTATTTTACGCTGACGTAAGAAGTGAAATTGCATTTTATAGTAACTGTAGTCGTACATAAAAAGCCGAGGTCACATTAGAAGAGACATTTAGCTCTTGGTTCAAACTTTATTGTTCGATAAAATTTTGTCTAAAATAAAACAAATATCCTTCGAAGTGCTGGAATTCCGAACAGTTTCATGCGTTCCACTGATTTTATGATATGTGTATGTGTTATTTTACATTGCAGCTACGGTATCTTTTTGGTATGTAAACAATGTATTCAACCATATTCTAACCAAAGCCTCTTATTTTTCAATGTTTTCGGAAAGTCCTTGTATCATATCTAGAATTAGCAATTTCTATTGAACCTTTCTTTGAATATATTATTCTTCCTCTTCAATTGTGCTCTTTTATTTTGTAGGTTCGTCGCAAGCATGGTTTATTACGGGATCAGTTTTAACACGCGAAACCTGGCGGGTGACATATATGTAAACATTTGCATTTCCGGTGCGGTCGAAATTCCAGCTCTTCTGTGTGTCGTCTTCGTCCATAATAAATTGGGACGTCGACTTACGAACTCACTGTTGTTTGGTCTTGCCGGCACCTGCTGCTTTTCATTCCTTATTCTGGATTTAACAAGTATTACTGTATTTTATATATAATTTGTCCTAATTATGTTTACTTGAGATTTTGATAAATGTCCTTTCCCTTGTGAATAAAAATGAATTAGTATTCAAATAAACAACTAGGCCTACGAAATTTGTTTATAAAATTCAGGAAGCTGCACATGTAAGAGTATCATAGGTACAAAACTACTTAAAAAGTAATGTATTATGCTTAAAACGCAATGTTTATGCTCAAAACGTAATGTATTATGCTTGAAACGTAATATGTTATGCTGAAAAATAAATGTAAGATATTTTGAAATGCACTTCTTACGCTACTGGTCAGTTGTGTAGAAACGTGGCTAGAACTTATTACAACAATATAGATCGGGGGCGGATGGAAGTTAATAAGTTTCAAATTTGGTATTTTACCGAAACCTTTTCCAAATAAAAACCTTTATTTTCAGGATTCTTGCAACACGAGCTTTCAAATCGTGGTGGAGATAAAAACTTAGAAAAATCTTAAATGGTTCATTTTACAGTTTTAATTAGCTCATCTGACTGAAAGCTAGCGGGCTATCGTCATTGTGTTGTGTCTGCCCTGAGTCCGTTCCCCGTCCCTAAACTTTTACTTTAAAAAAACACCTTTCTCCTCATAAAAAAACAGCAGATTTCAACTAAGTTTCACAGAAAAGATCATTTGGTGGCAATTTATCACATTTCTTCAAAGAATTTGAACCGGATAAAGTGAGTGACTTTAATCCGCTGTTGGGTGCATAGTGATAACTTTGAAAATCAGAACCTATTTGATGCAGTTCAACGAAACTCAATGATCATCGGTTGACTCTTTGTTAGATCCAGTCAAAGAATTTTTATCAGTTAAAACATGGCTATGAAAATCAGAACCTATTTGATGGGTTTCAACGAAACTCAATGATCATCGGTTGACTCTTTGTTAGATCCAGTCAAAGAATTTTTATCAGTTTAAAACATGGCTACATTCTATTTGGTATACAGAGGTATGGATAAGAAGGGGTAACAGTATTCCAAAATCTTCATTTCTCAACGAAAACCTATGTTGAGGGTACTCATTTGAATGTCTCAGTGAGACGATTCAAATGAGTACCTACAACATTGGGTTTATGGTAGTATTGGTGAAATAATTAAGTCTAAAATACGAATTACGGCCTCTTTCTGTAGCTCCGGTATATAGTGAAAACTTTGAAAGTCTCTTTTTCAGAAACCAGTTGTTGGATTTTAACGAAATTTTACAGGTGACTTTTTATCAAATTTGTGTACAAAATGATCACATAGAATCGTGGGCATTGCTAAATTCAATAAATGGTTTGTAGTGAAAACTTCGAAGATCTTCTTATGACCAACCGTCTGATGGGTTTCAACCAAATTTCAGCAGAATGGTCTTTAAGTGACCCTTTGTCAGATTCGTCAGATTCGTGGAAGAACATTTCATAGGTTGAATAATTTTGATTAAGAGGATTTTCCAAATCTCAGTTTGAGGACACATAGTGATGTTAGGGAAATAATTGTTACTGCTTAATTGAAAATATATAGAAGAAAGTTGCCTACTTTTAAGTTAATTGAAAAAAAGATGTGATTTTGCCTTAGATGAGTTTCCTATTTTGTTAAAGCAAATTATCTGTATAATAAGTATATCAGACTGGTTAAATAAATACGGCGTTCAAGCGCCTCTACCTGCATTTATTTACTGTGAATTTGAAATCAAGTAAAAACCATTGTTAATAGGTCTCAGATTTTTGGTCTGTCTTCAAAACCACTTACTAAGGATTTAAAGACAAAATAAAATAACGAACTATTTTACATGAACGAAAACTTATCATTGCTTAGCCAATGATACGTACGAAAAGAATTTTGCTACTCTGTACGTAAATGCTATTAAGATATATAACCGTAGTGAATAAGACTGGGAACGTTTTAGGTCTTTGTTTTTTATAGTTTGTTTGTCTGTTTAGTGATTCTATTGATATCCAATGGGTGTTGTTAAGTATAGGATCGTACCTACGAAATTTAATGCATCCGAGATAACACCTTTCTAAAAGCTATGGTGCTTAATGATGTGCAATTGCAAAAATGCAAACATTTTGATATAATAAATTGTTCACCTAACGATGAACTGACAATGGAATGATTATTTTTTTAGTGTTTTTTTTTTTTTTTTTTTCTAGGAAATGCACCTTTCTTTTACAGGACTTAAACAATTATACTTTACGCTGGATCTACTTGTTAAAAATCATTTTTCATTTTCAGCACAGCTTACGATCTTTATCTATTTGTTTATTTTCATAGGGGACATTCATCATTTTATATGGAATTAACTTCCTGTCATTACATTCTCTTTTCAATTTCTTCATTAGACTACCCGAATTTCTTTTGATGTTTATAACCTGATCTAATGTAGTTTATAAACTCATCGTTTTAAGTGTATGTTAATTATTTAGATAACTTTTCATCTTAAACCGTATATATCCCCAAATACTGTAAATGTTATGATTCCTTCCAGTCGAATTCTTGATTTTCTAAATAAATATTCTAAGGACATTTTGTGTAGAACGTATTACAAATAGCCTCGTGCTTAGTTGCTTTTGACCAAGGACAATTTACATGATGAATATAGTTTGTAGGTTTGTTATCTTCAATTTTCTTTCTATAGTTTTAGTTATAGTTTTCTATAGTTTTCTTAGATTTTTTCCGAATTTCCATAACTTTAATCAACGATAAAACCCGAAGAAAATCTTTATTTCTTAATCAGTGAAATAAATACTTACTTGAGGGGGAAATGTCTTCATATTCTTTTTTTTATAAAGATTTAATTGAAAAGTCAGATGAGCGTATAGCAAATAACACACTTTGGCTTTACAGGTTTTGACATGAATTTGGCGACGATTACAACAAAAATAGTTGTTATGTATTTTGCTAATCATATTCACTCTTACAGCAAGAATAGTTTTTGCTTTGACCTTAATGTTGTCTTGGCCAAAACTGTCCTTATGAAAACATTAAACTTCACTAGTAATCTGATTCCTTTAGACAAATTACAAGAGCTAGCAACGCTGACTCGGGTATTGGCCATGATTGGTAAAGCCGGGATTGCCGCAGGATGGGGTGCTTTCATGGTCTACTCAGCAGAACTTTTTCCTACCGTTGTTAGGTAAAACCCTCAACAAAAGTACCACAAAAGATTGGTACCAAATCCATGGAAATTATTCCAACGTTTTCATTATGATACTGTGATGTTATTAAATTAGATAGCCTTAAAAATTGAAATTGCTAAGCTTGAGTTTGTCATTTATTGATTTTGCAATAAATGATAAATAGGAAAACTTTACATTTCCTTTTTCTTTACTCAGAACTGACCATTGGTTTTCATTTACAAAGATTATATCAACTAAGATTACAGTATCGTATTGGTACAGAATATATTCCATGGGTCCTTTGCGAAAGTTGCTGTTTCACAAACACGTTCGTTTTAGCAGATAATGCGTGGAGATACAGTTATCGTGAACTCGGGAGACCGCGTTATCTAACATACGCCCTTGTTTGGGTACATAAGCGTCTTTAGACTACGTAGAAAGCGTTTCCATAACTCGCGAATTATTTCAAGTCATATATTCTCTTAGCGAAATCGAAACCATTCTTTTAGAGTGGCGAAGATAAAAAGCGTTTATTAGTCGACGTTTGATCATGACTATCATTTCATCCGTCCCGATCTTAAAACCAATTGGTTTATTGTCTTTTTTAAGCATGATAGTTTGGACTATTTAGGTGTAGCAGACCTTTCTTGTTCGTAAAACGGTTAATATACTATATCCTTTTGTCCGGATTAATTTTGCTATCAAAGAATTGTGTGTGAAATAGCAACAGCAAAGTTTTTCTTAAAGTTTGTAAAACTGGTAAAACAGGGAGGTCCAAAGCTAGATGAAGGGCTCCAGATGTGTATGTTCAGGAGACCCCTTCAGCAAATTTGAAATCAAAATTGTTTGTTTCTATTAAAAGAAAATACTTACCAGACTTTGATGCGGACCAAAATTGATTTTACATGGTAGAGCAAGTAGACATTCATCGTGAGACACCATGGTTATCTAAAAAGTGAAAACACACTTTAAAAATTTATGAGAATAAAAATACGGAAGAAAGCCATTACGCCCATCTAGACGAATACATGGACACAAATCAACGATGGATAGAGAGCAGACACACTGATTGTAAAATGGATACATCATTTTTTCTATTGAATAGATGTTGATAATGTTGTTGTTTTTTAAACGTGATCACACAATGTCTGAATTCATATGTTTGTTTTCTAATTTCTATATGCGTAATATTCACCTAAAAGTTGAATGCATCGATGTTAGCAACTATTTTCCATATTTCAAGAGAACTTTTAATCTTACACATTAAACATAGTTCATAACTAGGAAAATTATATTTATTTAATACAGATTTGACAATTTAATACAGGTCTAAAAAATTGACTCTGTTTATGTGGTGAGCGAAATGTATTGTTTTTTAAAAGAAGTGTCTTATGAATTTATCATCACTTTTTATTATAGGAATATAGGAATAAGTACGTGTGCCTTTTGTGCCCGAATAGGAGGGGTTGTTGCTCCACAGCTAGTGTACTTGGTAAGTATATAGGAGAGACTTTTTCAGTGAGTTGTCAACACACCTTTCAGACAATTAGAATTTGTTAAATGAGCCACTTATAAACAGATTCAGCTGTAGAGGATGTTGAATGGTGGGCTAGAAAATCTGAGTTTGGTGAAGGAATATTAATGAATAATTTAATTCTAGATTCGTCTATCGAGACAGTAAAATATATTTTGTGTTTGTTTGTTTGCTTGCTTTATGGCATTGAACAAATAATATTCTCTCCTGTACAGAAAAGTTGTTGCTCTAGGTTTCAACTCAAATGTCTTATCATTTCACTACATGGGTGAAAACGGTCAACGAGTCATTTTTACTATCGCATAAACGACCGTATCAGTCTTGTCATTATCATGTTATTGTATTTGATTTAATGCCCTTGCATCAACAAGATCTGGGAAATGAATAGTGTACTACGATGTACGCCTCTCTGTGCGTGCGTCCGACTGCGAGTTGTTAACTTAACGCAAAAACTTAATAATTGTTCTTATTCAAACACCGTTGAAGATGCATGATTTGTATTTTGGATATAGGTTCTTCGCTTTGATAGGTATCTGTCGGTTTTAATATCGGGATTATAAATCAAGATCTAGGTCATTTAACAAGGTCGTAAATTTTGTAAACACTTGATAATTATCTCTTTTAAAATGCCGTTGAAGAAACATGGCTCATTTTTGGGACTAAGGTATTGATAGGCATCAGTTGGTTTTAAGGTCAAGGTCGTCAAAAAAGAATAACACCGGAATATTGTTATCGCGATATTTCCGCCGTTTGTATTTGCGTTTACCCGTCCGCCCTTAGACTTTTAATTTGAAAATCATCTCCAAAGAAACTACCGGATTGAGTTCAACCAATTTAGGTCGAAATGAACCTTTGATGACCCTTGTCATATGCTTTGATCGGATGACAACCGAGACTTTTTCCATTTGTAGTATACTTTAAAGGTTTCTTTTAAGAAAGTACTGGCGGGGTTATTATCAAAATTCATGAAAATGATCCTAGATTGACTCTTTTACAATCACTTGAAGCAATGTTGATGGATGTAAAACACGGATTTTATGGGAGACGCTTACTTCAGTTTATGGTATATAGTGTAAACTTTGAAAATCGTCTTTCCAGAGAATGTTTTATAGATTTTAATCATCGGGTGTCCTTTGATCACATTCATTGTTTAAACGATTGGTAATATACATGGTTGGCTCTGTATTCCAGTAAGGAATAGCACCCCCAAGGGATATAAATGCTACTTGAAAAGTTTTAAAATCTTGCAGGATATTCTCCCTTCTAACTTGAAAGAACGGACACTCCATACTTAGTCAATAGGGCGCGCGATTCCGAACCTCCGGATCATGGGTTTGAGGTCTTGGCAGACTAAAGTAACAAACTAATTGCCTTCCTATGAGGCGTTTTAAAACCACGTGCAGATCTCGATATTGTCCTCTTTCTTTGCTCGTACCAATGAACCTTCTTCTGGATGCCTGCTCATATGGGAAAATTCTACGGTAGCAACGATAAACAAACCTATACACCTATCTGAATTATGTTTTATAAATTATGTAAAATATACCCAAAACGCACTACAAATTCGCATTTAGAGCTATATTATTTGTTTTAAATGATTTTTCATGTGTCGAGGTAAATCTAATTTCCATGACATTATTTGACTATTTTAAATATGGAAAAGTTCAAAATATCTTGAACAATACCAAATATCTCGGTGAATAGATTTGATTTACACACATGAAAAAGATGCTTTAGATTATATTAGATTCCATATTGTATTCTATAAATCAGAAGTTTATGGAATGATGAGCGATACAGTTATACGGGCGCATCCAGTTTAGTTAAAGACACGTGTTTCGATTTTTAGCTCACCTTCAGCACGTTGTGCTCAGATGAGCTATTGTGATCGGATATGTCTGGCGTCCGTCTGTCTATCTGTCCGTCTGTCTTTGATAGTTGGTATATATTATCAACTATTGATCCTCTACCAAAATACTTCAAAGAATTACCATGCCATGAAAATGAGCCCTTTTCTCGTTGTCTGCGCATGTCATATTCTCCGAAGATTGACCTGTCTTTGGGACCGTATCACTTATCCAGATTGGGATAAATATTACTACGTCGTACGCATAACCCCATATTATATCGCAAAAAAGAAGCAAGTGAAAAATTGCAATAAAAACTACAATTGTGGAGAAATCAAACTTAACTGTCGCCCAAAATTGATTAGAAAAACAATTATTTTAAATTGCGAAAGCATTCATGTCTTACCTGAGATCCAAAAAGAGGATTCAAAAATTCGAAACGTGCATTTCATGGGCGCTGACATTTTGAATGTAGTTTGTCGGAATTGGCCGAGTTGTCACGAATGACACTACCCAGAATGCTCAGATTAGATAGGTCAGTATTTGAAAAATGCCACCTATCGGAAGATAACGGCCCTTTTCTTTCAGCCCTTTTCTGTGCGATCCCTGATTTTACAATGGAAATCTTTGATAATCCTCTCCTCCCATACGATTAGGTCTAGAGCTTTGATATTTGGTATGCATCATCACCGTATGACACTCTACCAAAATACTTCAAAGAATAACTATGCTATGAAAATTAATCCTTTTCTGTGCGATCCCTGGTTTTACAAAAGAATGAAGAAGGAAATCTTTGAAAATCTTCTTCTCCCAAACGATGAGGTCTAGGGCTTTGATATTTGGTTTGTATCTATGTCTATTGACCCTATACCAAAAACACTCAATAAATTACTGCACTATGAGTATTAGCCCATTTCTATGAGATCCCTGATTTTACAAAGGATTAAAGAAGGAAGTCTTTGAAAATCTTCTTCTCCCAAAACATAAGGTCTAGAGCCTTGAAAATTGGTATGTATCAGTGTTTTATGACCGTCTACTAAACTACTTCAAAAAATTACCGTATTCTGAGAAATAGCCCTTTTCTTTGCAATCCCTGATTTTATAAAGGAATAAAAAAGGAAATCTTTGAAGATTGTTTTCTCCCAAACCATAAGGCCAAGAGCTTTGATATGTAATATGTATTAATGCTATTTGGCTCGAGCTATGTCTTTTTTATGTAAAAAGTACTGTAATTTAGGACTATCATGGTCCTCATGTATAATTTATACTATTTGTTTCTGTTTCATAGGGATCAAGTGAAGCCACAGTTCCCCTGCCTTTTACCATATTTGGAGTCATTTCATTAATTCTTGTTGGATTGATATGGTTACTGCCAGAAACTAAATGTAAGTAAACCTTCTCGTAAAGTTGATAGGGCAATTCTCAGAAACAAAGTACTATTAGTATATCTTACGTCTTGCGTAGTTCTGGCAAATACCACTGAAATTTAAATGCAGTTGACCAATCACTGGCCCACTCACACCTGCTCATTGACTCCGACAGGAAGTCGCGTTTCGATTTCTAACCGTTCATTTGGTTGTTGCTCTTGTTGTTGTTAAAAATTATGGCCAGTAGCATGAAACAAAAAAGTAGTATAGTTGGTTGGCTTGAAAAGCTATTGTTATGACATTTAAGTCCCTAAACCAACAAAAAAGATGAACAAAAATGGCGGCCAATGTCGGAGTTCAAAACTCATTTATGATCTGAAGGAATGATTTAATTGGTCGACTGGTTGTTTAATAAAAAGCCGCGATTGGTCAAATTAGGAAACGCAATAGAAGTTGTCAGAAGTGTAACGTGCAGAGCTCATAGACAAAGCCTAAAGAGAATATTTTTTGTTTAATGAAGGTTTGAACCGAAAAAACTATCACACAGTACATGTATGAATAAGCGAAGCGGGTTCATACATAAGTGTGATTAGGTTTTTTGGTTCATGAAAACAAAACATAAAAAACAGTCTCTTCATTTCTTATAAATTAATAGCATCGAGCGAAAAAATCAAATATTTTACAAAGTCTGACACCTTTTTGTTTTGGACTACTATGTGCGGACGCATACAAAATCGCTGCGTGCTCAAAATTTTGTTATTTTTTTTTATTAGGCCAATCAGGACGCCCGTATTTGATAGACGAAACTGAAAATTGAATTATTTGGAGTTAACATAACCGAATTTGAATATGTGAAAGTACTGGGGGTATTGCTTGACGTATGTTTATGACCTTCATTTTTGCATTTGTTTTTCAGCCGCACCGTTGCCAGACAGTTTAGTTCAGGAAATGAGCTCCTTCACCAGTATGGAGATTGCCGTTAATGGTCACGTGGTACAAGACGAGGAAGGGCGTCCACTGAAGGCATGAAGTGTGGATGGGGATTATTCGAGAACGATTAGAGTTTAGACCAATCATAGCTCTTAAGCTGCCACGAGAGAAAACGAGACTGTCTTCCTGTTCCGTCAGCATGACATGAATTTTTAATCAAAAGTTGTTCATTGGTATATCTCATTGGCATTGACTCGATCTACATACTTGTAATGCAGAATAATGCAAAGCTTGTCTCTGTTTTATTTCTAAAGTTTTGTTCAATAGTTTGTATGTTTATCATAGCACTGTGTAGCTTTGGGTTAAGGATTGCAAGCGCTACTGAGCACCTGGTAGTGACCTTGTAAAATGCTAGATATGTCTTTTAAACCAGTTCCAGTTCCGGAAAACAATGTGGAAAATGTAGAAATTGCTTGTAACAAGCAATTTCTGCATTTCCCACATTGTTTTCTTTCCTGAGAGAAAAATATTTTAAAAAATTCAACAATTTGAAAATGTCGTCTGCAAAGTTGTCCTTCAATTTGGACCGGGCCAAAATTTCGCTGTGTGGGAATGGGTTAACTAAAGAGAGCTTTAAAAGAAAACACATGTGATGAAACATTTGTTCAAAAGTTAATGTCTCATACAGTTTTTACTTCGACAGACAGATGGATTACTAAGACTAGACGAAAGTATATACCGGACTTGTGCGAGTCTTAAGCCTTTCTTATACATAATTTGATATTAAAATTACTTTTATCATGCTGCAGGTTATCGAATCAAATAGGTCTGCGTCAAAATGGATAGGAAATAAAATTTTGAAAAAATGATAAAAAAATAATCAAATTGATCAGTCGTCTACCAACATTTTTTTTAAAAAAGTTACATGTACAAAGTCCGTAACCAAATCAATAAAGAGATGACGAAACAAAACAATAGGATTTATTTTAATTTTTCAAACTTCTTCAGTTCAAATTTTTACTTCCTTATTGTTGTCTGTTTTCGTGTCCATTTAAGAAATGAAGAGAATATTGTTTTTTGTTTTCATAGAGGTATGAACCTCAAAACTTAATCTCAATGATTCATACGTCAGAGTGATTAAGTTTTTAGGTTCATTCACCAACAGAAACAAAAACATCCTCTTCATTTCTTATAAGTTAATGTCATCCAGCAAAAATATTATTTCATTAATTTTGAATAAAAAAAAACCCTAAATGGATCTGGCTTGTGCGCAAGCATAAAAAGTAGTTCCGTGCTCAAAATTATGTTCACGGATGGAAGTTAAACGATGGAGTATTGATAGCCGGGCGTAGAATTAAAATTATGTGTAGGCGATGTTTGAATTTATCATCGATCGACAAATAGAAGCGTTTGGCGAGGAATGGTCATAATACCGTTATAGCACATTTTTCCGGGGACCTCAGGAAATCGCTCAAAACGCGATTGTCAAGGGGCTGTCTTATGATAACTACATGAAATAATGACGCCAGGTTGCATTTTAAACGAGTTTTTTTGTTTTTTTTTACTATTGTTCGTATTGATTCCATTGTGTACCAATTATTCTTGGTTTAGTTTCCCGATATGTAGATACATTAGATAATTATGTACATGTATTGTCTCAAGCTGATTTGAATGTTTATGGAAAGTATGAAAGACAACATACATATTTCCGGATTTAAAAAGACCAAGGGCATTGTTCACTTGTGATGTTTTTTGGGGTTTTTTTAATATGATACAGTTATAAAATAGTATTAATTAGAGTCAAAATAGTATACTTAGAGTCAAAAGAAATGTTCACAACAGCCCTGAAAGCCTTAACCCATTCCCGGACAAACCCGGGATTTTACGTAACTGTGATTTTATACTTGAGAAACATTGTAGAAAAATGAAGAAATTGCTTGTGACAAGCAATTTCTTCTTTTTCCACAATATTTTCTCACCTATAGGTTGGTTTACTTTTAAATTGCATCCAATTTTCATTGTCGTCTGCAACCTCTTTCAATTTGGACCAGTCTGATTTTCTTTTAAAAAAGGGAAAATGTTAATTCTTTATATAATTATTACAAGTTCTATAGTGCTTTCCTTAGACAAGGTTCGTGTGATACGAGAATGAGAACAATTAAGGCAATAATCACACAATATAAACTCCTAAGTCAACACCATGAAGACAAAAATCTCTAAAACACTAGTTTAAGCACCAAAAAAGGAAACATACTGCATTGGGGTAAAATGAAAGAAGGTTTATATAGTAAATAGCTGACCAGCAAGTAAAGTTGTCCAATCGAGAATTTTAATACAAAGTAAGACTCAGAAAGAAATTGTTAACGTCTTGGCAAAAGAAATGTTTGGCTGATTTTTTTCTAATTATTGTGTTATAAGCGGGTGGTTGGCGAAAATTAACCACGGTCAAACAGTAGAGAACGAAAACTACAAACATGGTTTGTTACACTAGGTTTTGAAATCCATCTTACAACCGCTTAAAGATCTTGCAAACTTTTTCAAACGGTCAGCAAGCTTTCAAGTCCATTTTTACAATGCCATTTACGGTATAACTTATACATCCAGCATTTTGCACAACCAGTCCCAATCGGAACTCCTCGTTCAATTCTACGAATCAAACCTGAGGTTTGATTCGTAGAGTTGAACGAGGAGTTCCGATTGCACCAGTCCCAGCTGGCGTTGTCAGCGATCAAGCGTAACAATTTTCTGCGTACGTGAAGTAATTCAACAACAACATTTTATCAGATTTATTATGTGGTAAACTATGTTTCACATTACATCGGAATTTTCAGAAAACCTTTGTGCGCTAAGCCAGCAGGTTAAAGGACTAGTCCAGCCCAGATATGCATTTTTTACTTTTTGCATTTCCTATTTCATTATCCTTTTTTGTTTACTAATCTGCTATTCCGATGGCGATGTGAAAGCTGATTTTGTTTTAATCAGCACAGGTGTGCAAACGGAAAAATCCAATTAGCGAGCTCCAAATCGATTCGGATGATAACCCCGTGTGACGTCACGATCTGTACCGACGCTTTACTCTTACTGTGTTTACATGTATGAATAGGAAGTTTTCTGGCATAAAAATCACTCATAAAAGTGAAAAAGAGTTAATCATGCAAAAAGGAACGAAAGAGGGTGCTAGTAAACTTGCTGGCGGCATGCGTTGCGTCGCTGCAAATTGTGGAAATAGATATACAGACGGGGTTTCTATGCACGCTTTTCCGAAAGATGCTGTGCGGAGAAAACAGTAGACAGATTACGTAAAAGTGAAACGGGTATGGGCCAACGAATTATTCTGTGCTTTGTTCGGATCATTTTGAAAGAGATTGCTTTCCTTTAAATATTTTTTTTGAATAAGAACACGTGGGTATTGCTCCAAAGCTGGTTCAACTGAACAAGGATGCTGTTCCGTTATTATTTACAATGTTTTCTACCTTAAAGGACAAAGCTTTTTCAAATTCATCAAGTAAAATTATCGTCTGCAAAACTTTTGAACTTAGACCAGTCCGCGGTTTTGTCATGTGATAATGGGTTAATCGTAACCCAAAATCAATGATTAACAATGTTTTCTACCTTGAAAGACTTTCTTTTAAATTTCACCAAGTAAAAATTCTTTGAACTTAGACCAGTCCATAATTTTGTCGTGTGATAATGGATTGATGGTGACCAAAATATTACGGGTCCTCTCATAACGGATTATTCTAAAATATATTATTGCAAACACCTTTGTTTCCATTGGAAGTATACATTTTATGAAAAGAAGACACGTACGGGCTTTGCAAGAAATATCTCCCTTTTCCATATTGTTTTATATTGCGGGATTTTTGATTTGAAAAAAAAAAAGAAAAAATCTTTATATCTTTTTGGTCAGTAAGTGGAACCATGTTATGACATATTGGTTGACTAGTCAAAATCGAAATACTGCGTTACAGACGAAAATCCAAGCTTGCACAAATTAAAAAATGTGGTGTCAGACAGGATAGGAAACATTGAGAGAAAAGATGAAATTGCTACCTAGATATTTCTGCTTTTCTTTTTCATTTTCTTATATATTGATAAATATTTTGACAATGCGTAAAAATGCGGGATCGTATTTTAATGGTTAATTATCGTGAAAATTTCTAATTCGAAGGGACTATAATATTTAAAGCTACAGCAAGCCCTCTTCGAAAAGGCATTTTGTGTCTGAGGACGGGTGGCGTAGACGACGACCACTGGCCATATTTCATTAAAAGAAAACTCTGAAAATCTCCACAAAAGGTAATATGCCGTACATCAAGGTAATAAAATCAGGTGCGAACGTAATCTGGTTCGAAAAAGGAAATTGACACGAAAATCGATTTTCTTACGTAACGTACGATAAGTCTTTTTTCTGCAACAAATATACAATCTATACTCTATTTTTATTTAAATAAATTAGTTAAATTCAATCAATTACCATTTGTTACTTAGAAGTCTCCTTTCGTCACTCGTCGATTCGTCACCCGGCATGGATGTTTCATGGTCCGATGTATCGGAAAAGTACGGTTCGAATTGATAAGGTTGGATAGATTCGTAAATGTCTGCCTGTTGTCCATATTCTAAATCTACAGATTCGGCATCGGATCCGAATGGTGAGGACCCACATGAAAGTGAAAGATCGCAACTTGTGTCCGATTTACTGTCTTCATTCGCTATTCCCCCAGTGTGTAAATAGAGCACCTCTACAGAGGCTGACGTCATCGGGTTATCGGAGATTAACAGGTTGCGATAGCGGAAGTGTACATCTCGACAGGTAAAAATCGAGACTTTACACAGCAATTACTGCAAAACTACAAATATTTGAATGGTGCGATAAAGTGTAGTGTCCTATATAAACATCGCTTTGTTTAAATTTAAAGAAAACAGAAAAAAAAAAATCTGGGCTGGACTAGTACTTTAAGGTTACACATTTTATTGGCAAACGTCCGTTAGCAAAGGAAGACTCGATTGAAACAGTCTGTATTATTATTCGGAACAGCTACCGATTTGGTAAAATAGTCAAAATGAAATCGGTAAAAGATCATAACCTGTTTAAGCAATACGATAGCTTGTGTTTGTGGACGTTTCTTTTGGAGTTTAGTATATATATATAGGTTTTTTTTACCTTTTTCACAAGACATATTTTTTGTATGATAATCCGGCGAACGATATTTGAGAGTTGTGACAAAATTATCTCTTTGTGAAAATCTTTTTCCGTAGATTCTGTTTTTATTTTTTTTGAATCTGTTAAAACTGTTAAAATTAATCTCTGTTCACTATATTGATTCAGACCTCGCCCTCAGCATGTTATTTATATGTATTCGCACCTTAATAGCTTGTAACCTCACGTTATGACTGTGAACTAATCAACTCGGTTAATATTTTCCGTTAACCCTTTCCAGTACAAACCTGGATTTTTACGTTGCTGTGATTTTATACTAGAGAAAACATTGAAGCAATATCTTCTTTTCCGACAATATTTTCTGCCACATAGGATGAAGTCATTTCAAATTGCATCCAATTTCAATTGTCGTCTGCAACCTTTTTTTTATTTTGACCTGTCTAAAATTTCAACAAAAAAAAGGAAAGGGTTAAACGTTGTTACCTCTTACAAAAACTTTGTTTCGAAAAATGACTTATGAGGTTTTAGAATTGAGCGCAGAACCGAAATTTCAAAAATGCACTTACGTGAAAATTGGTAAGTTCTATTCAGATTGATCATTTGGCTCTTTTTATATGAAAAATACATTAAATTGTTTGAACTGTTATGATTATTGTTCTATACTTCTATACAAACAATGTATTAGATGAACCCACATAAATATAATTGAGAGCATGCGTAACATTTCCAACCATTACACATGTGCGCCAAGTAAAGACTCAGATCAGCCTGTGCATCCGTACAGTCTGATCAGAGTTTTCACTCTGCGCTCAGTAGATAGATACTGACCCAAAGCTTCTTTAAACAGACAGTGAATATTCTAATTGCCTCGAATGGCTGTCCAGGGTGCTCATTGTGTGCGAGTCTCGCACATGCAAAATAGTTGGAAATGTCACGCATAGTTTCGTATGTAAATTGTCCGGCGAAAAAGTACTCCCTGGTGTGTTGTAAAACAAATACTTGGTAAAAAGGGATTGATCTTAGCACAGTTAAATAAAATACACCATATATCAATTGGTTTAGAGCAAAAGCATAGTATATGTCTATACAACGTAGAAACTCGTACTATGTTTTGGCTCTAAACCGTTGATATTTAGGTGGAACTATTATCGTAAATAAGGAAAAATCTTCAAGGAAAGAGAAATACGAAAAATGCTCAGCACTCGCACATGTATACCGTACCATTATGGATATTTTTTGTACAAATAAGAGGCACCCTTTCACCTGGCAGAATACCTATCGTCGGGGAGCGAGCAAAATGCCGTAAATACAGCTGTAATAAAACTGTATTGACGACATTTTACTGGCCCATTCACGCTATGATAACTCATTTTTAACAAGGGGGGGGGGGGGGTAGAAAATAAAATGATGTTTTGTGATATGTCACAACGCAAGTCGCAATGTACCTTGCCAAAAGCTGATTTAGTGTTTTTAAACCATAACTAGCTACCCCTCTTGGTCAAAATATTTTGATCGTTTCTTTTCATTATTTATATATATTTTGATCAATCAAATATTCACTTACGCTTTCAGATAAGTCAAATGTTCTCCGTGACACTTTTTTGTCATTCCTAGCATTTTAACATTAGGTCATTTCAAAGGCGCTAAACAAATGACACCATGATTGAACTTTTGTGGAATCAGTTTTGAAATACACGACTTTCATGTTTTCTTAATCTGTATTTACGACATTTTACTGGTCCACCAACGATATTTCCCCCAGCAGAAAACCAGGGATTAGAATGAAAATATATCAGTTTACCCTGGACTTCCGTCAATCCTGTGTTAGACAGCCACCCAAGAACTTAGAAGAGCGTGCCTCTTACATATTTGTCTGATCAGGTTCGATTTATCAAGGAGTATCGTCTTGTCTGTGTTATATAAACCATGAACGTGATTGTCAACATGACTAACGACAAGTTTTAACGAAATGTGAAACGATATCACGTGCTTGTGTCAGTGATTTATGTATATAAAGAGACCGCTAGCCCAACCCACTGAACAACGAAATATTGCAAAAGACATGACCAATAACGTATAACGAAAAAGTAAAACGGTTGGTTGGCGACCTAAACGTCGAAACTACAGTCGGAATAAGTTGTTGCTTCGACGTCTAAGTTATCAAACCAAAAAAAAAAAATGTTTCAAGAGAATGGCGACCAATTTTTACTTCCTATGAATATTTTGATTGGTCGATTGATTCTTTGATTGTAAGTCGCGATCAGTCAATTCATGTAATATTTTATTGTAAGTCATCCCTGAAGTAACACTTATAAATTATTTTATCTCACTTAAGAATAAAAAAGAAGTCCAGGATGATTAAGTCAGGCAAGCTGTTACAAAGGTACAGGTTTAGTAACTTGTCACAGGATGACCTAAATTGGCTCATTAAATCGCTATAAAAAAGAAACATATTTAATGTTAATTCAACTTCAAAGATTCTTTGGTTCAACTGAGCACGAAGGGCCTGGATGGAGCTATATTAACCGACCGGTGTCCGTTCTTCTATCTTTCCCTCCATCCAATATATCACAAAAAATCAAATCCAAAACTAATAATCATATTTCAATCTAATCCCACACAATGACACTTTTACACGCCCCTCAAGAAAAAACAATTGGGACAACATTGTTGAAAATGAAGAAATTGCTTGCAACAAACAATTTCTTCATTTTCCACATTTTTTTCTACCCAGAAGGTTGAAAAAGTCTCAAATTCCACAAACTTTAAATTGTTGTCTGCAATGCCTTTCGAATAAGCCAGTCTAAAATTTTGCCGTCTCGTTATGGGTTAACCCAACTTTAAATAATTAATCATTTGGTATGACTAGTTCTTTCAAAAATTTTCACATGATTGAAAGCCATTTAGAACTTTTGTCTGCCATGTCATCTAACTGAAAGATCTTTTACAATTTCCTTCGAAATCTCAAGGCAAAGAGCTTTGATATTTGGCATCTAACACTTGACCCTCTACCAAACTACTTCAGCTTGATGCTAGATACAGAAAATTGATTGATCGCGGTTGTCAATCAAAAAATTAACCGACCAATCAAATCAGATCCGAATTAGATAAGAAGTTTACTTTGAAGCATTTTGTAGTTCTGGCGACTTCAACATCATACTACGGCTCATTTTAACTGTATTTACGACACAGAGTTCGTCAACTAACCATTTAATTCTCTTATTAATCTTCGTTATAAAGTCCTAACCGTTGTTTAAAAAAAGATCGAAATCTGAAAGATTCTCTCTTCTCAGACCTATGGACCTAGATCTTTCATTTTTGCTAGCATCAATTTTACCAATTTGAAAATAATTCAGATTCTAAGATCAAAACTGTAGCGCGTCAGACACCTTATCTTCAAGGAATCCCTTGTTAGGTGCTCCAGCCGCGCTATATGTCTGAAATACTGCTAAAAATAGCGTTAAACCCCCATTCAATCAATAAATCTAAGATCAAAAATAGTCTTATAAGCTGTATGATACTTGAACCCATATAGAAAAATAAGACTTGGTAAATTTTAGATACTCGCAAAGACAATGTAGAGTACCGAATTTTACTAAGATATGATACGGGAAATCATTTAAAGGTGTCTCCTCTAAAATATATGTCCGCCAAGTTCCTCTTAATTAAAAAAGGACAACATTGTGGCTTGAACTCTTTTTCTTTCTATTTTCTATTTACTACCAAGCACCCAATAGTCGAACGAATTCGTCTGTTATTAGATTGACGTCTTTATAGAACTACAGTTATTTTAGCTCCACTGACCGAAAGTCATGGCGTGATGTCCGTTGTGTGTCCGTCCGTCCGGTCGTAATCTACAGTATCCACCCAAATTCCACAGAAGTGATTCTTTACTAGATTTCCCCAGAGAATTTTGATCGAATGGAAACTAATAGCTTTAATGACCGGAGCTACTTCCACATATGGTAAAATTTTTGAAAATCTTTTCCCCAGAAACAAGTGGATGGATTTCAATTATTTTTCACAGGAATAATGCTTTGTTGACTAATTACAGTATATAATTTAAAGAATTTTGATCGGATGAAAAACTATGTTTAATAAGTAGGTTTTACTTCCATATATGGCGTATAATGCGAAAACTTTGAAACTATTTTTCTCGGAAACCAGTAGATTGATTTCAACCATATTTAGCGTAATTTTCCTTTGGACACCCTCTATAAGATTCCTTTAATGAATTTGATAGGATAAAAATATGACTGTTTAGTGGGTGGATTGGCTAATTTCCATATGAGGTATATTCTGAAAACACTGAAAATCTTCTCAGATACCTAATGATGGGTTTCAGCCAAATCTCATAGAAATGATCTTCAGGTAACTTTCTGCCAGATTCCTTCATATGATTTTGATCGGTTGAAAAACATGGCTTTTATGGTCGTGACTTATGTCCATATATTTTATACAGTGAAAATATTGAAATTCCTTTGATACCTTTTCATGTGACTTAGTAAATGAATTTAACATGACATGATCTTCTTTAAACAATAAAAACTTTGAAATGCTTCTCCAGAACTATATCAAAAATTTCAGAGACTAGACCTATTTGCCTTTTATGGCAATAATGATTCAGTTCATATTGAATTTCTGAAAACAATTAGTTTAATCAGTACATACAGGCATGCGGAGCGATAAAAAGCGTCCAAGCGCCTCTAAGAAAAAATATGAAAGAAAAGATCTGAATTCTATGCAAAAAAATTAAAAGTTATCTTTTCAAGTAATAATCTCGGTTATCTTTTCTGTTCCAGCCTCATTTAGCCTATTCCCACACAGCAAACTTTTTAGACACGTCCGAATTGAAAGAAGCCTACGACCATTTCAAGTTGGTCGACTTTTTTAGCTCACCTGAGCACGAAGTGCTCTGGATAAGCTATTGTGATCGCTCGTCTAATGGCGTCCGTCCGTCCTTCCATCTGCCCGTCCATCCGTTCACAAATTACAAAAAAATATTCTGTTCCTAAACTAATCATTGAACTTCAACCAATATTTGATATTTTGTGTTTATCATCATCTGTTGACCGTCTACCAAAATACTTAAAAAAATACCGTAATCTGAAAATTATCCCTTTTCTGTGCGATCCCTGATTTTACAAAGGAATAAATAAAGAACACTTTGGAAATTCTTCTCACTAACCATATGGCTTAGAGCTTTGATATATTGTATATAGCATCATCTAATGATCTTCTACCAAAATACCTCATAGAATTACCGTACTCTGAAATAAGTATTTTTCTATGCAAATCTTGGTATTAGTTAAGAATCAAGAAGATCTTTGGAATTCTTCTCTTCCTAAACCATTAGGCCTAGGGCGTTGATATTTGGCATGTACCAATGTCCATCGACCCACTACCGAAATTCTTCGAAGAATTACTGAACTCAGTAATTTAGCGCTATATTGCTGGATTAGATATATACCTTCGATTAAAAAAGAAAATCTTTGAAAATCTTCTTCTCCAAAATAATTAGGCGTAGAGCTTTGATATTTTGTATATGTATATAAAGCTTTGGGCCATCATACTCAGGGGTGCGATATAGGTCCATCCTGGTCCCCATGTTTCTTTTTGGATCATAAACAATTTAGATAATGAACAGCAGCGATCGTCTACGACGTTATTACGGTTTCCTGGTATTTCTCACACAAGTACTACCACTACATCCTTTCCGGGCATCCAGCTGCTGATCCCACTTAGGTTAACGATTATCCATCAACTGGTGGGAGACAAATGTCGGAAAGAATGTTTGCCGCCAACGGGTATCGACCTAGGAGTCCAATGCGCTACTCAATGTGCTATGACCGCGTCCCACGGTGAGAAGTGGATGTAGTGGAAGTACTAATCGACCAGTCGATATTTAAAGTGAGGTACCAGAAACTGGACAACGTTTGTATACAATTTGTAGCTGGATAGATTTCTCTGAGTTAAGAAAAAAGTTAATGGCGACTTAGATGCCGTTTCTACGGTTTTAAATATTTAACTTTAGTTACGGTGTCATGTTCTGACGGAAAGGCATCTCATAATTTGATATTATTTGACATTATTTGCTTATTTGACAGTAGTGTCAAGGCCGAATATTCAATTTGATATTTCTCGTCAGCTTATGCTGGTAAGCTGAGTTAATTCAAATTTGTACCATAAGACACAACATGTATGGTATGAATGTGAAAAAGCTGTTTTCCGTCTGCAATTACTCCCTGCAATTAGTGACGTTATTCTAATATTTCGTTCGTGACCTTAATTCCCACTACTTCCTTTAACTCAACTGGACGCGTGTAATACAGAATATTCTTGGTGATACGCATTTCGAATTAAAAGAGCATCTGAATTTCTTTGGATGTTGTGTATAGAATATCTTTATAACAACATGTCATAATGCTTTAAAACGATGGATTCCTATATGGTTAGTTGAATCTTGAGAACTACAAGTTCAAGATTTCCCAACATTGCTTAAAGGGAAAAAAAGGGGGGCGGTGTAAGGACGATTTGTTTGAATAATGTAGTGCGCAATGGAACTGGTTTGACTGTTTGAATACTTGGACGTTTAGCGGGCGTAGAATTGAGTAACAAACCGGTGCATCATGGTAGTCGTAAATTAGAACGAAGAGCTCCAGTAGATGTCTGACTGGCAGATTTTAGTCACTTATCTCATGCTTAAAACTAATTTGGCTTAATTTATAGTCGAAACTATGGTTTCTAAGCTGCCCCCAGCACGATTAAGACAAAAGATGCTATCGTTTAGTATAACGAATCGATACTTTCGTATTTGATTTATATTCGTATTACATTTAAACAATCGGCGTCTCCCACAATCTGTCTGTAATAATTTACGGATGAGAAAGCAAAAGTTATTAGTGATGGTTCCTTCTCTTCATATTCTCTCTCGAAAAATTGGATGCATTGTTTTTCAGCTGTACGTCCATTGAAACTTATCTCATTGATACATTCAATATATCTCAAATACATGAATTGGGTATGTAAGTATTAACGGCTGATGACAAGGTCAATGTCTTATCATTAGCTCTTTACCTTATCTTGACACTTCGTTTTACTTACATCTTTGTACGACACTATTCTCTTCAAAAAAGATACTTTAGGAGCTGAAAGCAATGGACTGACTATTGTATAGTACATTATTTATTTAATAAATTCTGATTAAACCATACTTACCAACCAAATGCATACAGCTCATACAAGTTATTTCTAGGGCTGATTTGAACTGTGCTTGCCTATAGAAGCATGTCTAGTGTTTGCATAATTGATTTCGAACAAATACTAGATGGTCTACAAATAAGTTGTACTCACGGCGATCAATGTTCTGGTACGTTTTTTTTTTTTTGAGATATATATTCAACGTAAAAAAATCATCAATCACACCAACAATAACATTTCTCAATTGACCAGTGGTGAGTGATTACAGCGCTGACATCACTTTGATTATTATTTTACGCGATAACGGAAAGCACGTGCTTTTAAAATTGTAAAGATCTTATGAAGTCACATAGTTTCTATTTGCTAAATCAAAGCTTAAATGTCAAAGCTTAATTCATTTTTTTTTTTTTTACACATTAGAACGAAAATATGAAACATTTCAATTGCGCCAAGTTTTCATATTTGCTCGGTTTAAAAAGCATTATCCCAGTCAAAATTCAGGAAATCTTTTAACAAAAGGTAAGGCGAGCCGTTGCACCTTAAATAGGGTTTTGCGAGTAATCTATGCAATAATTATTTGTGTTAATAATCAGATCAAGCGCTCGAGTTTCGATATGAGCTTAACAAAACCGTGAGAACCTGCAAGTATTCAGGAAAAAAAATTTAAGCGCAGCATGATGGATTGATTGGTTGAATGGGGTTTAACGCCACTTTCAACAGTAATTCAGTTATATCGCGACGGCTGGAGCACCTTACAATGGATTCCTGGTATTTCTAACACCAGTACTACCACTACATCCTTTCCTAGCCTTCAGCTGCTATCCCACTTAGGTTTACGATTATCCGCCCATTGGTGAGAGACAAATGTCGGAAAGGATAGGTGCGGCCGCCGGGGATCGAAGCGTAGCATGAAGAGCGTAAACAAAAGTGCAACATGCGCTAACGAATGCTATAAGGTAAGCAATTATGGACAATTTATATTATGAAAGCACAAGTTCTCTCCCCTAGGGTGTTCAAACAAGTAGGCTATCCAGCTGAAGTTTATACTTTTACCTGACAGCAAAATGTTATATACTCAGTACATTTAATTCCGCAGAGGTACTTCGTCCGCTCACAGCGTAGGAAGAACAAGCAAAAAATACAAATTGTTAATTATTTTTTGTTTACTCAACTCATTGCTTCAATTTCAAAAAAATAAATCAATTTTAAATACACGTTTGAATGAAATTCCATTACCTGAAAGTGTGAGGGGTTAAATTGATTAATAACGAGTGTGTCCACCTAAAGATTGAATTAAAGCCTGACACCTTCGTCGCATAGAGAGTACTTTTCTGTCAATGTGAACCTGTGGCATATTGTTCCACTCTTGAACTACAGCCAAATGAAGTTGTTGCAAGGTTTGGGGCGGTGGGTTACGTGCGTAAACTCGTCTCTTTAAGTCATCCCAAACATGTTCTATAGGAGACATGTCAGGAGATAACGCAGGCCAGTCGAGGACATGAACATTATTTTGTTGCAGAAATTGTTGGGTAACTCGAGCTGTATGAGGTCTGGCCCCATCCTGCTGTAGTGTTCGTATCCTGTGTCGCCTCATAAAGGGTAATACGACTGGTCTTAGGACATTATCAATGTAACTATTGGCTGTCACATTTCCATTAAGCACGACCAAATAGTTTTGTTGTGTTGGGTTATTCCAGCCCAAAAATGAATCGACCCTCCTCCCCAGCGGTCAACCTCTTCAACACATAGATCGGTGTAACGCTCATTGAGCCGTCTCCAGACACGTATGCGGCCATCAGCTTGATGAAGTTTAATCCTGCACTCGTCAGAAAACAGTACCGAACTCCACTGCCGTCTTGTAAATCTGAGATGAGTTCTGGCCCATCGCAAACGCGCAGCCCGATGTCTTGCGGTCAACCTTGCACCACGGTATGCTCGTCTCGCTCTCAAGTTTGCAGCTTTAAGCCGATTTCTGACAGTATTAGGGTGTATACTGCGCCTGAAAAGAAATGCATGCTATTCAAGTCGGGGCACAGAGACGTTTTCTGAAAAGGAATTTTAGAGTAAAATATCGCCCTAAAAAACGAGAAGAGTTTAAGTTCGGATAATTTCCTGCTTTCTCCTCCAATCTGTATCTCATGCATTCTTTCGATGGATGAAAAAACGAAAGAAAAAAATCACAAAAACACCGTAAATACATCTTTTGGCTCTTGCAACGCCCGTCGAAAAAAAATTATTTTTTTTTTTTTTTTGGGGGGGGGGGGGGTTATGCTACTTGTACGTACATTCAGCTAGAGTCTCATACCTTACAGCTGTATAGATTAATGCTAAAGTTCGGACAATTTCCTACTTTTTACTCCGATGTGTACCCCTTGCACTCTTTCGATGGATGAAAAAAAAAAACAAAAAAAAAAAAAACAAAAACAAAAACACACACACACACGCACAAACACCATAAATACATCTTTTGGCTTTTGCAACGCCCGTCGAAAAAATATTGAAGGGCTCATTTAGTTGTGTGTCTATTATGTTTTGTTTAACAACAAAGCGTCACAACAACAATATTTTCTCGTCCGCAAAAATGGTCTCTTTGGGAAATTCGTAAAATAATAATTTCAAAAAGAGATTTGATATAGCTCTGGTCAACCATGGTTGGTGTTTCACAACAGACGATTTGCGTCTATCGATCAAATAATCAATCGAAAAATCAAATTATCAATTTATACCGAAAGTGAACATTGATGGTAACCATATTGCTTTGGCGACGTAAACCTCGTCTATATCACCGTTTTTTGCCAGACTCACTCTAAATTTCATTAAATTAAGCAATTCATGTCGGAGACAAACTTCCTGTCGGAGTCAGTGGGTTAGACAAGCGATCCATCAATCGGGTAAATAGAAAAGCCGTTCCGCATTCTGTAGAATGAATGGTTGAATGTATACAGAGAGAGAGAGAGAGAGAGAGAGAGAGAGAGAGAGAGAGAGAGAGAGAGAGAGAGAGAGATAGATAGAAAGAGAGAGAGGAATAAAGAACGAGAGAGAAGGGGACAGAGAAAGAAAGAGGGGGGGAGAGAAGGGGGGGGGGGGGGGGTAAATGACCATAATCAATTATGAAATTTATCAATTGCTGAAGTCCAAAGATATCGACCCTAGTAAGTCTTCGCTCTCTAAGCAAGCTAACTAGGGTCTGTACTTTATTTAATTTGTGGATCGCTGGCCACGCCTACTAGCTGCCTCCGACAGGATGAGCGACTGAGACATTATTGTAAAATTCCTAAGCTGAAGTTACGTCGTTTAAGTCGCCAAACCAACAAAAATTGTTCATGTAAAATTTGACCGGTTCAAAGTTCACTTCCTGTTTAAGTTTTTAATTTCATTTGTCGATCGAATTTTAAATAAGCATCTCCATCCATTAATTCGGAAATGGTCTGGTTTTTCCAGGCGGATCACCATTAGATATTGAACATGTGTTTTCACGCTAAACTTTTTATACTAACTAGCAATAATTTATCCAGACATTGATTGAATGTACTTTGATACATGTAGACTGGCGATAAATCGATATCACCAGAGAGTCCAAGAAAACAATATGCCTGCTTGACAACGAGTAAATATTTATGAAATATACATGTAATACATGTATAACCCATTACCAGGCGGCAAACTTTTAGTCTGGTCCAATATGAAAGGAGTTGCAGGCAACAGTTTAAAGTTTTTTAGTTTTTTCAACTTTCTGAGTAGAAAACAATTTGAAAAATGAAGAAATTGCTTGTGTCAAGCAGTTTCTTCATTTTACACAATGTTTTCAAATTTTCTTTTTCCTTTTCTTGAGGAGCGTCAAAAAGTGTCATTCTGTGGGAAAGGGTTAATCTGACGGCAATAATGTGTCACCTTCTGCAAACCAATATGCGTCTACGCTCACATTAAACAGGTTAAACCGTTTAAGTTGTTTGTCCCCTTAACCGAGAAACCTTAATAAGAGGAACCTATAATTGCAAAAGACAACGCAGTGAACAATGTTTATGATTTTATTGCTTTTTTGAATGATTTTTATATGTTTCTACTTGTTGTTTAATTTTCGTAAATGAGTCGCATTTTATCTGCGGTAAAGTGTAATACGATGCCTTTTTCATTGAGAATAATTTACGTTCTATTAGAGGTCAATTAGCAATGTGTGCATTCAGCTTTTGCAATTCTTATATTATATGGTCACCTACTCCTGTCTTAGTCTTTCTTATATTACATGGCACCTGCCATTATATTACGCTATTTGATTTTCTATACGTTTAACACTTACTATACTAAAGCTTGCTTTCAATTCATCGAACTAACATTGAACGATAAAAAAAATCGACCGTTTTTTAAATTATTCTTTTCATAAGAATAAAAATCAATATAAGCCGAACAAAGACGTGTTTTATCTAAAATATTTAAAATGGTGCAACTGCAGGATGCTTATATTTTACATGTACGGTCTAACAATTTAGCCTTGGGTTGTAGCGGTAGCGTCGGACTCTCAATTATAAGATCAATGGTACGATCCCCTGTCGCGGCATATTCTTTCCGACATTTCTCTCTCGCCTCCTCCTTTGTATAGGGGGGGGGGGTATTTTCGGGTAGAACAGCCTGTTTAGTCTTTAACTGTTCGATCGCCGGTCCTTCCGACATTTGTCTCTCACCAATGGGTTGATAATCGTAAACTTAAGTGGGATGAACAGCTGGAGGATCGCAAAGGATGTTGTGGTAGCACTGCCATGGTGAGAGAAATACCATTTCAGAAATACATGGTAGGTGCTTCAGTCACCTCGATATGACTGAAATACTGATAATAGTGGCGTTAGATCCGATTCCAACAGCCAAGACGACGATTTAAAGATACTGGTGACGTTTGCGTGAAGGCGTCGATTGTTATCTTTGTGACGGTCGTTTTCTCCTACTTGCCATTGTATAGCGTAAAGATCGTCTATGAAGTCGCCAGAGAAGGAGGCGGGTTTAGCGGGAAAGTGTCGTTGTCTTGGGCGGTTTTCCTCAGGAACGAGAGAACTGAGCGATAATCCCAGATAATCTTAATCCATAACGATACAATACCATTCTGATATAAAACATCATGTTAAATACCCCTTGATTATTTTGTCAATGAAAAAATAATGAAGGAAAAAAAATGACGTCGACATATAATTCAAATATAGACCCCGAATTACACCGTATAAAGCGGTCACCAGCTATAAGGTTTTCCTTTCATACTTCAATAAAACAAAGATGTTATCTTTATTTCTTCTAGTTTTAAAATTGAATATATCAGGAAAGATAAAAAATAACTATTTTGCTCCCAAACACTCAAAGCAATTTCGAGTTAATTTTATTTGCCATAAGGATGTAAACGATTGTTCAGCCAATCAGAATTCAGAGATTTTGATTGGCGTTATTTCAATAACAAGTTGGCATTTCAGTGTTAGTGCGGATTGATGCTCTATTCTGAGACATCTGCTTAAGCCTTGTCAAACATCAAGTGTTTCATCCGTTAGATTGTGTTCCTGGTTTGATTTAACCGCGTTATTAAAAACAGAGAGCACGGAAAAATATTTTTATTCCTATGTAGATATAGATGGTGTAATGTCATTGATTTCTATTTGTTTCAAACGATTGATCTGAAATTCATCATACCGTAGTGATAATGATTCAACCGGATCGAAATGCAGTCTGCTCCATAGTTACTCGTGCACTTAGAAAATATTGTGAAAAAAGAGGAAATTACTTGTGACAAGCAATTACTTCTTTTCTCATACTATTTTCTACAATATTGGATGGTTTTGTATCAAATATAACTCATTTTAGCGTGAGATTGCGAAGCAATCTGAGGCTTAAGTTACCACAGTAAAATTTCGACCTATGCAGAGTTTAATGTAAAAATGCAAAAACATTTAACGCAATAGATATAATATTCTGCCACATGAAAAGTGGATCGGATTCGGGCGAATTACATGACTGCGAGTAAAAATTAGTACGCCCGATTGAGGCGAAGGAAAAAGGCAAGATGTGACTCATTGAAAGCTGTCGGCTTGATGTACAGTACTTTCGTGTGAGTGTTCTGAATTTGGCAAAATTATCAAAACTTGATAAGTGAATGGAAAGAAAGATAGAAGATATATTACATATTGGAAATTATTAAACATATATAATCAAATCATATTGTTAAGAAAAAATAAGGTGTTTGTTTCATACCAAAATAATATTATTCATTCTAGAGTAACAATGTTAAAACGGTCCGGTTAGACGAAGTTGCTGTATGAAGCTGATAAAAGCTGTCGGCTTTACGCACGATTGGAATGTTTTGTTTAACAAATTAATTGGTCATTCATAGGACCATATTCGCACTGTCTGAAAACAGTTTGGTCGTGCATCTATATATTTTTATCTCCGAATTCTATTCATGCTTTTTATTTCCGGCTCCATAGTTCTTTATGTTCTAAATAAACTGCTCTATAATGCACACTATCTGACCATGAATATAGCCGTAAATTAAGGTCCAAAACTGCACGACGGGACATACCAGTGAGTGAATGGAAAGAAAGATAGAAGATATATTACATATTGGAAATTATTAAACATATATAATCAAATCATATTGTTAAGAAAAAATAAGGTGTTTGTTTCATACCAAAATAATATTACTCGTTCTAGAGTAACAATGTTAAAACGGTCCGGTTAGACGAAGTTGCTGTATAAAGCTGATTATAGAAGCTGTCGGTTTTACGCACGATTGGAATGCTTTGTTTAACAAATTAATTGGTCATTCATAGGACCATATTCGCACTGTCTGAAAACAGTTTGGTCGTGCATCTATATATTTATATCTCCGAATTCTACCCAAATGATGCAACGTCTTTATGGTGAACCTGGTAAACGACCGCCCGCCCTCTCTCTCTCTCACTTTATCTGGAGATTATAAAGCGCATATTTACATAACCAAATTGGTCTGTGTGGTAGATTACTCACATCGCACGTGAGAGCCTCCTAGTGCGAACCTGGCTATACACGCTCCATTCCCCCTCTCTCTCACTCTGTAGCTCTCTCTCTCTCTTTCAAGCTCACCTAACTGAAAGACAACGGGCTTTTGTCATGATATGGTGTCCGTCGTTCGTTCGTCCGTCAACTTTTACTTTAAAAATCTTCTTCTCAGAAAGTACTGAACATAATTCAACCAACATTCACTGGAAAGATCCTTGGATGGCCATTATCAGATCCCTTCAAGGCATTCTGATCGGGTGAAAAATATATAACGATACATACATGTAAATATATCGTTACAATACCTCAAATGCGGGATGAAAATTATTGTGAGCAGGTTGTGTCCCCTAGCGCACAAATTAGCATATATGCGCATAATCGACAGTAGATTTGATTAGAAAGTGGCACCTCCGATAATCCGACCATCAAACTTTTTCTGTCCAGGTTACATATCTCCTGTATACATATCTCAGGCTTTCAGCGCCTTCATCGCTTTGATTTATAGTCGTTTGCAACGTCCTTGAAATTGGACGAGCCTAAAGTTCTGAAAAACGGGAAGTGGTTAAACTTTGTAAATACGACTGGTACTAACGTGCAATTGTAACTGATGTCCCAGTTGAACTAGTATAGAACCTACCAAAGTAACTTCATTCCGTTGGGTTATTGCAAAAAGATCATAACTGTCTACACATTGTTCAGACATTTACGGTGTTTTCGCAATAAACCGTCTATGTACCAAAGTTTTCTGAAGAATACTTTGCCTTCTAAAAAGTGGTCGCTTAAAAGAATTGTCTTTAATACACTTTTTTTGTGAAAAATATGAAGGATTGATTTGATTACATAAATACATTATTACAGAATTCTGGCTTAATCCTATGCTGTTGGAACTCATTAGAATCGTCTCAATGAGACGATTCTAATGAGTTCCAACAACAAAGGATTTTGTTACGATTTTTTTAAAGAAATATGAGCGCGTGCGTGACATTTCCAACCATTACACATGTGCACCAAGTAAAGACTCAGATCAGCCTGTGCATCCGCACAGTCTGATCAGGGTCTTCACTCTGCGCTCTGTAGATAGATACTGACCCAAAACTTCTTTACAGAATCAGCGAATATTCTAATTGCCCCGAATGGCTGTCCAGGGTGCTCAATGTGTGCGAGTCACACACCAGCGAAATTGTTGGAAATGTCACGCACAGGCTCATATGCTTTCATTTCTTAATATATTTTTCTTTCTAAATGGGGATCTCGATTATTGTCAGTTAATTGAAGTGGTCACTTAATAGGCGTGGTCGATCGAGCAAGATCGACTGTATGTATATTCTATTCGTTAATTCTTCGTTATCTTTATCAACAATACTGCATTCTGATTAGGTAATTGTTTTGTTTTTTCATAACGTCAGGAAAAATATAAACTCTGAACCATTTGACATGGGTGCGAAAAAAGTAAGGCGCTCAAATTAAATCCTTAAAAAATGTCTCAAACCTCTGCTTATTTGCACTCTTATTATGACAAATATCCTTGGCTATGCTGAACTGATATAATGAATAAAGACTTTCATTTAGACACAAAAGTACAAACCATCAACGCTTCACAGTTACATACAGTGTAGTAAGGTTTTCAATTCTTTACAATTACAAAAAAATAAATGTTCTCTTCATTTTTAAAAGTAAAGTCCTGTTTCGTTGACATTCTGGTTATTCTAGTTTACTGTACATTTCCTTTTAGAGGTGATTGACATATCGCTTGCCCCGCCTAATGGCTCCAACAGGAGGTTCGTCATTTGACGGCGTTATATTGAAAAATATATGGCCAGTAGCATGCAACAAAAAAGTAAAAGTGTTAGTTTACGGCCTTAACGTCGTAACTATGCTGTAGCTACGACGTTTAGTTCTTCGCATAAATGTCGGCCAATTTAGGGATTCAAACTTGATTTTCGTCTAAATGAACGATTTGATTGGACAATTAATTCTTTGACTGACAGCCGCGATAAGTCTTTTTTTTTAAATAATTTGACTGGGTCTATGCGCAACTTTTCCATCTATATCATATGTTCGTAAGACAAAAACCTTGAGCAAACTGAACCTTTAAATATCGATTTTTACAAAAAAATAACAAACAAACAAACAAGATGTGTTTGTGAAACACAATGTCCCCGCAACAGGACTAAACGTTTTTACCTTTGTACGTGACCTTGACCTTATCACGTGACCTTAACATTGTAATGAGGAGGTGCGTATTATGGAGATGCATCATCATACCAAATATGAGCACCGTATCTTGAATAGCTTGGTAGTAATTGGTGTTTTGGTTTAGTTTTGCAGACAGACGGACAACAGTAAAACAATATGCCCCCGATCTTTCGATGCGGGAGCATACAAATGTTACAAGTGTAAGTAACTGCCGGGATTCAAAAGTTCGCTTCCGAGCTGAATAGTGATAACCACGATCCGTCAGCTATAAACAGAACATAGAGTAAAATCTATTTAAGGGCGGTGGTACCACACCGTGCTTTCTTGTTCTTTTATTCCAAATATTCTCCATTCGTGTTCTTTAGTATCTTTCAAAACTAAGCCCTTATGATTCTCCAGTGCTGTAAGCTATTAACGATTTCAGATTTTCACCTTAACTTCTTTAGCGTTAACTGTGTGCCCGACAAAAAGACAATGCAAAAAGTAGGTCAGCAGCTGAAGAAGAATAATAAATATATTTATATATATATATATGCTTTCAAGTACATCCCACTTTCATGTCAGTCAAGATAAAATTGCACCTTCGAAAACTAAGTCAATAGAAATCTCTATTATAGAATTGATCTATCATAAGGGGCAAGTTTTCTCTCTTTAATTTAGACCTATCGAATTAAATGAAAACAAATAATACTGAACTGAGCTTATTTCTTCGAAATAAATGGCAATGTTTTTAACGAAAATAATGTAAAATAATGCAAAATTTGCAAATATATATAAAGAAATGTAACACATATTTTTCTCATTCCTTTAAAAAGCATCATCTAGGTAATAAACTTCTAGTAAGACGCTGAAAACGTACAGGGCACCAGTTTTCTTCAAATTCTTGGATTAGGCACTGTATTAAAGAGATTTTAAAAATAGATTCATTTAAGATGTTTTTAATATTTTCAAATTATTCAAATTACTTTCATTTCTTCAAGTGACCACCTAGAAGTAATAAATTGCAAGAAGAAAGCCTGGAAAAAAATATCGTCATTCTCATTCTAAAACATCGCAACTATAGCTTGTATCAAGCTGTAGATACGATGTGTTAGGGCGACGACGACGACGACATATCTAACTGAGGTTGTCCGTCAACAAAATGATTTTGAAGTCTGTGTGTTGTAAATTAATGATTTAATAAGATTAGTTATTGAGACAAATACCTACATAAGGTTTACACCTACAAACTTTCAAAAAATAATGATTTAGCCTTTTTTTTCGAAGATTGAACAATCTGTATCTCAAACTCGTTTGACTTGTAAACAAACCGTTTGTCAAATCGTCTAAATAAACTGTAGCGATTGTCCTTAAGGGTTTACAAAAAATGACGTCACGTTAATTTTTACGGCTTATCTTTATTTATAAGCATGCTTGATCTAATGTGAACTTTAAAGTTAGGAACCAGTTAAGTGTTTATCGGACATTTTTTCCAATACAGTGTTATGGTGAATATCACTAACTTTCCTCTTCTCTCTTCAAAATTTAGTTCTTTTAACGTTTTCCAGTTTATCCATTTACTTTTTACTTCACCAGACGATGCATTTAGAAAATTGTTATACAAATAGGCTAAATTGCAGAAGACAGTCGATACTTCCTCTTCACACACTATTTTTTGTGTTCCCAAGCAGATATTTTTCTTTTTATGTTCCATCCATGATCTTCGAATGAAAGAGTAGTAAAAAGCATAAGTGTTTTATTTTTTATTTATTTATTCATTTTTTTTTTTTTATCATTATTTTTAATTTGACTGTCTGATTCAAACAGAATACGAAAAAGAGTTAATCATGTAACACGTGGTTTTCAAAGATTTGAAAACATTAAAACATAATGTTCGAGGAAGGAAATACTGCCGTTACAAGGACTTTTCTGCTTCGTCTCATTTAACAAAAATGAGTCTAATGTAGGTATATTTAAAAACTATATAAGAGACTCATCAAAGCAGGACTTTTTTGCAGTATTTAATCAGTTTATAAAACTGTAAAATATCAGTGATGCATTAAATTATCTTTACATTTTCTAATTTATCAACTTTAAGAGTTCAACGTGTGTGTGACGCTTAGACGAAATATAAGATTTTAACTTTGACGCCAGGAAACGGGGTCGAATCCCGTGTGAGACGATAGGCCTTAGGAATGGTTCGGCAACAATGGAGCCGGCGGATCGAGTTTATGATGACGGCTGTCGGGTTTTCTGTAGGGATTGGGGATTTATGGAGATTTCCTTATATGGTGATGAACAATGGCGGGGGTAAGTGATCTAAGATTTTTAATATCATCCGCGTCATTCTAAAACCTCGTAACTACAGCTTGAATCAAGCTATTACCAGGTTTTAGAATTACACCGACGAAAAATATGTACCTGATTAGACTGCACAAACAATAGTAAAAAAATTCGCTGTTTTGGCTTATTATAGATGCACAATGCTTATTCGGCCTTGGTTCTAGATTTCCCTGGTGTCTTTATGTACAACCTTTTATTTTTTATATGTTTGATCTTAAAATACCGTGTTATGCGGTCTTTTATTTCCTTCTCCATAGTGCTTTTTTTGCGAAATAAACTGTTCTATAATGCGGAATATCGGAACGTGAATATAGCCGAAATATAAGGTCCAAAACTGCACGACAGGACATAGCAGGCGCTGACCACATGTTTTGTTTTTTTGTTTTGTTTTGTTTTTTCTCTTCCCCAATAACTCTGTTTATTTCGCACCCATTACATGACTGACTCCATGGTGATGAGGATTTTGATCATTCGTCGATCTTCATTTAAGAGATGAATAGAATATTTTTTTTGTTTTCATGGAGGTATGAACCGAAAAACCTAATTACACTATGGATGAATCCGCCATTCATACATAGTGTGATTAGGTTTTTCGGTTCATACCTCCATGAAAACAAAAAATATTCTCTTCATTTCTTATGATTTATTAGTATCGAGCGAAAAAAGCCAAAACCCTACAACATTTGATACCTTTCTGTATGGGACTATTTTGTGAGGAAGCATACAAATTCAAAAATTTGTTTTCAAATTCAAATTTTATGAATGGAGTTGTTAACTTACCATACGAAAAATACATTAGGATTTACTTCCCTTGACAACGCAGAAACACGTAAACAAAAGTGAGCGTCTAGATGATCAAGATCATACAAACTACTCCATGTATCTAGACGCTATATCCGGCAGTTAAATACTAAAAAGGCGACATTGCAGTCCCTTCTGAAAATGCCGGGGAGGAGGGCGGGAATTGTATGGTAAGTTAACAACTCCATTCATAAAATTTGAATTTGAAAACAAATTTTTGAATTTCATTTCATTCCGTTGTTAACTTACCATACGAAAAATACATTAGGATAGATTATAAAGCTTACCTCCCAGTGGAAGGTGGGTGCATTTTCTTTGAATCCTCTGCATTATAACCTCTTTATATACACAAATCATCTTCAATGACTTCAAGGTAATAACAGTTCAATACCATATTTAACAACTTTAACCCTCTATACACAATATGAAAAAGTTCCATGCCCTTATATACATGTTATCACATACTTATTGTTTACTTTAAAACACTATTTTCAACATTACGGAAATAGAACTTTGTGAAAGTCGATTCCGTTTTCCAATCTGCAGCTTCAATAATTGAAGACATACTTGCTCCCTTAAAAAGAGCCCACGACGGTCCAATAGCTCTTGTAGAATGAGCATTAACTTTGATATCCTTGTCATATGCATACTTTATAGTATTCACAATCCATTTACTCAAAGTTTGAGATGAAACTGGCTGATGTGGATTGATAAAGGAAAGGAAAAGTTTCAACTCATCTGAATTCTTTTTTCTACGGAAAATTTCAGTTCTCTTCAGATAAATAGCTAAAGCCCTCTTAGGATCCAGTCATTTATTTTCAGGAAATGCTGGAACCCAAATTCTACTCCCGTAATGTGACTGTCTATCCTGCTTGGATAATCCTTGACGAAGAAAGAGTATTCCCCTACTATGTACAGATATGTTGCCTTCACCAATCTTTAATGATTGTAAGTCCGAGCATCTCCGGAACGTTGTGATAGCTACAAGAAAAACAGTTTTAAATGTTACGTACTTCAAGCATGTTTTATGCAATGGTTCAAATGGATATTCTTGTAATACTTTTAAAACCCTATCTAAGTCCCATTCAGGACACAATTTTGTTGTGGGAGGTCTTAAATTAAAAACCCCTTTTATTAACCTCACAATATATGGGTGCTGACCAACTTGATAGTTATCAATGGGTGGTAACACAGCAGATAGCATAGACCTATACCCTGATATTGTCCTATACTGCAAACCCTCATAAAATAAATGTGTTAAAAAATCTGTACAGTCAATTAGAGAAACTGTATAGGGATTCTTTTCCCTTTCACAACACCAGCTATTGAACTTTGCAAATTTACTGATATAGTCCTTCTGTGTTCCCCTTCTCCAAGAGGCTGTGAGCAATCTTCTAACCCGTTTAGAAAAGCCTCTTGTTTCAAAATTTCTGTTGAGAGCAGCCAAGCTGTTAGTTTGAATACCCCCGGATCTGGGTGAAATATCTTTGTTTTTGGTCGAACCAGCATCTCTGGCATTACTGGTAACCTTATTGGTACTGCTATTAGCATCTGGAGCAAAGTTGTGTACCAATGACGCCTGGGCCAATGAGGTGCTATTAACAGTATTTGACACTGAAATTGAGTCATGTGTTGCAGAACTCTTGGAATGAGACATATTGGGGGAAATGCATAGGCTATCATTCCCTCCCAGGAAATTGAAAGAGCATCCACTGCTAGGGCATTCTTGTGTGGTAACCAAGTGCAATAAATTGGAGTCTTGTGATTGTCTGCTGAAGCAAAAAGATCTATCATAGGGTGACCTATTAGATTGAACAGAGATTGAACTATTTTGTTGTTCAGGGTCCATTCTGATGGGCGAATTTTCACCCTGGATAATTGGTCCGCGAGGACGTTCATCCTGCCAGCAATGAATGCGGCCTTTATTCCTATATTGTTTTTGATTGCATATTGCCATAGGTCCCATGCTAGGTAACACAACCTGGCCGATTTGGTCCCCCCTTGTTTGTTTATGAATTGCACCACTGTGGTGTTGTCTGATCTGACCAAAACATTCTTGTTCTTCAGAAAAGGGAGGAAATGCACTACTGTTCTCAAAACAGCATCTAGTTCCAACAGATTGATATGCCTTTTTGACTCTTCCTGTGACCAAGTCCCCTGAAAAATTTTCTGACCCTCTAAATGACCCCCGTAACCTGTCTTGGAGGAATCTGTTGTTATTGTCACTGTTGTAGACCATGGTTGAAGGGATCTGCCCTTTAGCGTATTTGCTCGCACTAACCACCATTTCAGATGACCTATTAAGTGATTTGAAATAGGCACTGTTGCTAGCATGTCCCTTGACATTGGTCTCCAAAAAGCAAGAAGATGTATTTGAATAGGACGCATGTGTAACCGAGCATATGGGACTATTTCTATGCAAGATGCCATCAGCCCCAGAACATGAAGAAATTGAAAAGCTGTACTTTCCCCTGTAATAAGGTTCTGAATTGCCTTTTCTAACTTTTCTATTCTCTCTAATGTTGGAAAAACTTGCCCCAATTGAAGATTGAACAGACAGCCCAGATAAATTAATGTTGGACTTGGGGTCAAAGATGATTTCTCTACATTGATTATGAACCCTAGTTTCAGTAATATGTCTAGAATCATGTCTCGATCTGACAGAGTGCCCTGGAATTCTGAATTTGCTACACACCAGTCGTCCAGGTAAGAAGACAGACGAACATTGTGTATTCGCAAGAAAGCTGCCACTACAGTGACAATCTTTGTGAAAACTCGAGGGGCTTGAGTTGGGCCAAAACACATTGCTTTGAACTGGTAACATTTGTTGTTTACACAGAACCTTAGATACTTTCTGTGTGATTTGTGCACGGGAATATGAAGATAGGCATCCTTTAGATCGAGAGAAATTGCATAATCGCCCCTTTTCAATAGATTTATGACTTTTGATAAAGTGTCCATCTTGAAATGCTTCTTTACCATATAATTGTTCAAAGGTTTTAGGTTTATGACTGGGCGTAATTCCCCATTTTTCTTGGGTACTAAGAAAAATGTGCTGTAGAAACCTTCCATTGCTTCCTGCCATGGAATTTCTTCTATGGCACCTTTTTCCAAGAGTTTTTCTACCTCTGACAAAATAAGTGCTAACCTGTCTGGAGGAGCTCTTGTTTTCTTTATTCCCTTGAACTTTGGAATTGTCAAAAATTCTAAAAGAAGACCATTTTTTATTGTAGATAAAACCCATTTGTCCTGTGTTATTTTCTCCCAATTTGTCAGAAAATATTTCAACCTGCCCCCTACTGGGACCTCTGGTAAAAGCATCATGACATTGTTGTCAACTCTTATCTGGTGTAGATTTGTTGTTGCGAAAAGAACTCACCTTATTTCTTTGTCCTTGTCTGTAAGAGTTTCTAGGAATTCTGTAGTTGCCCAACCCCGAATAACCAGAATTCTGCCGAGACTGACCCTGAGATTTGTCATCATATCTTCCCTTCTTTGACATGTTCTCTGAAGAACCGGTGAATTTTCTCTTATAGCCACCTGTAGAAGGGATGGGTTTTGGTTTAACAAACATTGAGTCAGGAATGACCTCTGAAATCTGTTTATTTCTTTCCTGCTTTTCTTTCAATTTATTATCAAAGTCAATGCCAAATACACCTTCTGCTGTTAAAGGTAAAGAGTTCACAGTTGCAGCATAGTCCTTAAGTTCACTTAAACCTGTGTCATACAATGCTGCCTTTCTACGAATTAGATGTGAAAAAGCCCCAGTTCTGGCCATTTGATCTAATAATTTGGTTGAAATAGCAAAGCTATCCCTTGTCATCTGAATTGCCAAATCCAAATTGCAATCTTTTTGTTGCAAACAATCCAACAACGACCCAAGTACTTGTTGAGAATAACAAGAAAGAATCATTCCCATTCGTGCAGCCATCTGACTTTGAAAACCCAATCTTTCAATCGAACGCAATGGTCTGCTGAATAAAGTCGGAGCATTTCCAAAAGCTGCCCTATGGCCATATTGTTTTATCAAAAGTGATTCAACCGTATCATCTAATTTTGGCACTTGAAACCATTTCTCACATGATTCATGCACCGGAAAATCATTTCTATAACTGTCCTTATAACAAGAGAGTTTATCAGGTTTCTCACATCTAAATGACTCGGATATAATGCTCTTCTGTGCATCATCTAAAATAATGCCAACACCCGACTTTTGAGATTTTGTCTGGGCATCTTCCCCAAACATATTTAATAATGATTTATTTCTAATGTCCTCACTGACTGACATATATTTACTAAATCTTGTGTCACATACATTTTCGTTTTGCCCAGAAGACAATGAATGGATCTCAGAATCCTCATAAAACCCACTATTTCGTCTTTCTGTTTCAGACACCTGTAGTGAGAGAGCATCATCCCTATTTGAGCAATTTCTGTCCAATCCATAGTCTCTATTAAGACTATTTTCCATGGAAAGTAAAGGTCTGCGAGCAGCACTAAATGCCTCGTCTGTGACCTGACATGCGGAAACGTGTACAGGCTCGGCCAATGTCCGAGAACTGTCAACCCGAGAAACTGGTTCTTCGCTTACCTTACTCGATAGAATGGAAGCTAACTTCTCTAATTGCTCCGTAAAACCCGAGAGACGTTCCTCAAACTTCTTACTCAATCGGTCTTCCAGGTTTTCCATCGTCTCCCGGTCGTCTTTTTTGGTTTTCGTGGTGGAAGTCGAAGGCTTCGTAGAGCTTTTTCCCGAAGATTTCTTCTTAGAAACGGGTTTAGAAACCTCTGACTCGTTGTCCGATTTACGCTCCATTATAATGGCAGCCTCCGCCATCCAAAAAATCAAGACAAAAGTTGCAAACTCGAAAAAAAAACGAGCTGTCAAAAACACGTGTGACTGCAATGGCGCAGAAAATTTAACTGCCGGATATAGCGTCTAGATACATGGAGTAGTTTGTATGATCTTGATCATCTAGACGCTCACTTTTGTTTACGTGTTTCTGCGTTGTCAAGGGAAGTAAATCCTAATGTATTTTTCGTATGGTAAGTTAACAACGGAATGAAATGAAAATAGTTGCGTGCTTAGAATTTTGTTCTTAGAGTTATGAATATTTTTTGCGACCAATCAGAACGGTCGTTTTTGATGTACGAAACTAAAAATTAAAATATTCGGAAATAAAGCTTTAATTATAAAAGGAACACTGGTCACGTCTACTCATGCCTCTGAAAGGAAGTTCAACTGAGATATTAAACTGCGATATTAAGCCATTACCAAACGGCAAAATTTTAGACTGGTCCATATTGAAAGGAGTTGCAGACGACAATTTAAAGTTTAGGAAATTTCAGATTCTTTCAACTCTCTGGGCAGAAAACACTGTGAAAAATGAAGAAATTGCTTGTTCCAAGCAATTTCTTCATTGTACACAATGTTTTCCCAATCGTTTTTCTTGAGAGGCGTCCAAAAGCGTCACTGTGTGGGAATGGGTAACAAAAAATCAAAATATTTAGTTGGCAACCTATGTGTCGTAACTACACCTTGATTAAGTTCTTGTTACCGCGTTGTAGTCGTCAAACAGAAAAGACAAATATTTCACATAAATGTCGGCTAATGTCGGCTTAAGACCACTTCCGTTTTAAATGAACGAATTGATAGGTCAATTAGTTTTTTGACTGACAATCGCGTTTCCTAAATTTATGCAACACTATATTGTAATTCAACTTCCGGTCTAAATATGATTTGATTGGTCTATCGATTATTTGATTACCAGTCACGATCCGTTAATTGTGATTAGTCAGTGCGGAAAAGTTTAATTGTATTTTCAAGCCTTAATAATTGATTATATACATATTCATGCTTTCATTTCGTCTGTAGAACACAGACTTTGTGTCGACGCAGTGCAATCATAACGTCGTAACTTCGGCTTGAATAAAGCTGCAGTTATGAGGTTGAGGTGCACCTTGGCGATATAGCTACTTTATGGTCAATCTCAATTGTTCAGTTCTCTCGATCGTTGGATAAAGGTTCATTTCCACATTTGACAAAATTATTTCGACGTGCGGTGTTTCGTACCAGTTGTCAAAATGAAATAGTTCTTTGCATTAGGGTGGGCTGTTCAGATTGAACATTACAAGGAAATGAGGTGCAGTCATTGCATTTACACTGCTATTGCATTTATAATGGTATTAATAAGTAAATAATCAATTAAATATTATGCTATCATATTTCGTCTCTAGATCACAGACTTTGTATAGACGCAGTGCAATCATAACCTTGTAACTTCAGCTTGAATAAAGCTGTAGTTACAAGTTGTTGTTGTTGTTTTTTTTTTTTTTTTTTTTTTTGGAACGCATATGATATGCTAATTGATGATAATCCTTGCTAAATCGGTCAACTAAAAAATATTCAGTTCTCTCGACCGTCGGATCAATTTTAATTCCGACATATGACACAATTATTTCGCCATGCGTTGCCTCTTGACAGTTATCGACTTTATAGTGGGGTGGGCTTTTCGGGTTGAACATTACAAGGAAGTGGTTGGAAGTCATTGTTAGATGTATCAGCCATCGAGAGAATTTTTAAAAAAAGCGGAATTTAATTCCCAAACATTGAACAGGTGTGCATAATGACCCATTACTTTAATCACAAATAGGAACTTTTGACTTGACTAATCCGCAAATATTTCGAGGCCAAACTAAACGTTTTAAACAAAGTAAGAGAAAATCATTGAAATACTTAAGCCCCAAGTTATGAATAATAATATATAACTCGAAAGTTAATCTGAGATTTAACTATTCAACTGAGTCGGGTTTCAAAACGCTGTTACCAAAGCTTATTATAGCAGTAGTTAATAATCTTAAGTATCAGTTTGTTTCTGTTTTCCCCTCGTATATACCTTGTAGGGCTTCAAAAAATATGGTTGCTAAAAGATACCACAAGCTGTAGCTACACAGTTTTTGGAACCAACGGAAATATGTCCCATTTATAACTTTGTTGTATCAAAAACCTGGAAGATAAACCCATATTGAAACATGTTACCTTTCTCTTCGTCTTGTTTGTAATTAATAACTTTTTAACTAAGTAGTATAAAGAGTCGCCTGTGACATTGCCGTCATTGGTCGTGGCTAGCACAGTTGGCAATGTTCGGTACTGTACGGAACTCGTAAATTCGATTCAGGCCTCGGCCAACAATAATGCTGATTTTAATGAAAGTCATTCCACTATGCAAATTTTATCTTATGACACCGGATGGATAAAAGTACGTGCCTTATTTGGACAAGCACCTGTAAGAGCGAGAGAGATCAAATATCGAAGTCAAAACAAGAATCGTTACCAATGGTCTTTTTATTGATTTAACGGCCAAACTGTTGTATTTACCATTGAAATATCACATTGAATTGCGATTATAAGCGCCGACCGTACGTGTATCAATATTTAATGCTCCAAGCTAAAATATCGCTGAATCAGATCACCATTACAACGTATTGGTCTTACCTGGACTACGTTCAAAATGTCTAAGAGATCATGAACGCATTTCAATGTTGCATGTCTATAAATGCTTTAGTAGGGTTATTCTTGATGTTCAACTCTGTATTAGAGGGAAAGTGTTAATCAACCTAAATCCCAAACCCTGTTTATGTTCACTCATTGGAATCGTTTTTATAAGACAATTACAATATACAATAGAGGCAAAAAACATAGGGTTTGTCAATAGGTGATGCAATTTTACAAGTCACTCCATCTATCATAAGTTCTGGTATCATTCAGAGAAATAACGTTTGCAATCGCTTTGAAAGGTTGAACACACGCATAAAAAATGAAGGCAAGTGTGGAAATAATGACACATCGAAGTCTCTATTTATGTCGGATGGTCACCTTCGTGATATTGACGAATCGCTTTGAAAAAGCTTTGAACTCCGACATTGGCCGCCATTCACACGAATATTTTATTTGTTTGGCGACTTAAACGTCGTAGCTACAGCTTATTCAAGCTGGAGTTACGTCGTTTCGGTCAATAAATCAAAACTAAAATGCAAAATACAACATACCAGACCAAAAAATGTTGACTGATCGATCGATTTATTGGTGGAAAGTTCAGAAAACGCTCAATTAGAGCTAGTCCAAGGGCTTTTCCTCCTAAACAATATGGCATAAAGCAATCGTTTTTTTTTTTTTTTTTTTTTGTATTTACTATATCTAGATTGTTCTGTAGTTATCTAAAATTTTACCCCTGGAGTCACAAATGGCTCTGGCCTAGGGGTCCTTAATTTTGAAGTCTTTTCCTCCTTAACTTTAAGGAGCATTTATATTTGGTATGCTGCATTACTAGATTACAATGTACTATGTTACTAAAAATTATGCCCCTAGGTTCAAAAGCTTCCCTGTCCGAGGGGTCGAAAACTGGGAAATTCGACCAATTTGTAGGCTAAGAAAATATTCTTAATTATAGCGCAGAGGGAATTTATATTTGGAATGTAGCATATTCTTATATTTATCTACCATGTTTCTTTAAATTAAGCCCCCATGGATAAAATGGCACTGCCAAAAGCAAAGTTTCGAAAAAATGCTCAATTAAAGCATGTTCAAATATATTCCCCTAAAAGTGTATGAGTTTCGACGCATTCACATGTTGTATATAATGCAGTGAAACTTGCTAAAGCGATCATCTTTATTATGCGACCACTTGCATGAAGCGACCAGCATGAAATTTACCTTTCCAAAAACTAAAGAAACTTCATAATCAGACGTGTTTGTTAATAAAATCATCAAAACCAAATCCTATGATGGTTAGTCTCATTAGAATCGTCTCACTCCATTTTTTTCTGGAGGGTAGTAAAATAAAGATTGTTTTGTAATGGATTGAACTATAAAACATAATACATTCATATTGATATGTAGCATTACTCTGTGGTTTTGTACAAAACCTAAAATCAAATATTCGTTAAAATTAATTCATTTCATTTGAATAACTAAAAAACGTAGTTTATTAATTAGATGATTCATGTGAGCGGTTTAGGACCACAATCGTCCTCTTATTTCTGGTTCCTTTTTGTTACCTGCGATTAAACGAAACAAAAACTTGTGTAGTCATAGACCTAGAGCTCCTTACTTTCTTATTTTTCAGGAGCTTTTTTGATACCCGCGATCATTTTCAACATATTTGGAGCAATACCCATCGTTTATCTTGAGATGATAATGGGACAATATTCTCAGAGTAGCGCCATGACGGTATGGAGTGTTTGTCCATTGTTTAAAGGTAGGTGTAACACCAGTCATACACCGTGTGCTTGTTGTTTAAAGGTAGGTGTAAGACCAGCTATACAGTGTGTGTACACTGTCTATAGGTAGGTGTTATACAGATTGTGTACACTGTCTACAAGTAGGTGTAATTCCAGGCACACAGAGTGTGTACACTGTTTGAAGACAGGTGTAACACAAGTCATACAGTGTGTGGCCATTGTTTGAAGGTAGGTGTAACACCAGTGATACACAGTGTGCTAGTTATTTAAAGGTAGGTGTAAGACCAGCCATACGGTTCTTTAAAGCTCGGTTAAAAACTGTTTTAAGAGCTGTTTTAGACATACCCCCTTGATAAGGCATATAAAATGATTTCGGTTCTTGTCCTTGTCACTTTGATTAAGTCTGTTGAATCTGGGTCATATGCAATTGAGGTCACGTTGTGTCGACAACTGAATGTCGCGAATTCTAAGAATGATATGTGATTCCACTAATTTGGTATATACTCATAAAAAAAAAATTCGCTTGTCAAATAAAGGTTCGTTTTCAACAAAAAACAAAAAAAAACTTGGTAGGTTAAAAAACATTGCGTTTGAACGTTAAACTAGTACACCCATTTTCCCCCAAATGTTTTTTCTTATTCAAGGACGAGAAGTACTGAGTTGTGTGTGTCACGAAGACAATGTATTTTACATTTTATTATTGAATTAGTGTTTTGTGTTTTTGCTGGCGTTCAACCAAGACATAAATTTTGTGAGAGCTGTGCCTCTTGTTTGACCTAGTTTTCTCTTTCAATATAAAGAGAATCTAAACACGAGGATCACATTTAATGCTGTAATTATTTTTAACGTTTCCATACTTTATAAAGATGTAAAACAAGATTGGTAGAAATGTGTCGGTAAACTATATATTCCAAAATTGCATTGTTAAAATGCAAGTACTTAATAAATGTAAAAAGCAATCGACAGGTGTTTCCAATTATAACAAAACCCAATAATACTTGAAAAGAGATATTTGATATTGTCTGTATAGGCTTTAGATAACGCATGATTAAAATTTTGCATAAAAGATTTGGTGTTTCGTGTACAAGTAGATTACGATTGAACGCTTTGATGCATTTTTCTTTAAATCTATGGCATTATTCTTATTATATGATGTTTATCTTTTTTGTTTATCAATCCACTTTCCCTTTTCAAATAGATTTAGAGGCCTTGAAAACTATTTTGAATTTTACAACATTCAATGATTTGAGACTTGTATAGAAAAAAAATATGATCAAAGTTCATCGTATAAGGATTTCAACCTACTTTTTGTACAAAGTTAAGCGGATAAATATGCCAGTCAAGTATTGACAATAATTAATAGAGATCTTTTTAAAATAAACATATTAACGTTTACTGCGCACACATTTATGACCCATCACGGATGGCCTCGCTTAACAATGCTTTTACTTATTCCAACACGAGATCAATTATAGACTGGTCCAAATTCAAAGAAGTTGCAGATGGCAATTTCAAGACGAGATAAGTTTGATTAACTCAATCTTTTGGGGAAGAAAACAAGGTTGCAATTGAAGAAATTGCTTGTAACAATCTATGGCAAGTAGCAAAAGTAGAATGATTGTGTGGCGACCTTATCGTCGTAACTACAGCTCGAATGAGCTTTAGTCGTCAAAGCAAGACAAATTCGTCAAATATATGGCATCCAATGTAGGAAGTCCAAAGTTAACTGCTAATTTAAATAAATGATTCCATTGGTCAACTGATTTTTGATATACGCGTTTACTCAATTGCTTGGGCGAATGTTGCCAAAACCTGAGTTCGAACCTGCAACTCCTGGATTTAGAACATATAGCGTTACCGACTGTGCTAATCGGGCTCGACAAAACTGTCCTGTTATCATGATCATTTCTTATTGCTTTGTTTTCGTTTGTTTATTCATTTTTTCATATTTCCTTTGTAAACCTACATTGTTAAAAGCTCAAACTAAGGTCAAAATTTCAAACCATTCCGAGACGAAATTTTAGACTTTACCGACTTTGAAAGATATTAAGGACGACAGTTCGAAATATAAATATAACATAACAGTTAAAGATTAAAAATGAGCAAATTAACAAACAAAAACAACCACAAACATCACAAAACACAACAAACACCGCTCCTCCAATGAATAAATAATCGATACTTGGTAGGCTAAAAAATCATTGCGATAATACAGTGAACAAATATCCCAATTTTCCCTCAATGTTTTCCTTAATATATTCGTGGACGTATAATAAGGAATTATACGTGAAATCATTGACTATTAATAAACCATACCCAAATAATTTAATTTCTAGTTTCGTCTATCCAAAACGAGCGTTCTGATTGGTCGAAAAAAATATTTATAACTCCATGAACAAAATTTTGACCACGCAACGATTTTGTATGCATCCGCACAAAATAGTCCCATACAAAAAGGTATCACAATTTGTAACGATTTTGCTTTTTTTCGCTCGATGCTATTAAATTATAAGAAATGAAGAGAATATTTTTTTATTTTCATGGAGGTATGAACCGAAAAACCTAATCACACAATGTATGAATCCGCTTCGCGTATTCATACAGTGTGATTAGGTTTTTCGGGTCATACCTCCATGAAAACAAAAACTATTCTCTCCATCCCTTAAATGTGTATTTGTTATCGTGAAAAAAATCACGGAAAGGAATTTCGTTAACTGTTAAGCAAACCGCAAGGAAAATATCGATGTTTTATTATTATTATCATTTGGAGAAATAAAGAGAACAACATACTTGTCTAATCTTTTCCACTCTACAAACTCCCCTCGGATATCGTCGCTCGGTGTGAATAAAGCTGTAGTTACGACATTTTTCACGTCAAACGATGATATAACATCTAAGTCCTTCGTAATCCGAATGACAAATTTCGACTGTTACTTCATCCTTAACCCTTGCGAAATGAAATCTTCCACAGATTCACAATAGAATCAAAGGGCTGAAATAAACTGGAAGCACTAATTTTGTGTTAATACTTTTAAGAAATCTAATTTTATAAACAAGTCTGGCTTAACAAGAACAAGCAAATGGTGAAGACTATAATTAGTTTGCACAAGTGTGTAGGCTGATCTTTGTCTGTACCTCATGTCCAAAAAGGGAATTTCCGGGTTCAACATGACAATGGTTACGTTACAGAGATTATATAACAAAATAAATTGTCACGAATTAGATCATTAGTACCGAGAGACGCTTGACCTCTACCGTATGATACAAACGTGAATATTTCGTCGTTGTCGTTCTAAAACGTTGTAAGTACAGCTTGATTCAAGCTGTGGTTACGACGTTTTGGAACGACAACGACGATTTAGCGGGATCCGATTGTTAGGCCAGGAAATCCATCTGAAGCCTTCTGGCCTTCTGTACTATCAGTACTTTGATTTATGTGGCTGTCACTTTTACTGAATCATTCCCGGCTCTGCAGATTTCAGAAACCATAGTTGTTACATTTAAGGACAATTTGCTCAAGGTCTCAGGCTAGTTATCATATCATAAATATCCCCCATTTGTATGAATTTAAAAGCAAATGAGATGTTTCAGGCAAAAGATTCACAAGTACTTGGGCGAGTCAGTGTACCTTTCCAAAAATAACCCTTATCGTTTTTATTTATTTATTTATTTATTTTTAAGTTCAAACTCGTCACGAGTGCTAGTTTTAATATTGAACATGGAACCAGTTTTACTGATTAACGGTTTCCTAAAATGGAGAGGCCATGAAGTGTATTTTAATCCCAATACCACACAACAAAGTTTTAGACTGGTCTAAATTAAAAGAAGCTACAGACGACAATTTCAAGTGAATGGAATTTATTTCTTTTTGTCTTTTTGGATAGAAAATGTTGTGGATAATGAAGAAATTGCTTGATCGAAGCTATTTCTAAATTGTCACCGGTGTTTTCCAAAGCTGTTTCTTAAGGGAAGGGGGGAGGGTAAAAAGGACGGCTTTTGTGGGAATGGGTTAACAGAAACTTGACGCACGAATAATTAATGGATGAAAGTGAATTATCATTACTGTTACTTTTCATGAATCAAAGTACTGAAAGATCTGTAAGCTAGCAAAGCATGGTTTTTGTTAAGTTAACTTCTTTGTCTTAGGAGGGTAGAAAACATTTTGGACACTGGGAAAATTGCTTGTCACAAGCAATTTCTTCATTGTCCATAATGTTTTCGATAGCCTTTTCTTGGGATTTTAAAAAGCGGGATTGGGTGGGAATGGATTTTATAGCACGCTTTTGAAGAACTACTTTTTATTGAGTGGACATTCAATAAATTTAGTGGTTAAGCTTCCAGTGGCGGTTGCACTGATTAAACTCTGAGAAGACCTCAAAACTTTGTCTAAGTTAAACTATCAAAGCTGACGCCTTGTTAGCTAAAAAAATGACATCTTTTTAGCTTTCTTTTTTATTTATGTAAACAAGAAATATGTACGTTTCGTCTAATTATACACTTTCATGTTTACCTTAATTTGTTCCTTTGTTTACTTTATACATTGCCATATGTAAACAATACTTAGTAAGGGGTGAATGACCTATAAACATGGTTATACATGGTTTTTCGTGTTTCAAAGTGTGTAGAGGAAATTTATATAAGCAGACACTACCTTTCTTCTTTAAAAATAACAACTAAGTTTTGACCAATTTATAAATAGCGGCAAATGCTTTGACCAAGTTTAAAACGGAAAAATCAACATAGTCCAAGCAAAATTGATATCGCTTATGTATTGTTGCACTCTTAAGAATTTATCAATGAGGAAAAAGTCAATATATTTCGAAAGTATCTTTACAAATTTACGTATCTAAAATTTAAGCCAAGAACAGTTTTCATTTTCTTTTCCTATTTTTTCTTTCTTTTTTTTTTTATTTCAGGGGTTGGTTTTGGTACGGTTATAGCAACGTTTATTTTTTCCATCTACTATGCTGTGATCATCTGCTGGATGCTTTACTATTTCATCCACTCGTTTTATCCTAACCTTCCTTGGGCCTCTTGTGATAACAGCTGGAACGTTCCCGAAACCTGTATGCTAGCTAAGAAGGATATAATAGAGCGAACGGAATCGATCTACAACGTGACGTCAAACATGACGTTATTAACCGGAACCACAATGTCGTCAACAAACGTTACTTTAGCGCCTGTTCCGGAATTAATGACGTCGGCTGAACAGTTTTGGAAGTAAGACTGGGCTTATTTGTATAGGGTATATGTTGTTCTATATATAAACACGTAAAACGGTTTCGTTGTAAGAAATGGTGCCACAAAACGTCTTGTTCTGAAATTTTGATTGGTTGATTGTTTCTTTGACTGACAATCCCGATCGATCAATTTTCGACCCAAAGTCACAGTAACACTTTGTCTCCAACAAATAAATCGGGAGATGCCACTTACTAGAAAAAGTTTCGTATACTCACGTCTTTCCGAGAAATTGTTATCATTTCAAGCTGTATCGAAACGTCTTAATTTTGAAAAAAATGAAATCATCCCCTAATGTATATCCGAAAGACCGATGGGCATTAAGTGTTTTGGCCGAACACCTATTTAAAAAAGGTTTATAAAAATTGAATCTAAACCTGAAGGAAGAAGCCATTTACGTTCATTATTATTATAAGACTGTATAATTAGTGCATTGTATTGTCGATGTTTTACCGAGACTGACCTTAATTCATTTTTAGTTAGCAAAGCGTCAACTTTGGTAGTTTAAGTTAACATACACAATTTTGAGGCCTTCACAAAGTTAAACGAGTGTAAACTGCCTCTGGAGGCTTATCCACTAAATCCATTGAATACCTACGCCACAAAAAAATATTTCTAATGTATTGTAGGAACATTGCAAACTCTGTTCATTTCCTAGGTATGTTAGCTCCCTTGAGCATATTGTGTTTAAGATGAGTCTGATCGGAGATCTTACTATACGCACTTCTTTGTATGGCCTCATTAATTAACTTTATTCAAATTGTAGGAAACGCCTTCAAAAGCATGCCATTTAAACGCAGTCCAACTCATTCACAGTTTTTAAGCATCTAAAAAAACACACAAAAACTTCGGAAAACAGTTTGGACGAAGTCTGCAACTTCTTTCAATTTGAACCAGTCTACGAATAATGGGTTAACTCCTTGGTTACATTAACCTCGTTCATTTATCATGATAACCTTTGACAAAGAGGATCACTTAACAAAACCATGCTTTGCTAGCTTACACCACTTTCAGTACTTTGTTTTTTTTTCATAGAGACCTGAAACAAAAAACTTAATCAGAGTGTGGTTTAGCTTTCATATTCATACCTCAATGAAAAGATATTCTCTTTATTCATTATATAGTGTAACCAATCAGAACAAAGGCAGCAGTTAGATTTTATGTATCTATAGATGAACAAAATTTGGAGCAACCAAAAATGGTGTATTCTTGCGAATAAGTATACTCCAAATTTTGTTCATGGAGGTATGAAAAAAAAATCAGACAATCAAAAATCTTGGATCTAGATAGACAAAACTAAAGTTAAATGATATGTTTATAATTCTGAATCAAATTGCTAAAGGGTTAAGGTACTTATAGCCGTTTAATATTGGGTCATCCATTAATTGACTCTTTTGAGGTTGCTTTCATTCACTTGAAAACGTTTCTTTCAAAGTGATAGATATGATTTAATTTATGATCTAAATGGTAAATGAACCATTAAACATATCAGTGGTAGGCGACTTAAACCTCCTATCTACAGATTTAATAGGATGTATTTTACGAGTTTTTGGTGGGACTCCTAGGAAATTGCGATTAACCAATATTTTGAGAGCGGGCTAAGACATCAAAAATCTGGACCTATTGAAACTGAAAGAATATGCAAACCATAATTCATGTGTGTTCCATTGTATTTAACCCATTACCAGATGGTAAAATTTTAGACTGGTCATGATTGAAAGGAGTTGCAGACGGAAATATGAAGCTTATGAAATCTAACATTTTTAAACTTTCTGGGTAAAAATTATTGTGTAAAATGAAGAAATTGCTTTCAACAAGCAATTTCTTCATTTTACACAATGTTTTCCCAATTTTCTTTTTCTTGGGGGCGCCCAAAAGCTTCATTGTGTTTGAATGGGTAAAAATGAAAAATAAGAATTTCATAGAGGTCAGATCAATTTAAGAAAAAAGCAGAAATTACTTTCAAGTGAAGTCCCTTCTCGCCCCATTCTATTTTTCTTCAAAAAAAGTATTGGATTTGTGAAAACCTGTAGATTTAAGGACCCTTTCCTGTTTTGCAAAATATAAGACCTGTCCGAATTCAAAGGTCTTATAGATGACAATTTAAAGTGGATTTAATCTGAAAAATAACCATTCAGTAGAGTGAATTTCTCCCTTTTCTAAAATGTTTTCGCAATTATAAAATCACAGAGACGTAAAGACCAGGGACTGGTCAGGAAAGGACCACTCAATGTATCAAAAAGTAAAAAAGCAGTCTTGCAGTGCGAGGGGTTCGTAAACAATAATAAAAAGAGACGAGATTTAGCAGAGGTCAATCTGAGACACCATCATAAAACAAAAAAATAAGATAAGATGGAATGTCCATTTTAGATTCAGAAGATCTGCAGACAGAGTGGTTTACACCCAGATTTACCTGCCAAATCTGCGCAGTCTCCTCTCTGAATTATTCTTCGCTTGGCCGATCAAATACAAATATAGGATATCGACTTACTGCTCATGGAATACTGAATTCATTAAACGAGTCTCCAGTAGACAGACTAAAACGAGACTTATCCGAGGTTTTATCTGTTTTCAATGACGAGTTTAATACATTCGGTATTCTATGATCATTGATTTGATAATCTATTTGTAGTAGGACCTTAATTTTTACAATAAATAGGGGGCATTTCTCGTGTGTAGGTATTTTTTTATTGAATGAGACCGAAAACGAATCCGATAAAATACCTACACACGTTTCGAGAACACGATAACAACAAATAGAAAAACACACTGTTGTAATATTCCTTTTATAATATACCTTTTAGGACATGACATTAAGAAAATTGTCTTAAATGATTAAGAAATAACTAACTTTCCGAAAAAACCCGAACGTCAATACTCAAAAAAGTAGTCCGTGTTTAACGGTACTCGACGAATACGGTTTTTGGAACACGACGAATACGGATTTTTTTCTGTCGAGTTGTATTAGATAGCCAGACTTTAATCCATATCTTTTATAGGCATATAATGAATTACAAAAAAATGAGAGAAATGATTGATATATATGATATTCTGCGAAACATGTAATGCCGATTGTTTAATGGCGTCATTTCGTGCGTTATGACGTCAATTTGGTGGTACCTAAAGGGCGTGGCCTTAGGCTTTGAATTCATTTGCTAGAGTAATATCACCCAGGCAATATAAAAAAATATTCAATGGGTTTATATTACTACCTGACTGTGGGTCATATGATATCTATTATTTATGCATTGAGTATTGCATCAAATCAATCGAGAAACTAATTGCCGTTCTCTAAGGTGAAAGAAATTGACTATTCAAACCCTTTATTGAAATGGCAAAAAAAAGTCAATGTTTAAAAATGTCTGTGTGAATAAATATAAACGTTAAACCTAGACTTAATATGTTAGAGACAATTTACATAATCGAGTTAATTGAAATGGTTATCAAACTTTTACCGCATGACGTAGACATTTATAAATGTCAAAAGAGAAAGACATGTTGAATATTAGTCATATATCGAATTGTTCTTTCTTTGACGGATCGTTGGTCCCGGCTACTGACCTCCGGCAGGATGTTTCGCTTCAGTTCTAATTTAACCCTTGTCATGCTGTATGAATTACCTTTCTGAATTACTGTAAAATTTAAGAGCTGAAAGCACTTTTTAAAAAATCAATATTTCTTTAAGAAATCAATTTCATAAACACCTCTGGCAAGAAAACTCCATGCAGGAGGTGTAGACCAAGATCAGACTCCACTTATTTTCAGGCTGACCTTAGTCTACAGCTCCTGCTAAAACCGGAATATTCCGGATTCAGCATTACAAGGGTTAAGACTGAATAATTAGTGAATTGTATTGTCCAAGTTATACCGCTATTGACCTCAATTCATTTTTAGTTACAAAGCGCCAGTTTTGATAGTTTAAGTTCACAGACAAAATGTTGAGGCCCTCACATTGTTAAACGAGTTCTCGAGGCTTATCTACTAAATCCATTGAATGCCTCTCATGCTGAGCCAAAATACTCCTGTTCTTGCAAAGATCAGACTGCACAAGTATTCAGTCTGATCTTAGTCTACATCACCTGTTGGTGACCGTTATGTAAAAGTTGTTTATAGAATTGAATTTCAATTAAATGAAATATTGACCCACATTGGTACTGCCAATACTCTCAGTCCTTTGATTTTATTGGATTTCTGAAATAAGATTTTATTCAGTTTGATAAAGGTTAAAGGCATTACTACAATATCATGCACAGTCGCATATGACAAAAAAGGCAAACGATTGATTTGGGGGCCTAAACGTCGTAAATGCGGCTTGAATAAGCTGTAGTTTCGAAGTGTAAGTCGCCAAACTAACAGAAATACTTTATATAAATGCCGGCCATTGTTGGAGCTCACTTTCGATCTAAATGAATAATTCAATTGGTCAATTAGTTCTTTGATTAACTTTACTATTCGTCTATTGAACATTAAACAAAGTCCTTGAAATTAAAAATTATTCTTGCTTTTGTGTGTGTGTGTGTGTGTGTGTGTGTGTGTGTGTGTGTGTGTGTGTGTGTGTGTGTGTGTGTGTTTAATTTGTCTGTTTGTTTCTTTTGTTTATGTTTGTTTATTTTTTCAGAAGTGAATTTTTTGTTAGGGACAATTGTCATCTAATACAGATTTGGTTCAAATAAGAATGACAAATTATGATTATTTTATTCTAGATATGAAGTCATGAAACTTTCATCTGGTTTAGAAGAACTCGGTTTCATAAACTGGCCTCTAGTTGGATGTCTAGCTGTCATAGAGCTAATCTGCTTTCTCTGCATTTTCAAAGGTGTCAAAATTACGGGAAAGGTATTGTCAGCTCTCTTTACGTTATTAAAGATCTTTTTTACGCTTTACACCTAAGTTGATTTTACAAATAATAAAAATTGTCACAAATTAAAATAACGTGAATATTACAACTTTTCGCATGCATTGCTAAAACATTAATAATGTTACGCGGTCGTGGATCCGAGAGTGGTTAACAATTAGTGGTTTTTCATTGTTATTGAATATTCTGTTCGAGTGATGGTGTGTTTTCTCAAATAACATAATGGTTTAGGGTAATGTAGGGTGTTTTATGTATTCATTCTTAATCTGATAATAATCATTCGAGAAAGATAAAGAAACATCGTTTGATTAATCCATTCCCACGTAACAAAATCTTAGTCTGGTCCAAATTGAAAGAAGTTGCAAATGACAAAGCACAGTTGGTTAAGAAGGAAATATGAAGGCTATATGAGGTAGAAAACACTGTGAGAAACTGAGAAATTGCTTGTTACAAGCATTTTCTTCTTTTCTCACAACGTATTCAAAAGCTTGAAATTATTTCTTCGTCGCGTTAAAATGCGAAATAATGTGGCAATTGCTTAAAAAATAATAAATTGTTTTGTACATATGATGTCATTTATTGCAGAATGATATACTTTAAAGAAGCAGTAGTTACGACGTTTAGGTCGCGAAAAATATACATATATAAAACAACTTGTGTAGTGTGAAAATGTTCAATAGGTTCTATAATATTTATGAAAATAAATGTAGATTTCGGCAAAATCAATACATTATACAAAATAAGGTATCGAAAGTACATGCATGCATCGATTTTTTTCTTACCTTATGATTGAAATGCGAAAACGATGAATAAATGATCTACTTTTGATTAATATTTAAGATCTTATGTCAAAGATATCTCAATTAACTTTATCTTGAACAAAGATTTCACTTTCCGAAATAAAGAGTGACATTGCATGGAAAAGCGGAAGATTTTTCACCGAAAACCGCATAAAGATTAAAGAATAATTCTGTGGAATAATTGAATGATCGCTGGTCACGCCCACTGACCTCCGACAGGAAGTTCGAATAAAAATAAAAATGCGATTTTTTTCAAAACTTGTTGTTATTAATTTGTAATATAAAAGTAGAATAGTTGGTTGCGACCTAAATGTCGTAACTGAAGCTTTATTTAGACCATTTGTAACGTTCAACATTTTTTGTTTGTTTTGCGACTTAAACGTCGTAAAAACGGCTTATTCAATTTCTAGTTAAGACTTTTAGGCTCGTCAACATACTTTTTGCATTTTTCTCTGGTCGCATTTTTTAAACAAAATGATATCCTTTAATAAGCACCTCAGTCGAACTGTCATGTTCAATTTGCGTGGCAAACAGTCTCCAGAAATGTGTAGGAATAATTTTGATCAAAAAGAGGATACATCACTGATAGTTATTAAAACAAAACGAAGTATAAACCGAACGTGGCTGTGTCTTTTTGTATCTGTCCTTTTCGGTTATTGACCAATCAATTCTTCTTACCAAGAAAAATGATAAGTAAGGTAGAAGGACCGTTTTCAAAATTCAGAAAATGGGCACAAGGGAAACTTCGTCTCTGCTGAGACTGAGACAATTTTTTGTAAGCAATTCATTTCACGGTAAAAAATAAATCTTTTTTGTTTGCAGCTTTAAATCTACAAATTTTAATGATTGTTTGATTGAATGAGGTTTAACGCCGCTTTTAACAGTATTTCAGTCTTATCGAGGCGGCTGGAGCACCTAACAATGGATTCCTGGTATTTCTCACACCAGTACTACCACTACATCCTTTCCTAGCCTTCAGCTGCTATCTCACTTAGGTTTACGATTATCTACCAATTCGTGAGAGACAAATGTCGGAAGTATTTGTGCAGCCGCCGGGAATCGAGCCCATTACATCCAATGATCGAAGATTAGGAGTCTGACGCGCTACCGACTGCGCTATGGCGGCAGCATATATTTTAATGAACAAGATTGTTTGTACATATTTGTTATAAACTGTCACATTGTTTATGCAAAATAAATCTATTATCCCACAACACTTAGCTATGTCGGCATTTTTGTTATGTGAAATGACAAAAAAAAACATGCATAAAGGATGTGCACTCGTGTCTACCTCATGATAGATTATGTGACCATGTCATGTGAAAAGGGCCCGTATTTGACTGGTAAACCGGAGTTTGGACCCCTAATTCGAATCAAAGTCCTGAAAGTACTGTAAGCTAGCAAAGCATAGTTTTGTTAAGTTATCTTCTATGTTAAAGTTTATCATTATGAGTAAACGAGGTTAAAGTAATCCAGGAGTTAACCTATTATAACGTGACAACATCTTAGACTGGTTCAAAATGTATGAAGTTGCAGACGACAATTTCAAGTTGAATTTAGAAAATATTTTCCTTTTTGGGCAGAAAACTTGTAACAAGCAATTTCTTCATTGTCCACAAAGTTTTCCAAAGCGTTTTTCTTGAGATCGAACTAGGGACCACTTGATCGGGAAGCCGACGCTCCACCCCTCGACCACGGATTTATAATCGGGAGATATTTCCTGTGTGGTTAATCCATTCCCACAAAATCACGCAAAAAGCTTTGGAAAACATTGTGGATAATGAAAAAATTGCTTGTGACAAGTAATTTCTTCATTATCCACAATGCTTTCTACCCCAAAAGACTAAAAAAGTTTAAGTCCATCATCTTGAAACTTTCGTCTGCAGCTTCTTTGAATTTTAACCAGTCTAAAATTTTGTTTGTTTGGGAACGGGTAAATTGAAATTTAAATCAGTTCAACTCGCTTGACACAATAAATAGAATCTTATCAAAAATCAGTGCTCGTCTTTACATTGTCCTTATATATAACGTTATAAACATATAGTTTCGACCTATTAAGTCAACCATTGCGTGTCAGGTTTTAAACAAAGAGTTAACAGACGGTCTAATTACTTAACCTATAGACTTGCATTCTTTCTTTGATAGGTTTCATGGTTCTGCATTTAAAGTAAAGTGAAATTGAACATAAATGTGTTCAAACGTCTCCGTGTCTTCTTAAATATTTATGATTGAACCAAAGATTTTACAGTCACTGTGTTCTTTATGATTGAGGGACCGTGACTATTGATCAAAGAATCAATCGACCAATCAAATCATTCACTAGGACAGGAAGTGAAATTTTAACTCCAACATTGACCGACTTGTAACTCAATCATTTTGTTGGTGCGGCGGTTTAAACCTCGTAACTACAGCTTAACAAGGCAAAAGTTTCCACGTTAAGGTCGTCAACCAACCATTTTTTTTTGTTGTAACATTTATTGAACCCTTGTCATGCTGAACCCGGAATATTCCGGTTTTGGCAGGAGGTATAGACAAAGATAAGTCTGTACATAAGTGCAGTCTGATCTTGGTCTACACCCCCTGCTCGTGCTCTTCCTGCCAGAGGTGTTTATGAAAATGATTTCTTAGGGAAATATTGATTATTTAACAACAAGTTCTATCAGTGCTTTCAGCCCTTTGATTTTACAATAATTCAGTAAGGAAATTTATACAGTATAACAAGAGATAAAATGGTTAAAACAACTCTAATATCAGAGTTGAACTTCCTGTCGGAGTGGATTGGAGCTGACAATGATCCGTCAGTTGTTAACCCTTTATTGTTTTAGATTTGTGCAATCAAAAAGGGTAGCAAAAGATATTTCAAAAGAAGTTCTATTTAAAAGTAGCCATCCTGTATGATAGAAAATATTGAGGGAGAAAATAATGCTTATTACAGTGTTTTCTGAAGTATATTATCACAGGAGAGTAAAAATCAGGAACGATACGAGAAAAGTACATCCACAGAATAAAAGGTTAAGAGTGGAAATTAGCACATTCAAATAACGATGTTGATGAATATGGGATACTATTCCCTTACGTGGTTAAATTTAAACATCGGGTTATTTCCCTTCAAATTAAAAAATAGTGTTTCATAATGATGTACTGATAGGAGCATAATTTCATCATCTGTGAAATAAACTATTTCCTTGATGAGCACACAAAGGTACTGTATGTAAACGCAATGTATTATCATATTTATGGAAACAACAACAAAAAAAATCTGGATAATAACTATAAATAAAACTTTATATCGATAGGTTAGAGCAAAAACCTGGTATGGGTCTATACATTGTATAGACACATACTTTGTGTTTGCTCTAAACCATCGATATAGTGTTTAACTGTGAAATATTTTGACACTCATAGCGTGAAAACAAAAGCTATATACAGTCTATTCTGCGTGAACAACCACCTCTAGTTAGCGACCACTTCCATTAAGTTACAGCAATCGAAATCCCCTTTTCAAAACCAAAAAAAAAAAAAAACTTAAAAAAAGAGAAGAAACTCTTGTTAAACGACATATAATTAAATCCAACGTTAAAGGAACATATTAGAATCGTCTCAGTGAAACGATTTTAATGAGTTCCAACAACGTACGATTTGGCGTGAATTCTATATAATTTATGCATGCATTCGATTAAATCCATCACATATTCCACCAAATTGTTTTATAGAGCGACCATTCACTCAAGCGACCACTTTTTAGTAGTTCCACGAGTAGTCGCTGAATAAAAGATTGACTGTAATATCATTGAAATATTCACTGAGATGGTTCCCTCATGATAGCTGTACTTTTCAGGTCGTCTATTTCACTGTGCTAGGACCCTTCGTTCTACTCTTGGTATTTCTTGTTCGAGGTTTGCTGTTGCCCGGTTCGGACATTGGTATAAAATACTATCTAACTCCAGATCCCGAGAAATTGTTGGAACCATCGGTAAGTATTTGTCAGCCTTCTTATGTTAATATCAAAATTTCATATGAGCGTTAAGCACTCAGATCACCCCGTTCATCCAGGTTATCAGAATGGAGTCTTCGTTGTGATTTATGTAAAAAAGGCACCGAATAAAAAGTGATATAACGGCAAAATTACCGTACAGATCGTACCTCTGATCAGAACACATGTAAACTACATGTATTTAAGATATGCATAGTATATCATCTGGTATTTTCGACTTGGCAGGACTGCCTTATATGGAACCGTATTTGACACTATCGGATACGTTTTTTCTTTCTGACGTGTCCGATTCTGCCTGTGTCGAATGCACATATTTTACTTGCAATATTCATAGCTATATCATAAATATGTACATGTATATTTCCTTATATTTTTCTAGATATGGGCACAGGCTTGCATGCAGGTTTTTCGATCTATAGGACCAGGGTCTGGTGTAATGATCACATTCGCAAGTTTCAATAAATTCTCAAACAACTGCATGAGGTGAGATTCCATTATTTGCACCCCGTCACACGTAAAAAGTGCAGAGAATATAGATCCAGATCAGGCTGTTAAACTAGTCATTCTGGCTAGGGGTGGTTATACATTCTTTCGGTTTCGTCAGATTTTCTTTACTCAAAGAATTACAATGACCTTACCATACATTTAGTCGATAGCCACACCAACTGACCTCTGATAAAGAAGTTGGTCTGATAAATCAAATAACTTTAACCCTTGTCATGCTGAGCCCGGAATGTTCCTGCTTTGACAGGAGGCAAAGACTAAGATCAGCCTGCACATATTTGCAGTCTGATCTTAGTCTAAACCACATGTTGGGCATTTTGATTTTAAGGTTGTATATAGAATCAATTAAACAATAGATAATGACCAGCAATATATTGGGTTCCAGTGCTTTTAGCCCTTTGATTTTAATACAATTATGAATAAGGACTTAATTCAGCATGACAAGGGTTAAGTTGCATAATTTACGACCAGTCACATGAAACAAAATTCACATCCTTCGTCGGAGACCTAAACGTAGTAATCACAGCTTGAATAAGCTGTGATTACTACGCTTAGGTCGCCAATCAACGAAATGCTTGGCATTCATGTTGAGATCAATATCAATTTCAGGTATAAACTATTTGGTTCGTTAATACAGTTTTATTGACAGTCGTGTTCCGTCAATTCAAGGACATCAACACTGATTGACCTGTGATATATGCTTTGTCTTTTTTCCTCAACTATTTTAAAGGTTTACCTGATAGTTCTCTTTCAGGTAATGGATCACATTCATTCAATTTGTCAGTTTTTAATGTCTTCTTATTAATTTGTTTGAATATAAAACCTTTGTGTGTTCTTATTCGTTATTGATCAAACCAAATAGTTGATGGGCCCTATGCATTTTTACTGCACACAATAATCATTAAGTCTTTACCAAAAATGATTTTACAACATTATTATTTCAATAAGACGTATTTTGAACCAACGAAGCGAGAAAGATCAAGTTTTATTTGATCATTTATTTGTATTCTAGAGGTGTGTTCTTTTCGTTCAGTCGAAAACTCCCTCTAAATAAAATTTTTGAGATGTCTTTAAGACGATTTTTGATATTTTAAATGAAAACATTCGATGTCGTCAAGGCTACTTGTGTAAGCTGATTTAGTACTCATTTAAGCTTATACAGTAAAACGTGTATTAAGCGACCACACAAGGAGCATCAAAAAGGTGTTTGCATAGGAGAATGGTCGCTTAACACAATTTTTGTGGATATATATATAAGAGAGATGATACGTTTGGGTGTATACATTAATTATTGCAGGATTCTCACTAAATCCTATGTTGGTGGATCTCACTGAGACGATTCTAATGAGATCCACCAACATAAGATTTAGTTTTGATAATAGTATTAGTAAAAAAAATTCCAATCACGAAGATCATTTGTTTTTGATGAGGTAAGTTTAATGCTGGTCGCTTAATGAAAGTGGTCGCTTAATACAGGTGGTCACTTGAGCAAGATTGGCTGTATCTCTTTTTGTTGAGACTCATTTAAAGTAAACGTATTGTCATATTTGATGCGGTTTATTGTTCCTAGTTACATACATGTGTATGATTTATGAAATGAATGTTGTCTGTATCTACATTACTGTATAACTGCCCAATGATGAATGACCGCTGTGAATAAAACAAATCGGTTTGACAAATCGCTAATCTTAGACTCCCTAAAACGCCCTAACTACAGTTGGCTCAAAGTTGTGGTTACGACATTTTGCTTGGCCCAATAACCTTTTTTGGTTCATTTTGTCCTCAGTGGCAAATAACTTATTTCTTCCACTATTAACCCTTTCCAGTACAATTCCTGGTTTGTACTTCCCTGTGGTTTTATAATTGAGAAAACATTGTGGAAAAAGAAGAAATTACTTGTAACAAGCAATTTCTTTTTTTTTCCACGATATTTTCCAACATATTGAATTATTATTTTTCAAAGTAAATCCAATGTAAATTTTCGTCTGCAAAACCTTTGAATTTGCACAGGTCTAAAATTTTGGCACAATAAGAAAGCGCTAAGACATTCAATCCTGTTGGAGAGGAGTTGGTAGGCCTGCCTAGAGATCTGTCATCTCCTCTTGCTTTAACCCAAGATGTATCGTCGGGCAACCAAAAATTCTTAATTACAGCTTTATTCTAGCTGTATTCACGGCTACAGAAGTTTATATAATAATAACGTGAAAAGGTTCACCTAATGTTCCACCCTTGGTCAAAACATCCATTCAATCTTCGTTGAGTATCCACAATATGGTAAATACAGCTCGAAAAAGGCCGTATATACGACAATTTTGGCCACTCAACGTCGCTATGACGCTAATTTCTCTTTCAGGGATGCTATCATTGTGTGTTTGGCCGATTTGTGTACTGGCTTTATTGGTGGATTTGTCATCTTTTCTGTCCTTGGTCACGTGTCTTATCAGACAGGAATAGACATCAAGAATTTCAACCAATCAGGTAAGATGGGTATTACTCTCTTAAACCAACAAAAATGGCATGTATATTTGACTGTTTTATTGATGTTGTTGTTGTAATACTTATCACTTGATCATATGAAAACATTCAACTTTTCTTTCTCTACCACGTCGTAGGTCACACTACAACAATGAATTCCGGTTTAGTAATACTTTTATAATTTGACATTAAGGGCAATATATTTTGTCCCAGTTGAAAGTTTTTTATTTAAAAAATTCATTTTTCCTGGATATTTATGAAAAACATTTCAGACAAGGAAACGGTTTGATTTTTTTTTTTTTTTTTTTTTTTGAAAAGATATGGTTTCCTTCACAGAAGAATTAGTATTTAGTTTCACAATCAATTTAAATATGATAATTTTATTGGACTAACTTTCCAATACATTTAAGAGATGAAGAGAATATTTTTTGTTTTCATGGAGGTATGAACCGAAAAACCTAATCACATTGTATGAATACGCGAAGCGGATTTATATATAAGTGTGATTAGGTTTTTCGGTTCATACCTCCATGAAAACAAAAATATTCTCTTCATCTCTTATGATTTAATAGCATCGAGCGAAAAATACAACAACTTTACAAATTTTGATACCTTTTTGTATGGAACTATTTTGTGCAGAAGCATACAAAATGGCTGCGTGCTCAAAATTTTGTTCACGGAGGTATGAATTAAATTTTTCGACCAATCAGATCGCTCGTTTTTGATAGACGAAACTAACAACTTAATTATTCTATTTTGTACCAGGGTTTGGACTAGGATTTATCGCCTATCCGGAGGCGGCCAACTATCTTCCCCCACCACAGTTATGGTGCGTCCTATTCTTCTTCATGTCCTTGACCTTGGGGATAGATTCCACTGTACGTATGTCATTAAATGTTCTCCTTCCTTATCGAACTGCATAGATTTGCTTATGACAGTGTATGTCATCAAGCTTTGTTACACACGTTTTTATCTTATTTTCCTTTTTCTTTATCACACTGTCTGGATTGGCTGACTCAATTCTGTTTTATCTAAGCTTCTTTGGACATGGATTGATCTAAGATGTAGCTTTGCTTGACAATAGGTTGACGGAACATCCCGAGCTTTTACAGGTTAGGTCCGGATCGCTTTAAAGCTCACAGACTTATAACTGTATTTACCAATTGCAAAACAATAACGCTTTTAGACTCTTCCTCAAGAAAAACAAATAGGAAAGCATTGTGTGAAACAAAGATGTTACTTGTAACAAACAATTTCTTAATTTTACTAATTTTTTCATACCCTGCTTTTTTTAAAACTGTTTATACTTTTACCCTAGTGTATTTGTACTGTTGTCTATCATGATAGCAGTATCATAAACCATATGCGATTCCGTCAAACGCGATAGTGTACACTGGATATGATACTCAATTTGATCCATTACCATCAGTCAAAATGGCCATTGTGTCTCTTCTTTCTTCCAAACAGTCTGGTTTCAATAAGTAACCTCGTGGGGAAAGAGATTTTAGAAAATACCAAAAGGAATGAAAAATGCATTTCGTTACAGTTTCCTAATTTTGAGATCGTTGTCACTTCATTGATGGACCAATTCCCCAAACAGTTGAAGGACAAGACGGTTCTGCTGACCACAGCCATTATTGGAAGTGCATTTATACTAGCGTTGCCATATCTCACCCAGGTTAGTTTAAGTCGATATCTTTAACTAATGGCAAAATTTCTGAGTGTTTCTGAGCGAAAACTTATTTAATATGTGACCTAAGCTCTTAACCTAACTCTCATTACGACGTTTTGCCCCCCCCCCCTCCCCCCCTAGGATCCTGTACGTTTACTCCTACTTTGAAGTATTCAGATTAGCTAGAGTGGACGCAATTTAACCTGATCCCGACCCCTGTCAAAATTCGATTCATTTTCCTTAGGCATAGCCAGTGCTGCTTCAGAATTCGCTCGATATGTTGGGTAGTTTTCTATTGCAGCATATATTAAAGTCATTATCTATACTTTAAATTTCACATCGCTTCATTAGCACAACTGACTAATAAGTTACCTCTTACTGCTGTTCTTGAACCATCATGATTAATTAACGTAAAAATCCGTGACGTGTGTAATAGTGGCTGTAGGTACTATGTGACAAGTGTTAGTGTACATGTAAAGTAACAAAAAATTTGTAAAATAAAACCTAACAATAATGATAATGCTAACAATAACAGATTGGTTAAGATTCGAACTCGGGTCTTCAGTCTTGCAGGCGTTCTACTTATTTCGCTATCAGAAGTAGTACGCAACGTTCCCACAACTGGAATTTTTTGATAAGTGCAAGGGGATCCTGAATCAGGTCAATGAAATCAGCCTTTGCATGCGTACACGTAAAAGCGAGGCTGATGAAATGTCGCGCTATTCGTAAAACATTCCCGAATTAAGCGTAACTATAGTTGCACACGATGACTTCCTTTAAAAAAAGATATATGCTCGTACATGCCCCCTCCCGCTCGTTGTGTTTATTCAAATTGTCTTGAATAGTTTTTATGTTCAACATTTTCATTCTGGTGTATTATTTGTATCAAACGAAGTAAGAAAAAATGTCAAATTACTCATAAACTCTGATACTTGTATTATAGAAACACGTGAAACTCTCCTTATGGCTAAGACAGATGACTCTTTTTTTCATTTCAACAATTGTGTCATATTAGAGGCGCTGAGCAGAGAGCGACACTTTGAAGAGATAACTTTAACTGTGTATTAATTATCAAAGTTTATACATATATATAGTCAAACCATTTGTCTTAAAATGCATGCATCTTTGATTTTCAGGGTGGGATGTATTTACTTACCCTAGTTGATTGGTATGCTATGACGTTCAACGTTACCGTGTTCGCTCTGTTAGAATGTCTCGTTATGGTGTGGATTTACGGTAACGTAGACTTTATCAAAATAATAATAATAAAATAATAGAATTAGAAAATACCTTTAAAAATGGAATGGAGTAAGATCACTAAAGATAAAAACTTAGCCAATACGCAGAAAAATCATATCGATCAATCAGCTTGGAATTGAGATTTGAACTCCGACATTCGCAACCATTTGTACGAAACATTTTTGTTGCTTTGGATATCGACTTAAACGTCATAACTTCAGCTTATTCAAGCTGTAGTTACGACGTCCAGTTCGCCAACCAACCATTCTACACTGACAATAAATTTTGCAAAATAACGCTGTTTGAAATCGAAGCGGGACTTCCAGTCGTGGTCTATGGCCAAAGGAGTAAGTGGGTGGGGCCAGCGATTGGTCAATTGTCATCTATATGCCAACGCAGTTTTGAGATTACAGAACGATCTCTGTATTAGGTTTGGCAGTAATAGTATATGTTCTCTCTCATCGCATAAACAACTCGTTTTCACAACGAGTAATAAACAATTTGGTGTTTCATAACAAGCGACTTATATAAATAACATTTAGGATGCCGTCCTCAACCCGTTAATGTGACTATATCAGCGTCAGCTTTGATAGCGTAAGTTAACAGACGAAATAGTGAGGTCTTATCAGAGTTCAACGAATACAGACTGCCACTGGAGGCTTAACCATTAAATCCCATGAATGCCTACACCATGTATTTCAGGAACACTGCAAACTCTGTTAAAATTGTAGAGAACTCTTTCAAACGCATTCTTTTTAACCCATCCCCATTATAAGCATCTCAAGTAAAAGCTTTGGAAAACATTGTGAACAATGACGAAATTGCTTGTTACAAGCAATTTCTTCATTGTTCACAACGTTTTCTATCCAACTAGGGGAAATATTTCTAAATTCAACCATCTTGAAATTGTGCAACTACTTTTAATTTGAACCAGTCTATGGTTGCCTGTTGTTGTAATGGGTGTACTCCTAGGTTACTTTTACCTCGTTTATCTATCATTATAACCTTTAGCAAAGAAGAATACTTAACAAAACTATGTTTTGCTAGCTTACAGTACTTTCAGTACTTTGGTTTTTATTTTGTTAATATCGTTTTCCTTTTTCTCCTCGATTAGACCCTCGGAAAATCCTAAGCCTATATAAATCAAATCACTGAAAGTACTGTAAGCTAGCAAAGCATTAATATTTGTCAAAGGTTGTCATGATTAGCGGAATTAGAAAACATTTATCTCGTAGGGTAGAAAACAGTGTAGACTTCATTGCCCACTATATTTTCCAAAGTTATTTCTTGAGATGTTTCAATTTTGTGGGATTGGGTTAAATAGCATATTTTATATGAGTTGTCTACAGTTTAAATAAAGTTAATTCATGCGGCCATAAAAAGCAGTGGCATAGTTCGCAAAACTCCTGAAACAAGAACTACTTTTTATGGCGTAGGCATTCAATGGATTTAGTAGTTAAGCCTCCAGCGGCAGTTTGCACTCGTTGAACTTTGAGAAGACCTCAATATTGCTAGCTAAAAATTTTATTTAATTTCATTTATATCATGTTTACTTGTAAATTAACCGTGGCTTCCTACAATAACCCATGCCAGTACAAGCAGAACATAAATCAATTTATTGAATGGGGTTAAACGTCACTTTAAAAGTATTCCGCATCGCTGTGGCTAGAGCACCTGATCAAAGATTCCTCCTATTTCTCACACCAGCACTACCACTACATCCTTACCCAGCCTTCAGCTGCTCATACCACTTTGATGATCCACCCGTTTGTGGACACATGTCGTAACAGATAATTTCCGAGACCGGGGATCGAACTCGGGATCTCATGAGTGAGAGTACTACGCGCTGCCATTGGCGGCTATGGCCGCGGTCACGCATCATTTAACCCCTGCATGTAGGTGTCAATCTCACCCAGGTGTATTACTTTTCATGTTTTCGTTGGTTAGAGACAAATGAATAATAAAGACAAAACTTTTTAAGATAGAGTAAACGATTAGAAAATAGAAATTATTGTAACAATCATTTTCGTCTTTTTCCAAATTGTTTTCCATTGTTATATGTTTTCAGTGGGAAAAATATTGGTCTGCTTCATAATGAGCCTGCAAAGAACTAGTAGGGTAGCTCCTTGGTAGATTTAACTAGTTATTTTTCATATGAAAAATCTCTCACGATAATGCGTTGTTAGGCGTTTAACAACGGGTCCGGAGGACGAGTTTTTCTAACGCCTAACAACTCGTCCTCCGGACTCGTTTTTCAACGCCTAACAACGTATTCAAAATTTATTACCCTAGGAAATCTCAAGATTTCAAGGCTAGGAATATAATAATTTAAATATCTTCCACCTATTTTAGGTATGGGCAATATTGAGTCCAATATGAAGGAGATGACCGGAAAAGGGGTACCGATTGTTTTTAAAATGTGTTGGTATGTCATAACACCCCTTTTACTTGCAGTAAGTATACTTTTTCCTAATTTACACAATTTTAGACATGTTCAAATTCAAAGCTTCTGTAGACGAAAATTTTTAGTGTATTTGATTTGAAAAAATAAATCTTTCAGTTGTGTAGAAAATATCATGGAAAAAGAAAAGAAATTGCTCGTCACAAGCAATTTCTTCATTTCCCGTTTTCTCAATTATAAAATCACAGGGACGTAAAATCCGGGTAAAAAACAGGGATGGAACAGGAAAGGGGTAATACAAGAAACATTGTTATGAGCATTTGTGTCCAAAAGGGGCATCTCGAATGAACGACGAGGTTGGTATAACTGCGCGGTTTGTGGCATATGGTTAAATTACTTGCATTCGAAAAACAAGTCCCGATTGACATGCTTATAAATACATGTATATATTAACGAAATAAGTGGGTGCTCCCTTTAACATGCATTTTTGTAAAAAGTACATGTATATTCTCCAATAAAACACCTCTAGTGTTTATATCTGTGTTCGGTGTTTTGAGTTTCTCAAACGCCGAATAGGTTTTTGAAGCATGGCAACTGTTTTGTAATGTTAAAAAAAGGTCACAACCTGTTTCATCCACCTTTAACTATTAAATTTGATAGGATTTTTACTAGCTGTCTACCATTTCAGTTTTCTGTCTAATTGGTTTCGTGTATATTTCCTTGTAAACAAAGGGCTGACAGCTCTTGATACACTAACTATGGATGTATAGATATTTGTAGTTTTATCTTGTAAACAACTCTTTCTCAAAAGAGACAAGCAGGTGATAAGGACTAAGATCAGACTGCACATATGTGCAGGCTGATCTTTGTCTTTTACTCCTGCCCAAACCTGAATAAAACCTTATACAAAAGGGACAAGCAGGTGGTGTGAACAAAGATCAGACTGCATATATGTACAGACTGATCTTTGTCTATACCATCTGCAAAAACAGGAATACTCCGGGTTCAGCATGACAGAGATTAATGTGACAATGTTCTAAAACCATTCTGTATTTCAGATAAGTCTAGGATTTTCCATTTATTCCTATACTCCCCCGGTGTATAGTGGCTATGTATACCCACCTTGGGCTGTGGCGATGGGTTGGTGCGTGGCCGCTGCATCCCTTCTACCTATACCGGTGTATATCATCTATAAACTGTGCAACTCTTCCGGCTCTTTCACACAAGTGAGTCATTGCTCGTGATAGACCCGTCGTACTTGGTCTTGAATGTTTTAATTCTAAAACTCTGAACACGCAAGTCAATATCGTCGTCCTCAAACAAAAATTTAATTTATTATTACAAGTTACTAAATATAAATCTTGTGAAATAACACCTTTAAATACAAGAATGTCACTTCCTGTCGAAGTCAGTGGGTGTGGCCAGCGGTGTAAGTGGGCGGGGCCGGCGATCCATGAATTGTTAAAATAAAGTATTTTATCTCCTTCTTCTTTTGCTCAGAGGGAAAGAAGTCACTGAAAAATCGTATCATTTTCAAACAATTTAAACCGGCTTAATTCATGGACATTTTATAAATGATAGTTAACATATTGTTGATGGGAAACAAATATACGGATAGCTGATGCAATCGACGGTTATCCGCCGTCAGTCAAAACCACCAACATTTATGTCAAGCATGTTGGTTTGTTTGTCGATTTAAACACCGTAACTACGTCTATAAGAAGCTGTAGTTACGACGTTTATGCACAGTGTAACAGACTGACGATTTACATTTGCCAATGACCACAATTATTTTTACGTTTTTACATTTTTTAAAAGCTTACTTTTTTCTAATTTATGAACGCAAAGAAATAACGCCATTTATGCCCTGATGATAGATAGACATTTTAGCCATTAAAGGCTCCGTAGATCGCGTAGGGACAAAATTTTCGACAAAAAGGAATCCCGAAAACTTTGTTAAAATTGTTTATAGAACTTTCTATAAATGATTTAAGAATAGCTTACAAGCCCGTCATAAAATGATCTGAAGACAGAAAACGAAAATGATTTATGTTGCCATCATAAAAACCCAGAAATTTAATTTCGATTTTTATTCGACAAAGCTTTTCCTGAAATTTATGGTGGAGGTATCTGTAAAATATTATAACGAAGGTTTCAGGATTTTGTCTTCCTTAGAGCAGTGTTAAGTGTTCGAGAACACTCTGTCTCAAATTTTCGGTCACCTGACCATTATCAAGAATCAAATCAAAACTGTCGATAATTAAAAATTATTCCATCTTTCCGTCGTTACTCAGTTTCTTGATAAAGGTCAAGTGACCGAAAATTTGAGACAGAGAGTTCTTGTAACAATATATGAGCCTATGCGTGACATTTCCAACCATTACACATGTGCGCCAAGTAAATACCCAGATCAGCCTGCGCATCCGCACAGTCTGATCAGAGTCTTCACTATGTGCTCTGTAGATAGACAATGACCCAAAGCTTCTTTTAACAATCAGCGAATATTCTAAGTGCCCCGAATTGCTGTCCAGGGTGCTCAATGTGTGCCAGTCACCCACATGCGAAGATGGAAATGTCACGCATAGGCTCATATTATACAACAATTCCCTGTGGAATATTACGTTTTGAAGAAGTTTAAGTGTTCTGTTCGGACACTTAACCCAACCTGTTTGCAAAGTTGAATTTAAAACTGAAAGATGTGTTACACTCATTTATAGCATTATTTAAAGTGTAATTTTCAGTTTCGTCTATCATAATCGGGCGTTCTGATTGGTCGAAAAAAAATATTCATAACTTCATGAACAAAATTTGTAGCACAAAGCGATTTTGAGTGCTTCCACACAAAATAGTTTCATACAAAAAGGTATCAAAAATTGTAAAGTTTTTCATTTTTTTCGCTCTATACTATTAAATTATAAGATATGAAGAGAACATGATTTGTTTTCATGGAGGTATGAGCCGAAAAGCCTTATCACACTTATGTATGAATCCGCTTCGCGTATCTATACAGTGTGAGTATTTTTTTTCGGTTCATACCTCCATGAAAACAAAAAATATTCTCTTCATCTCTTAAGAGACCACGATTATGTCGATGTTGTTTTTGATAAATTGTCTTAATAAAATATCAAAATATAATTGTCATCAAAAAATCTTTCCATGTATGTGACCTCTAAATAACCTCTAAAGAAACTAATTAATAACGGACGATATTGAAATATAAGTAGACGAATTAAGATGAAAGGACAGAAGTTCAAGCTTATATGAACTTTAAAAAGATTGTGTGTTTTTTGTTTTGTTTTGTTTTTTATTATGATAGAATTTGTATATTTTTTGTTATTCGTTGTAATGCTCCCGTATGCATTGTTACATCATATTTGGAGTAAAATAATGCTTATCCAGTCGCATTTTCTGATGCAATGGTCTATGTCTTAAGATAAGGTGATGGTCAATAATAGATAGATTTTTCATGTAATTTTTATATCATCTTGGATTTAACTTGAAACAGTGCCATATCAGAGTGGTCTTTCTACAAAAATATCAAATCTCAGATTCGGATAAAAATATATGTAAAAACAGGAGTCGTTGTTGTGGCTTGGCTGACAAACCATGGTATATTTTTTCCTGCTTGAAATCCGTATCAGGCTAGAGACCACATGAAAAGACCGTTATTAAACATAAGAAAACTTTCTGACTTTCTGAATGAAGGACAGAAGGCATTCATAATATTCTTGACTAATTACCAGACGATAAAATTTCAGACAGGTCCAAATCCACTGGGATTGCAGACGACAACTTTTAGATTATAAGATCGCAAATTGTACGTATTTTGATGATGGAAAGATTAAGGAATGTGAATAAATTTCTTGTTTCCAAAGCTTTTTTTGGGGGGGGGGCGTCAAAAACCGTTAATATGTTGGAATTGGTTAAAACAATTACACTGTAAATTAAACACTCTGCAATAATACATTGTGAGTCAAAAGCACGCCTTTGTTTACAATGTAACAGCGATTTCCACCCGGTCCGTTTTTATTACTTCCCTTGATTTAACATCTGATACCTTACTATGTGAACGTTTCGATCTCCAGCTTTAGTATTTTGGATTTCATTCTCTATCGAAAATGTTGGGCTTTTAATACATGTTAAAAAAAAGAAATTTTGATATTATTATCGTTTTTATTTATAGTTTTTAATTGGTCGTAGACCAATTTTTATAACCATAAATTCGAGATTGTGTCGCTGCAATTTACCAAAACTGCCTTTAGCCCAACTGGACGTATATTCTGACGGGAAAACAGAAAAAATAATTTCATTTTACAAGTTAAGAATTATAAAAAGGAGTAAAGGAAAACTGGACGGTCACACGCTTTAAAGATGAATGCTTCAAGGATTTTCCGCTAGTGATGAACGCGTTTCTAACCAACCCTTTCTTTCAATCATATCGAGGTGTAAACAAATAAGTTACTGCCACTCAATTATTTTCCAGCCATAAGTTAATCAAAGTACTTAAAGTTCTTCTGGAGAGCAAATTTGATTATTATGCTTTCAAGCTGTCTAAAGAATTCGCCCCAAGAATAGTATCAATTGTTTTTTCCTTTGTTTATAAACAGCGCTGTTTAGGAACTTGTTAATTTCTGCCCAGAAAAAGAGAGGGTTTTGAAATTTCATGAACCTGCTGTCAGCATTTGCTCTTAAACTTAAGTTATCATATTTCCATAATTTTTCGGTTTTGGCTTTATAAAAAAGCTTGCAAGGATGATCTAACCATGACTATTTAACAATTTTTAAAAAATTAATTTTCAGAAAAAAGATGCTTTTTTGTCGGTCCCCCATGATGTTGCATCAAGGTCTTACGTTCGTGTAAACTAATATTAGTTCTAATTAACATTCACGGAAATATCTTACACTAGGATAGAACCTACGTGTTGTGAAAGTAATGGAGATTAAAGTTGTTTTACCCCAATTCTAAAGTCGTAATGCAACGATATGTCCAATTTCTCAGTGACGACCAATTACAGTGCGTACGGCACTTTGTTTTTTTAATATGTTTATACATTGAAATTTTAGATTTCATTCTTTAGCCATAATTATTGTTTTTTCAAACTGAAATTTTGGATCTCATTCTCTTGCTTTAGTGTCTTATTTATGTTTGAAAATTAAAACTTAGGATAAAGAAATATATTTTCAGTTCAAACATTCTTTTAAAAAAGAGAAAAGAGAATAACTTTACTTTAAAGCTAAAATATAACGACTAAATCCACGAGAATAGTTGTTTTATTCAGTAGTAACGGGAAATTGTGTTTCATTAAGGTAAAATAAGTGTAATCTACTGTAATTTTCATTATAATTGTGTCGGAAAAAAATAATGTTTATACCGAAACACAAGGTGACAGATCCTAATTGAAAGAAATTGTACACGTCAATTGTATGTTGGTGAAAATTTTAAGATATATATTTGTTTCTTAGGGTAATAGATATTGTTACTTCAAGCAATTTCTCTCTGATACTTAATGTGAAAAAAAAGTGTAGAGATGGGTTAATCAAGAGTAATAAAAGGAGATAGCCAAGTATTGTCTCTCTATATAAACTAATGTTTATGCCTAAATGAAAGGAGTCTACTTTGCTTAGTGGAGAGTAGCAACGGGAGATAACTAAAATTTTTCTTTTATTATATTTGTGTCTATAAAAATGATGTGGATACCGATGGCTATTCAGAAATATCCCGGCTTTGTTTTCTGGTGAATGTACATTCTGAAACTCCATCGGTGCATAAACTATAAATTGTATGTACGACGTGTTTTTGTTTTAACCACTTTTCTTTTTTTTTTTTTTTTTTTTAATACCTTGCTGTTCCTTTTTTGATAATCTGGTCAGAAATCAATTATATAATTTTTGTGATGCCAATATAAGACGTATAATTCTTTTTCACAGAGGATCAAAGCGACCATCAGACCCTCTAGTAAATGGGGACCGAAAGCAGAGGAGTTGGAACCGTGTTCGGGATGGAAGGACAAGGGTAAAGAGCTCGAACCTCTGGATGTCAACCGGCTTTATCCGGATCTGAACGGCAAGGACGCCTACGGGAGCTCAAATGGGCGCCATGAAGTCCCAGATTCCACGCGGTTGTGACACTCTAGCATTTAACCAGTGATATGGAATTCAAACATGAATCCAGGAGCTGACAAATAACACAATCTGAGAATCAAGATCACACTAGTAACTATAGACGAAGAAGTCAGAAGCGGTACGAATCACAAATGAGCCAACACGTGATCCGTGCGGCCAATCGTATTCGAGGAGGAGTGGTATGCCCATGACGTCACCAGCATGGCATTGAAGAATCTAATCAGATTATATAACCCGGAGGTCAAAATATTATTGAAACTAAAGGTGTTCTTAGTTGTTAGAAGTGCTTGAATATGGTTAACATCTGTGAAATTCCATTGGCAAACCACATTTCTGCACAGCCTTGTGGCCTTGAATTATCAAATTATCCTTAAGCGAAAAAAATGAGACATCTTTCTTTCAAGGATGACATGAAGAGGTTTCTTTCTTTTAGGTAGAAAAATAATCAAGCTTCTTACAGTGTTATTAAGCTTCTAGCTTCAAACGCCAATGAAAATTAGAAAAATCTCTTCCTTTCTTATGATCTCATGTCATCAAACAAAACAAATAGATATTTAACTACTTAAGAATCGACCAATCGCTGGCCCCGTCCACTGACTCCCTAAGCTCCGCCCATTAACTCCGACCGGAAGTTCCGCTCCGATTTTTATATGCGTTATTTTGCAAAATTTACGGCCAGTAGCAGGTAACAAAAACGTAAAATAGATGGTTTGTGACCTTGAATAAGCTGTAGTTACGACGTTTAAGTCGCCAAACCAACAATAACGGTAAACAAAATGGCGGCCAAATTCGAAGTTGATAAGCTCAGGTCCGGGCTGAAAAATTGATTTGATTGGTCGGTTGATTCCTTGATTGACGGCCCCGATTGGTCAATTGCGTAATCAAAATTTTGTTTATAGGAGTATGTAAGGAAAAAGTCAGCAATTCAAAACGCTTAGATATTGATGGACGAAAGTAAAATTACATTTATCACAAACTGAGCAGGGAGGTATTGAGTGACCGATGGGTTATAATTTCTTGGAATAAAACACGAATAATTCAGCGAATTTTTATCTTCGATGAAATATATATTCTTCCTCATTTACCGCAATCCTTATTACTAATTATTTTTATTTGATTTACATCAGTGGGCAATCGCTAGAAAGCGTATTTCCTATCATTGCAAGACTCATTTCAATCCCGATTAACAGTATTTATTTCCGTCATTCCGGCAATGGAGTGCGGAGATGGAAATCGAAAAAATGCGTAACACGGATACACACACCGTTAAAAGGCGTAGCTTCTACAGAAAGGAAGTAATGTGTGATGCTTTTAATGCAAAAACGCAATTTCAGATCGCGTATGTCATTAAAGAAATCAATAGACCAACCAAAATTATACATTATGGCGAGAAGTGAACTTTGAACTTCTACATTGGTCCACGGAACTTATTTTTGGTTTGTCGCTTTGAGCGTCGTAACTTCAGTTTATTCAAGCTATAGTTACGACGTTATGATCGCCATTCAACCATTTTACGTTATTGGTACATGCTACTGACCATATATTTGACAGAATAATGCCTTTCACTAGCCAAGTCGAACTTCGGAGGTCTATATGAGGTCACAGCGATCCGTCATTTGAGATAACGCGTAATGGGGTATTCACCATGAAAAGTGGAATAAAGATTTAACTAGATCAATGGTACTAATGTTAACCCTTGTCATGCTGCATAAATCACCTTACTGAATTGCTATAAAATCAAAGGACTGAAAGCAATGATAGAACTTGTTGTTCAATAACAATTTTTTTCTTAGAAATCAATTTCATAAACAACTCTGGCAGGAAAAGTACAAGCATGAGGTTTAGACTAAGATCAGACTGCACTTATGTGCAGGCTGATCTTGGTCTACACCTCCTGCCAAAACCGGAATATTCCGGGTTCAGCATGACAAGGGTTAATTATTCAGTAGGCAATAGAAATTGGTTGAATCTCACGCTGTTAACAGTTTAGCGACATTCTATTGTGAACCTTGTATACATGTTGTGAAAAATGAAGCAGAATTGCACTTGTGTCATATTTCTGTTGTCATGGAAATATTGATGTACTTCAAATTATTCCAGAGATTTATTTCCATACAATACATCAGGGGAATGTATATATTATTATCATTAATACTTTACAAGGTAGTAGAACAGGTGCAAAAACGCAGAAGCAACAAATATGGTGGTTGCAAGACATTTTCAGATCACAATTTCTTCAAGACAGTTTCTCAAGCAATTTCGTGTTTAAGATCTTTGCATTCATTTTCGGCTGTATTGACAGCGAGGAAATTAAGAGAAAACTATAAATCTATTTTTTTTCCAAATTTTCATCAAGAAATAATTTAATTGTTAGTTTCGTCTATCAAAAATGAGCGATCTGATTGGTCGAAAATTTTAATTCATACCTCCATGAACAAAATTTTGAGCACGCAGCCATTTTCTATGCTTCCACACAAAATGGTCCCATAAAAAAGGTATCAAAATTTATAAAGCTTTTGTTATTTTTCCTCGATGCTATTAAATTATAAGAAATGAAGAGAATATTTTTGTTTTCATGGAGGTATGTACCGAAAAACCTAATCACACAATTAGGTTTTTCGGTTCACATCTTCATGAAAACAAAAAAATATTCTCTTCATCTCTTAAGTCTAAGAGTCAATCTCATGAATTTAATTGATGAGGATCAAAAAAAATGTTCAGAAATTGTGTTTTCTATATAAAAAAAAGTCCCATCTTTTGTAAGTATTTTACCGTAACCCGGAAAGGTCGTAAACTTTGCCTTGAGTATGCTGTAGTTACGACGTTTCAGTCGACAAACTAACGAAACTAAAATTGGCCAATGTCGGAGTTCAAAGCTCGTATTAAAATGAATGCTTTCATCGATCGATTGATTCTTTGATTGACATACTCGATCCGCCAGTTGTTCAACAAAAGTGTAGATATGTGGTTTATCATTGAAAAGTTAAGAAATTATTATTCATTGTAATATATTTTATTAGAGAGTTTGCGTTACCACCGAATAAATAATTTTGACTCAAGAAATCAGTGAAGAAGAAAGAGAGTGAGTCTCTAAGTAAAGACACCATCAAGTGAACTTCAGTGTCAGGGAATCGTCAAGATACACCTAGACGTTTTATAGCGTCACGTTAAACATACAGATACAACGTGGACAACGTAAATAACGTGTTTAGTTCCATCTTACTTGTTGAATGCTAGTTGAATGTAGATTGTATTAGGTAAATGTGTTAATGTTAAGTTATTGTTGTTAATTTATTTTTTGCGATGTGGGTTTGTATATCCCACCAATCGATATCATCGCAATGTCTTTGAATTTCATAACCTGTTACGAGGGTATTGTTTAACCGAGGAAAATTTCTCGACTAATCAGAATCCTCGTTATAAAATGGGTCTTTACATGACATTAACAACAGTGTCACGCGTGCGCGAGGAAAGATTCTTATCAGCCAGTGCATCCACGCTGTCTGATAAGTGACTCCAACATTCGCTCAGTATATAGCTACAGATTTTTACTGACTCGCGGGTACTTCATATGAACTGCGAAACTACTCGCTTAACCCTTGTCTTGCTTTACCCGGAATATTCCTGTTTTGGTAGGAGGTATAGACCAAGATCAGCCTACACATATATGCAGACTGATCTTAGTCCACACCACCTGCATGGGACTTTAAGCCAGAGTTGTTTATAAGATAAAATTTCGAAATGAACAGATAATAGAATTATTGATCATTCCAGTGATTTCAGCACTTGATCTTTAAGTGCAATTCTGTAGAGGATTTAATTCAGCATGACAAGGGTTAAGTGTGTGGTGGTTGATATACTTAATCTGCGCCCTCTTCGCACGAATGATACTGCTAGATTTGTAACGGGCAGGATGCAGATCGAATTGGACAAGAATTGTCATGACTTGATTGGTTGCTGGATACAGACTCGGGATTTTTATTAATTCTTTTTTTTAAAACCCTTTCCTGTTTAAACACGGGATTTTACGTCATTGTGATTTTATGTTTCAGAAAATATTGTGGAAAAAGAAGAAATTGCTTGTAACAAGCAATTTCTTCTTTTCCCACAATATTTTCTACAACATAGGATGGTTTCATTTTAAATTGCACCCAATTTTCATTGTCGTCTGCAACCTCTTTCAATTTGGACCAGTCTAAAATTTCAAAAAACAGGAAAGGGTTAAAGAAATATGATACTTCTTGGCTTCTTTCAGTGACATGTCGTCGGTTTCATCCTGAAACCTCGTAGCTACAGGTTTAACCAAGCTGTAGTTACGAGGTTTTAGAACAAAACCGACAATATGCAATGTTATGAAAATCTTTTTGGGTTCCAAGTAAATAAAATCATGGAAGTGTTTATCGTATTTGGGCTTCCGAAACATCGTTACTACAGTTTTCTTACTCTTACGCAACGAGAGTTAGGTAGCCATAAATGATATATCTAATTTTAAATGTGTAATGTGTGAAGTCGAAAGTATGAAATGTGATGTTGGACGTTTGAACTCGGGAGTTTTGATTGTCAAGTGAAAATGCGATGTCGGAAGTATGAAGGTTGAAGCCGGGAGTTTTAAGTGTGAAGCGTGAAGTTTGAAGTGTGAAATGGGAAGTCTGAAGTAGGAAGTTGGAAGTATGAAGTTTGAAGATTGGAGTTGGATGTGTGAAGTTTTGAGTGTGACTTCAAAGTTCCAATTTCTAACTACTGACTTTGAATTTACAACATCACACTTAAGACTTTCGAGTTCATACTTCGAACTTCACACTTAAGACTGCCGATTTCACACTTCGATTTTCGTACTTCATACCTCAAACTTACTACTTTAAACTCCCGACATCGCACTTCCCATTTCAAACATCAACCTTCAAAGATCACGCTTCCGACATCATACTTCACGCTTGACACATCCAACGTCTTATTTCCTTCTGACTCAACAAACTTCAAACTTCTCATTTCATATTTCAACTTTGAAGTGTGAACTGGGGTCAAATGAAGTCATCATCGGTCTTTCTCTACCCACAGCGGGCATTTCTTATTTTTCAAATCGTTCCTTTATTATAAGAGAAATAGTAAAAATTCTTATTTTCATGCATGTTATTGTGTACATTTAATTTCTTACGGTATACTTTTGTAATTGTGTCGATTGTAATGAGAATATAATTCAAGTTATAACTGCCTGTTTGAGTAGTTTATATTTTAGTATTACTGCTAACTGTTGGATCGCTGGCCACGCCCACTGACCTCCAACAAGACAATTCGACTGAAACGTCAAACGACATTAGGTTGCAAAATAAATGGTCAGTAGCAGAAAACAAACGGTAGAGCTTTGGTTGGTGCTCTCAACGTCGTAATTGCAGATTGAATAGGCTATAACGCAGACTTTTTGGTCGCAACACTAAATAAAATCAATATTAAGACCGGATTTCATTATTCACTTCCGATTATCGAACACGGTGATCTATCGATAAACCAATTGCGGCTGTCACTCAAGGAATCAAATGACTAATCAAATCATTTATTCAGCCCGGACCTGCGCTTTCAACTCCAACATTGGCCGCCATATTTGTTATCCTTTATTTGTCGGTTTGGCGACTTAAACGTCGTAACTACAGTTTATTCAAGCTGTAGTTACGACGTTTAGGTCGCCAACCAACTATACTACTTTTCTGTTACATGCTGCTGACCATACATTTTTCAAAATAACGCCGTTAAAAATCGAAGCGGGACTTCCTGTCGGAGTCGATGGGCGTTGCCTACGAAGTAAGTGGGCGGGACCAGCGATTGGTCAATTGATGTAGAATTAGCATTATTGTGTCCCTTTGGTTAAGTGGTTAGAGAGGCGGTCTCGTGCATGAGGACGTGTTGAAGGCTGTGCGCGTGTGTTTGAATCCCGTTCGCGACACAGATCACGTGGATGTGCTCTAGACCAAGCCTCTACATATTCAATGCCAGGTTGTTGTCTGAGATATTCAGAAAATACTTTGACCATTCTCTTTGAGCAGTTATACTTAAGAACTGGGGATATTTTTTTGTTTTTCTTTTCATTGAGACATGAGCCTAAAAGCTATATTATACTAATATATAAAGTTTATTCGATATGATTATGTTTTTAAGTTCATACCTCAATGAAAAAAAAAAGAAAAAAATCAGTTCTTATAATTTAATGTCATCAAACAAAACACAGCAAAAATGTCACTACATTTGAGTAACAATGTACGAGTCTACTTTTCAGCGTAAGTATACAAAAGTGTTGAGTACTTGGAATTCATGGAAGTATGAAATGAAAAATAACCAATGAATATGTTTTAGATATCGAATTTATCACTCAAAAAATAAGTGAAACACAATCTACGGATCTACTTTATGCGTAAGTATACAAAAGTGTTGCGTACTAGGAATTCATGGAGTATGAAATAAAAAATAACCAATTAATATGTTTTAAATATCGAATTTATCACTCAAAAAAAAGTGAAATATTTCCGACCGAATATTTGACAGATGTGAATAATCGCTGGCATTGCCCACTTGCTCGGTTGGCCAAGCCTACTGAATCCGACAAGAAGTCCAGCTTCGATTTGTAAAGGCCTTATTTTGCAAAATTTATAGATAGTAGCATGGAACAAACATTGAGATTAGTGGGATGACGACCTAAACGTCGTAACTACAGCTTGAATAAGCTGTAGTTACGACGTTTAAGTCGACAAAACAACAAAACGGGTAAATAAAAATGGCCGCCAATGTCGGAGTTTAAAACTCATTTCTGGTCTAAATGAACGATTCCATTGTTCGACTTTATTTGATTGACAGCCGCGAATGGTCAACTAATCTACATAATGTACTTCTTCATATTCTCCTACAATACAGCATATAAGAATGTGATCACCTTTTTATGAAACCAACGCAACAAAACCAATTACCGGTTTCCAATATTAAAGGTTTTCGCTTTACAAAAGATCACACATATATACATGTAATTAGGATCATATCATACAAGTATACTCATATATAAAAAGACAATAAATGAAATGGCACGCCCGGTGGGATTATTTGTTTCGAATGGTGTTTAGTGGGCGGACTGTTGTTTATCTATAACGCTTGTAAGTAATGGATTTTTTTTAAATTCTTTGGCATATTATTGGTGAGAAGAAAGTAATGGTGAGCTTGTTTTTCTTTTCTAACAAACGGACAAATAAACAAATAGAAAAGAAAACGAAAAAAGAATATTTGAATTGGTGATAAGAGGGGGTGATGAATATTGTTATTTATATATGTTATTTATGGTAATGTTATTTTTTTCTTCGAGACCCTATATCGTACATGTAACTATTTGGGATATTGATTGACTGATTAAAAGAATGGGGTTTAACGCCACTTTTAACATTATTTCAGTCATGTCGCGGCGGCTGGAGCACCTAACAATGGATTCCTGGTATTTCTCACACGGTTATCTACCGATTGGTGAGAGACAAATGTCAGAAAGAATGTGTGCCGCCGCCGGGGATAGAACAGAGAATATTGAATGATTGATCCTAAAAAAGCGGATTTATTAAACGAGTTATATAAAAACAGATATACAGAGACTTTGTCAAGTTCTTATCCGTTTTTGTTGACGAGTATAATAACTTAAGTATTTAATGAGCACAAATTTAGTTTTCTTTTCATACTGTTGCGATGAATCAATGACATTTCTGAACTTTATATCAGTCTAAGATTTTCCGCTAAACATATAACGACATTAAATATAAAATGACGTCATTACATGTATAACGTGACGTCATATTCACGATAACAAAAAGGCTTTATAATTGGCTATCTCAACTCATTTGCATCGGTATTACACCAGTATAATATTGCCCATGTAAAATAATAATAATAATAAAAGCATCATCAAGTTTATTTCCTTCCCGAGTTGTCGGACATGTTAACTACTTATATCCGACTTGCATTTTGTTTACGCTCACATTCAGAGAACGTTTTGTCATCCCGAACGCAGGGTTTATTATGAAGGGAGGAAAATTGGGGGCGTCTAACCCTTGTAATACTGAACCCAGAATATTCCTGTTTTGGCAGGAGGTATTGACAAAGATCAGCGTGCACATATGTGCAGTCTGACCTTTTTCTATACCTTCTGCTTGAACCTCTAAGCCAGAGTTGTTGATAGGATACAATTTCAAAATAATTATTAATCCCCAATTTGGGAATCCATTACTGTCAGCCCTTTAATTTTAATGCAAATTTGTAGAGGGTTTTTATTCAGCATGATAAAGGTTAATATTGTTTGTTAAAAGTTTTTCCCAATCAAAACGAAAAAGGCCAGATTAAAAGAGCTCACTTGGGAGAAATTAACTTATTGCTAAACGACAAAATTTCAAATCTCTCTAGATTGAGAACAGCATTTCAAAGCATCTAGAAATTGAAATACTGTTGCAAAATAGACATGAGAAATTGTTTGATAGTTTCTGTTTTCCAATGACGGATTTCATTGCCATTTTCCCCGGACTCCGAAAATGCACTCTTGTGCGGTAATGTGTTGAGCATACTTAATATTAAACTTAAAGAGACTTTTTAGCACATCGCGTAAAACGTAAATTACACCCATTACAAACGTTCAATCCTTCTTCTAACATTTCGTTTTCATTTGGTCGTGTTATTGAAACCGTTAATGCTAATTGAAATGAAAACATTTTTTTCCCTCATTTGATATGATGTTGTTTTTTTAGTTTTTTTATTTACTATCGCATTTTTACTATACATGTGATAAATTATCTTTTGGCGAATAACCTCTTTACTTTAACTATAACTTCACGAATATTTACATTTACATGTAGCTATTAGGTTTCGGAAACCAAACAACAAAGTGTTTCGTTACTATTCTCTACAATTCCAAGCATCGAAAGTAACGCTCCTGGAACGCCACAGGGCTAGGAGGACATTCTGCTAGCTAGTATGATTCCTTCCTTCTACTCCATTTACATCGACGGTGCTCGAGCAAAATGCCGTAACTACAGCTTTATTAAAACGACGACATGTTTTGCTTTTCTGTACATGTACAAAAAATGTCGACTTCTTTGAACTTTCTGTCTTGCAATGGGTAAAAAAAAGCATCGAGAAGCAGGTGTTGGTGGGTAGATGGGTGCGATTGCGAAATACTCCCCTACAATGTATCTTGTAGGAACGTATTAGTATGTATAAGATTATAACTTTATTGATATGGGCAAAAACCAAACCTGCATCTTTTATTAACCTATTAGCCTTAAATGCTACTGAAATGACGGACCACAGTTGTCATTCGAGATTTTTTGTTTGTTTGTTTGTTTTGACGACTAAAACGTCGTAATAAGAATTTATTCAAGCTGTTGTTACGACGATTAGGTGAAAAACCAGCGATTTGTCTTTCTTTTTACTTGTTCCTTATACGTTACAAAGTCATTTCGCTTTTTACCTCGGTTTATGGGGTTGGCACGCGATCTGTCAATTAAGCCTTTCCTGTACAATCCCTGGATTCACGTGTCTGTGATTTTATTATTGAGAAAACATTGTAGAAAAAGAAGAAATTGCTTGTTACAAGCATTTTTATTCTTTTTCTACAATATTAACAATCCTACTGAATGGTCATTTTATCAAATTAAATCCACTTTTATTTATCGTCTGCAAAACCTATGAATTTGGACAAGTTTACAACTTTCCAAAAGTTGAAAGGGTTAAAATAAAATAAATGAGGAGTTCCTTCTCTTGGTTGGTAGGCACGGTCGTAACATTACTCTTATAAGTGTATCAGTTGGACGCTACGCGGGCTCGGATGCGTCCTTCAAATGCAAAATCTGCGGAAATCTGATCCTATATATAATGATAAACAACCCTAATTATGGTAGATGTCGTGACTTTTTATACTCTTGAACTCTCAGTAATTATATGCGTAACCCTAAATTTTGTGAGAGTACATGTGTTATTTACGCGTGTAAGCGTTTATTAAAGAGTGCACTACCTAAAGCGACTTTAGACCCATTTAGGGCGCAATATAGATGTGTATCAGTTTGACGCTACGCGCCTGCTCGGATGCGTCCTTCAAATGTAAAATCTGTGGAAATCTGATCCTAGAAATTATGATAAACAACCCTAATTATGGTAAATGTCGTGACTTTCATCGAACTGCCTCAAATGTTAATGGGTTTAATCATAGGTATTCTCTTTCAAGTACTGCTTTGTCTCAAAATCAGGTAAAAAGAAAATATCACACGTATCTAAATGGAAATTGTAGTGATCGCATTTTTTTAATATTATCAAAACATACCTAATCCTGCTAAGGTAAGAAATTTGACTTAAACGTTCGTATTGTGTGTGATAAAAAATAGTTTATAAGTTTATAAAAAAAGGCCCGATGAAAATATTAAAAGCATTGTCGAATTTAGCGAGTGCGTGTTTGTATGTCTGTTTCTATTTTGAAATAGATTTATATTAGTTGTGCTGTTGAACATGAGACAGTTAGTGAGTCTAAAACATAAATTAATGTGATTTAAAGTGACTAAAACATTAAATTAATGTGAATTAGTGTGACTAAAACATAAATTGATGTGAATTAGTGTGACTAAAACATAAATTAATGAATAAATAACGGATTCTTTACTATAGAAACTAGTACAATAGTTAAACCAATAGTTAAGAATGATTTATTTATCTAATTATTTTATTTGTGTATTTATTTATTTATTTATTTGTCCATTTATCTATTTATCTGATCATCTCAATAGCAATCATTTGATCCTTACAATATATCAGGTTTAAATAATACGGTAACCCCTATATATCAGAGCCGTTTTATCATTTTTTTTAAAATTTCTTTATAAGGATTATTCACACTTTTTTATTCGTCCTTTAGCCCTATTGCGATTCATGCCGAAGATAATTTTGTACTCTAGGGTAAGGGGAAAACATTTTTTCAGCTTTCTACCTAATTGTAACTTTTTTTTTGCCAAGGTAACGCGATTTTTCATTTAGCAAGTTAAAAAGGGCTTCACCTAGTTCCAGCTAAATTTAAATCAAAGTTAAGAAGGGGGACTTGCTGATTAAAACAAACACAAAACAACAACAACAACAGCACACAGCTCTTCATTTCTCAGTAGAATTACCACCAATTGACTAATCGCGTCTGTCAAAGATTCTACCAATCAAATCGTTCTTTTAGGTCGGAAGTGAATTTTGAACTCCGACATTGACCGTCATTTATATGAAGTATTTTTATTGGTTTAGCGAATTAAACGTTGTAACTACAGCTCATCCATGCTGTAGCTACGACGTTTAGGATGCTAACCAAACATGTTATTTTATTGTTTATTATTTTTCATATATTTTTGTTACATGCTACTGGTCATGAATTTTGCAAAATAACGCAGATAAAAATCTCAGTGGACTTTTCTGTCGAAGTCAGTGGGTGGGGCAAACGGAGTAAGCCGGTGGGGTCAGTAATTGTACTCTGTGCCCAGTGATTCTAGGCCCTTTCTACTTTTTAAACCCTTTTTTCTAGCGGCCCTTGATCCGATGGTTCATACTTAATGTAAAACTCTCTGCAGCTTCTGAACCACAATGGTAAAATCCTAAATACTTTTTTCAAAGCTTTTCCCTTTCACGGTAACCAGAGATTTTCTTGGATTTCAATTCAGTTATAAGTTCTTCGGAAACTCCCATCGAATTTCGAATAAAAATTGAATCAGCGGTCCAAAGTTTGATTTATTGATGCTTCATGTAAAAAAGTAAAGATATAGGTCTTATTGTTCAGGAAGACAGTGTTTATTAGTTATACTTTTTTCAAATATCCACATTTTGCCATAGCAACCAGATTTTAAGGATTCCATAAGTGTTTGTTTAAAGCTGGTCTCCTGTGAACAATCTCTTTCGAATTCCAAAATGCCTCTGTTATTTTAGAAAAGCCGTTTGAAAAAATCTTAGACGGAAACGTGACAAATTACGACACAAGACGGACGGATGCAGGACAAGAGGTGATACACAAAAGCCAAAAATTACTTATTTGGCATCATTATGCATTGATGATATTGAATTAAAATAGATGAAGAGAATACATTTCTTTCTCTCTCTCTTTTTTTTTTTGTATGCGCAGAGTTATGAACCTGCTGAGAGGGTATTTATAACTTTATAACGATTCTTTAATTTGCGTAATAGGTCGCAGTCTCAATCCGTTTTCTTTTAAACCTTCGAAGCATTTACACATAAAAATACATATTTACTGAGGAATCGAAACGAGGGAAAGTCTAATTGACTAAAGACTTAGAAATATGACTATCTAGAACTTGTACTTCCAGTCATTTTATACTCATCTGCACATCTGTTCGTACGAGGGTCGGTCAGAAAATATAAGGGATTTTCATTCTCCTCTCTTTCCACGAGCAGCTATATACACATATTATATGTTGGTGAAAACAAATATCAGAGCAGTTTGTTTACACAGTATTTTGCACTCTGATATATGATAGATGTTTCGTATATCACGGACTCTTTGTTAGAGGAACAACGCTCTGATATTAAGTTTCTGGTTGAAGAAAGTGAAACGCCCTGCCACATCTTTTAAAGGCTTTTAAAAAAGATTTTCTACAACAAATTTATCTCGTTCAACCTTCTACAAACGGGTTTCTCAGTTTCATGAATACAGAACAAGTGTTTGTGATAAGCCTACTACTTGGCGGTCAGCTGAAGAGGTAACCCCGACATTGGTAGCAAATGTTAAAGCTTCTGGCAACAGAAATCGTCGATTGACTTTGGAGAAGGTAGCCAAAAAGTTAAGCGTCGGTAGAACATCGGCACACAACAATTTACACAACTAGGGATGAGCAAAGTAAGTGCCAGGTGGGTGCCTATATCCGCAGATCAAAAAGCAAACAGAGTAACACATGCAAAAGTTGTTTGGATAGTGAATGGGATAATTTTTTATTATTTCCACATTACTTGCTATCCAGAGATCACCATTATCACCGGAATATGAGATGTTGGTTCATTATTCCGAGTCTGAGACAAAATCTCAGTCAAAGCAGTGGAAACAAACTGGTTCCTCACCTCCTTAAGAGATTAAGCTGTCTCCTTCGGCTGACAGAGTCATGCTTTTTGCCTTTTAGGATTCACGAGGAATGATACTCATATTATGCCAAAATGTCAAACGATCACTGCCAAGTACTATCTGAAGTAATTCCGAAAAATCTCAGAGAAAAGCCCAAGCAATTGCGTTCCAGGTTAGCACAGAAAAATGTCGCCCATCTTCACAATAACGCCCCCTCCAATATCGCCGCAGGTTATCAACTCTTACAAATGGCAATTAGTGTCGCACCCTCCTTATAGCCCAGAGCTGTCCCAGAGCTGTCCCACTCCCCCTGTGGCTTTCATTTGTTTCAAGAACCGAAAAATGTTTGCTGGAAAGAAATATAAGACCGGGAGGCTTTGATATCTGCTGTTACACAGTACCTAAAACATAAGTCAACGTTATTGGTCACAGCGGTAATACAAAAGCTACCGCGAAGGTGGAAAAAGTGCGTAGACGTAGATGGAGAATATTTTGAAAAAGAGTAGAAAAACTTTTTTAAAGTGCTGCATGTTATTCTTGAACGAGTCAAAACTCCGGATATTTTCTGACCGTCCCTCGTATGCTTCTTTATTAAGTGGTTGATTATTCTTACATTTTATTATATTTATTTCGATGGCTTGTTCAATATACTCATAAATGTCAATCGCCCTGTATCAAAGGAAAGTAACTGACTGTACACTAAACAGGAACTTCTTCCCCTTTAGCACTTGGTTGTTAATATCTCAATTCCAAATAAGGTTAAACAGAAGTCATTTCCTTCCATAGTAGTCATCTCCCCGTCGTCTCTTAGATGTTTTGATAATGCTCATTTATTAGCTATTTACAGTTACTATGGATACAGCCAAGGAAATTAAGAAAATGACAGTTTTTCTTTATTCAAATTCACAGCCTTGATTTTCTGATCAGGAGGTATTGTGGCTGATTATTGTGCCACACATTCATCCCATTGTTGTACTGTCTTCGCTCAAACCCCTACATGATTTATTTCACAAAATTGTTAAACTTTGCTTAAAGGACACTACATGTACTTTATACAGTTCAACTATGATCTTACTAACATCTCTAAAGGTAAAGGTCGAAGGCAATTGGAATTTAATATCGTACCAATGCGGCATGCTGGATTTTATGCTAGATTCTAGAGACGTATTTTTGTGGCCCCGCCCACTGACTCTGCTTGCCAAACCCACTACCTCCGACAGGAAGTATTCAATATATAACTGCGTTATTTTATCAAGTTTACATCCAGAACATTTAATAAAAATAAAATAATTGTTTGTCGACTTAAAACGCCGTAACAACAGCTTGAACTAGCTGTTGTTACGGCGTTAAAGTCGCCCATAAAAAAAACGTTTTTCATTAATGTCGGCCCATGTCGGAGATCAAAATTTACTTCCGTCTGAATTAATGATTTGATTGGTCGTCTGATACATTTATTGACAGCCGCGATTGGTCAGTTACCTCGTGCTAGACTTTAAAATCCAAGTACAGAGTATAAATTTAGACCTTGTGTGTTACATGCACATTTTTGGCTAGCAAAGCGACAGCTTTGATAGCTTAAGATAACAGACGAAATTTTGAGGTCGTCTCAAAGTTCAACGAGTGCAAACTGCCATTGGAGGCTTAACCACTAAATCCATTAAATGCCTACGCCATTAAAAGTAGTTTTCATGTATTTCAGGAATATTGCAAACTCTATTTAAATTGTATTGAACTCTCTCACAAGCACGTTATCTAAGCCATTCCCTATCAATTCCGCTTTGGGAAAAAGGCTATGGAAAACATTGTGGGCAGTGAAGAAATTGCTTGTGACGAGCAATTTCTTCAATGTCCACAATGTTTCATACCCAAAAAGGAAACGTTTTCTAACTTCAACCATGCTTTGCTAGCTTATAGTACTTTCAGTACTTTGATTTAAGATTAAACTAAGCGTTACTTAACGTAACAAGGTTAATGCCCCTTTTATGTCTTTTTATTTGAATGGGTTTTTCATTTAATGCGCTTTGTTATGAGAAACTTCCAAGCACGGCGTTACGACCTTTTCTATGTTACAACTGCACAATACACAGTTCAGTGACAATTTGCGTGTCCAAGAACAAAACTCGGTCACAATTTATGCATTGATTCCCTATTAGAATAGAAAAAGACTGTCGTTCGCGAACAAATCTCGTTGCGGTGTATGCGGGAGCATGTTCTAAATCTTTGACAATTTGTGAGCACAACATGTTATCAATGTGGTCAAATGTCCACAGATTTACGAGTACATGTGAATTTGGACAAGTTAATTTTCAAAGAGATTAAGGTTGATTTAAATGTGAAAAAATGTTCTGTATTCTAAGTCTGGTTAGACAAAATGAATAAAAATGTTTGAGTAAAGCATGTTTCAAACTATGGATCTACAAGATCATTGGTTGATAAAAGGTCAATGTTTGTATATAGTTTTAACGCGACTGACCTTAGAAGACACAATATACTTGTAAATGGTATGCAACTTTCAATTTTTCCGTCGTGTTTCAAAGGGCATTCTAGCTGAGTTCTGAGTGAAACAGAAGATGAAAGAATAGATAAAAAGAGCCCAGATATGAAAGTCAAATTTGAAACAATATTGATAGACATTAACGGAGTTTCATGACTCGATTCTGTCTTATAAACTAAAAATAGGACAAAGCTTAATTTGCACCCAAAGGCAAAACGCACTTACCCATTCTTAAAAGCTCATTTTTACCTATTTCATCTATATTAACTTTTGTATTGTTATTTTCACAGATCGTTAATACGGAACTCTCATTTAGATACAAGACAACAAAGAGATGTGTTTATTGACTTGTTTGCCTGAAATTTTAATCTTCTGGCGAATATAAGGATTTTTGCATTTGTTTGTTGAAAAACGCTTAGGTCGGAAGGAGAAAATGGCAACGAATTCCTGGTCGAAAGCTGCTGGAAAAACGAAGGAGGTATGTACTGTTTCTTTTTTTTTTTTTTTTTTTTTCGATTTATTTGATAGTGTCACAATAGAATGATTAGAAAAAAAATACCGACATTAGTCAGATTTCAGTCTTTAGTCTATTTCAATGAGTTCGAACTTCTTCGCCTTACGGGTGAATTCGCCATTCTACCTCAGTGATCAATCATAGTACATTTAATTTGATTTATGTTCACTGTATTTGTACAACAGCTGTTCTGATAACGTATTCAGGCTTATTACGTAAATATAGCTTACAGTTAACTCATTACTAAACGACAAAAAATTTAGACTGGTTCAGAAAGGATTGAGTTGCAATTTACAAAACGAGTTTTATAAACTTTAAGATTTTCCAACTCTCTGGGTAGAAAGTAATGTGGAAAATGAAGATATCGCTTGTTGCAAGTAATTTCTTTCATTTTAATCAATATCGTTGTTATTTTCTTTGATTCTTCTGGAGGGATGTCAAGAAAGGCATCGTGTCGGAATGTATTAAGATAGAATGGCTGAAGTTTGTTCGTTGTAAGTTAGACTGTACGAATTGCTTTAACTGTTCACTAGCCTCAGGTATCGCATTTAACATCACTCGTTGAATAAGCTGTATTCACGACATTAAAGTCGCAAACATTCCATAGCAAATAAAACAAAAAATGGATGAGATACAGTTTGAATTGACCAATGGCGGCTGTCAATCAAGTAACTAGTCGCCCAATCAATCATTCATTTAGACAAGAAGTGGGTTTTTAACTCCTACATTGGCCGCCATTGTTGATGGTTTTGATAACCTTTTTGGTGGTTTGGCGACTTAAAGGTCGGATTTTCAAACTGTAGTTACGACGTTTAGGTCGCCAACCAACTATTCTACCATTTTGCAAAATGCTACTTACGATAAATTTTGCAAAGTAACGCCGTTTAAATTCGAAGCGGGACTTCCTGTTGGAGTTGATGGGCGTTGCAAATGGAGTAATTGGGCGTTTTGTTTTTCTTTTGTTTTTTTGTTTTTGTTAATTTATTTGTTCTTTTTTACATTTTTTGAAGAACACAATCTTTATTCATTTTCTCCTAAATTCTTTTCTAATTTTGATTTGCCACGTTACGGGATAAGGAACATTCCGGAAATTCCGCTGAACAGAAAGTTTGAAAGGGGAGATCAGTATGAGCATAGATCAATTGACTAATCTTGGTGGTCTATCACAGAATCAATCGACCAATCAAATCATTCATTTAGATCGAAAGTGAACTTTGAACTCCGCCATTTATGTGAAGCGTTTGTATTGGATTAGCGACAAAAACGTCGTAACTACAGCTTATGAAAGCTGTAGTTACGACATTTAGGTCGCCATCCAATTATTCTACTTTGTTCTTACATGCCAATGGCCATAAAGGTAGCAAAATCACGCCGTTTCAAGCCCGAGTGGAACTTCCCGTTTGAGTCAATGTGCTGGGCTAACGGAGTTAGTGGGCGGGGTCAGCGACAGGTTAATTAGGGTTGGTGTTTCAATAATGAAAGCATAGAACAAGAATAGAATAAATCGGACGGACCATTCTTCATTCAGACGATCTTGGAAGGCAGAAATCTATTTACCCTCAGCCCATGCAATCTGGCTAGGATCGATATTTTAAGTAATCCTTATTCAAATGAATGTGTTCATTTAAGTGAACTACCTTTTGTTTTATGGTGAAAAAACATTTGTCTTTTGCAATCTTTCTTAATTACGCTTGACTTGTTTATCCCTTTATGTCAGTCGTTTGTAAAAGCACAATATTTGGGAGTTGTCTATGAAAGGGGATACATTAAACAAATTTATCTCATAACACCTTATGAGATAGAAATAGTTGCGTGAAAATGTTTGATAGATGAAATTTCTGCATTGTTCATAGCACTTTCCTATATGTGTTTTGTCAATGCATAAAAACGAAGAATGTGTATGGTAAGAGCTTAATTGAAAACAATATCATCGAATACTTCTCCATTATTTTGATCTTGGATGTAATAAAATATGAATATTATTTAAAAAGGAATCACTTAACCTTTAAGAGATGTTATAAGTTGCTATACTACACTAGGTCATAAATGGCTATACTGCCATAACCGGCTATACTAAATTAGGTTATAAGTGGCTATACTACATTAGACAATAAGCACACTATATTAGGTCATAAACTTTTTTTCAAGAAAATGTCATAAGTGGTTATACTTCTTACTATACTACTTACTATACAATGTCATAACCGGCTGTACTAAATTAATTCATAAGTGGCTATACTTCTTCAAGCTTTAGTTACAACTTTAGGTCGCCAACCAATCATTTTTTGTTACATGTAACTGACCAATAGATATTGGAAAATAATGCAGTCTAATATCATACTACAACTTCCTGTCGGAGTCAGGACATGTTACAATTTAGTCCATTCAAAAACAATGTAAATATAGTACAAATGCTTAAAGAGAAAGTTTTCTTTTAACCAAACTAATGTATTGTAATATAACACCTTTGCTTAATGACTTGAAACGAAATGGAAATAACAATGACCAAACTCAAATAAAATTTAGAGAGAAGTGCTGAAAGTTTACTAGTTTTTGTGAAATAAAATATATTAGAGGCTTACAAAACATGCCGTTTTGTACGACGGCTTCCGGGCCGAGTAAGATCGCCTTGGTGTTGCTTTTACCCGCGCTGGGGGTGCACATTGCTGGATACGAAACGTTTTATTGGATGAAATCTAAAATCGTTGGCAGTGACTTGGACTTTTCTGTTGGGCTTTGGAAAGTGTATAACTGCTCGGTTAATCCCTGTTTGACGTTAGATCTACCCGACACCTACATTACACGTAAGTATGACGTCATTTCTCTTTGATAATGGTTTAAGTTTCTAATTGGTTGGACAATATCAGTAAAATAAATAAACTTTAAAATGTTTTTAAAAAAAGATAAGTTGTGGGTATGTTTCTTTCATTTCGCCCTACTTGACATACACTATACAAGGGTACACGTTTGTATGGCACAAAAGAATACTCTTTTTGAAACGTTTTTTTTTTTTTTTAAACCATTTCGCACCATTTGATACGGCGTTTCTTTTTTGGTATTTTAGACAAAGTTTGTTTCCTATTATTTAAGTATCCACAGGTAGTTAATGCTTAGATAGTTGTTCGGTCGTAAAACATTTTGAAAAAAAACCTAAAAATGATTAGTAAACAAACCTTTTAACACAGAACAGTAGCTATGGTAAAAGGTATCATATAGCATGGGCTACATAATGCTATATGAACAAATATATGAACCATTAGTCTTCTAAACAAAACGATTTAATCTTTTTTAATATACAGAGTTGATAGATCTTTTCTTTACTTACTTATTAAGTATTTTTTCCTATAACCTGATGTTCTAAGAAATTTTTGATAGAGTTTTTTGTTCTCTCTCTCTCACTCTCTCTCTCTCTCACTCACTCTCTCACTCACTCTCTCTCTCTCTATCTCTCTCTCTCTATCTCTCTATCAATCTATCTATCTATCTATCTATCTATCTATCTATCTATCTATCTATCTATCTATCTATCTATCTATCTATCTATCTATCTATCTATCTATCTATCTATCTATCTATCTATCTATCTATCTATATATCTATCTATCTATCTATCTATCTATCTATCTATCTTTCTATCTATCTATCTATCTATCTATCTATCTATCTATCTATCTATCTTTCTATCTATCTATCTATCTATTTATCTATCTATTTATCTATCTATCTATCTATCTATCTACCTATCTATCGATCTGTGTTTATTCGTCGGTCCACCTGTCCATTTGTTCATCCGTTATCGTTTACATCTTCTATCATTTTTGTCTTTTCTTACTACGGCGAAACATGTTGACACACCAACAATGAATTATAAGCGACAATCATATTCATCACTTGCTAAAATATTGATTTACGATATGAGGTCTTCAAATGCACTGGAGGAGGTGTCGGGTTTTCTCCTTACAGTATTAAAAACAGGTAATTAGTCTATTGCCTTCAATGGCGCCTTTGCAAGACACGATCTATTTCAAAGGCCAGGGGTCAATGTGAGGTTAATTTATCTTTAAATTGCTTTAGGTTTCTTTCAACATTTTTCAATTATATATCAACGGGGGCATGTCAATTTTCCGATGTACCCTGTACTCAACAAAATCACACAGTTTAATATACAGCGATATTATAAACAACTTAAGAAAGACAACATTTCGTCAATTTGCTACCAAACTGTCGTAACTACAGTTTGGTTCTAAAAAGCTTACGCTGCGATGATATGACAATTCATGGTGATTTAACCTATTCCATCATAAGCCTGCTTTTTTACGCACCTCAAGAAAAGGGCTTTGGAAAACATTGTAGAACATGAAAAAATTGCTTGTAGCAAGCAATTACTTCATTATCCACCATATTTTCTATCCAAAAAGACAGAAAATTTGAGAATTCTATCAACCTAAATGTATCGACTGCAACTTCTATCAACTTGGACCAGTCTAAAATTTTGAAGTTTCGTAATGGGTTAAACAAAACCAGGGATACTATGTGCTGGCATTTCGGATAACAACTCAACATGTTTTCTACTGAATTAAAGCTGGACCGCGACCATATAGAAGCTGATAGTGCGTAGGACTCTCAATCATTAGGCCCTCGGTCGCGGCAAATGTTCATTCTGATAATTGTCTCCTACCAATCAGTTTTTTATCGTAAACCTAGGTGAGATAAGCAGCTGTGGTCCCGAAAAGGATATAATGGTAGTAATTGTGTGAGAATACCAGAAATCCATGATTAGGTACTCCAGTCGCCACGAAAGGTCTTGAATACTGTTAAAAGTGGCGTTTAACTTTTTTTTTAAATAACTTGCCAATGTCTATACTCATATTTGTATAATCATTGTTAACTGCATTAAGAAGACCACAACTGCAAATATATGATTGCTTGTAGCAGTTGGGGCTAGGAAAGCATGTTATTGTGGTATTGGTGTATTGATATTGTGGTGCGAGACATACCAGGAATCCATTTTTAGGTGCTCGAGCCGCCACAATATGACTGAAAAATAATTAAAAGGCGTTAAACCCCATTCAAACAAACACTAGCGTTTCAATCGTTGGCTGATGCTTTCCTATTTCTACTCATTTATTTGTCCGATCTCTTATCTATTCTAATTTAATCCAAGTTAAAGATTGTCTGTAGAAATTACTTCAGTGGATGTGTTTAGATAAAAAACGGAATTAATAATGTAAACAAACAGATTTACCCTAGGTGCATTCTACAAGTGACTCAGTCTCTAATTCATGTAATCATCCCATTCGTTTTTATAAAGTTTGATTAATTATTTTCAGCGTTTCTGCACGTGACCCGAGCTGCGATGACCGTCCCTATCGTTTTGATACCTCTTGCTACAATTCTGAGTATTTTCTATGTGACGTCACCTGGAGCCCGGGCACAGAGCACAGCTGCATGGATCATGATGCTACTGTTTCTGTCAGGTAACTTAACTTTGTCCTGTTTAATCTCTGGTTTTTACGTCCTGAAATTTTATAATTGAGAAAACGTTGTAGAAAAGAAGAAATTGGTTTTCACAAGCAAACTCTTCTTATTTCAAAATATCTTCTACACTGTATTAAAATAAATTTTTCAAATTGAATCTACTTGCCAGAATATCTGTCTCCATTAAATGGTCACTAGGTCAAATTTTAGTAATGCACTCTAAAGGTCACATTTTTGCCTCAAATGTATTGATATATGGTCAGAATGATTCTCTGCATAATATCTTGGTCAAGTTCGTTATTGAAATATTTGAGGTCAAAATCTTGGTCTCTAGGTAAAGTCCTAGAAATAATCGTCTGTGCACTCTAGGGGCGACATTTTAGGTTCAAATCAAATGATATTGTGTTAGAAAGATAGTGTCCATATTATTTCAGATAAGTTAAATTTGGGTCACAAGGGGTAAAAAAAACTAGGTCATAAGTCAAATCAAATGTTAGCGTCGATGATATGTTAGTCAAGCTCAAATTTGGGTCAAATAGGGTCAAAAACTAGGCCACAAGGTCAAATTTTATAAATAATTTATTGCTCCTCAGGAGACCCAATATTTGGCTCAACTAAATTGATATTTGGTTAGAATGATTGGGGCCATAATATAGGGTCACAAACTAGGTCACGAGGCCAAAAATGTAGAACCTTTACAATCCAGAGATCACAATTTTGGCGTTATTGGTCAGAATATCTAATTTAAAAATATCTCAACTATTGTTCGAATTTTTGTCATTTTGGGTAAAAAAAGAAATAGGTCAAAACTGAGAAAAAGCTAGTTTTTAATCTAGAGGCCACATTTTTACCAAATCGACTGGATATTTTTTCAGGAGTTTGTCTTCATAAAAATCTTTGTCAAGTTTGATATTTGGTTACATCGGGCCAAATACTAGGTCATAAGGTCCAATCTAAAGAAATCTGCTTTCCAATTTACTTGACACTTTTCTTGCACAATTACCTTGAAACTTGGTAAGACTGTTTGTTCTTAGTTTCTTAGACATGGTTTGATAACAGGTCACTTTTGACTTAGATAAGGTCACGTGTGCTTTCTACTTTTATATTCATACTCAGGTGAGCGGTTTAGTACGGAAGCCTGTTACTGCCATTTTAACTTAAAACTAAGACATACGATCTTAGAATTTCGAGATTAGGAAAATGAACTTGGATCAAAGATATGAAAACTTAGAAAAAGTGGTAGTTTATAAGAAAAGAACTGCGGATATCGTTACCATTTCATAATAATGTTGTTTTTTTTTGTTTTTTTTTTTTTTCATTTTGGCGGCCATGTAAATATATTGCTGCTATGATTAATTATAATTCAGTGTTAATTATATACACATGACGTATGAATTGTTCAATCTATTATCTTTGTCTAAAAGTAACCCCTTAGGATGCCTCCTAACTTGGAACTTATAAATTAAACTTACAATATAGTCGACCTAAAGTCTTAATTCTAAGTTCTAACATATAAGTAGTACATTCTAATTCTCAATATCTAAGCTCTAAAAATAATGTCTAAGGTCTATTATCTAGTTTCTAATATCTTAGTTCTAATATCTAAGTTCTAATATCTAAGTTCTAATATCTAAGTTCTATTATCTGAGTTCTAATATCTAAGTTCTAATATTTTCTTTTTGATAGTAATAAAGGGAAAGTTTGACTATCGATAAGAAACTTAAATCAAAGGACCGAAAGTACTGAGAAGTTGGAATGCGCTGAAAGGGCAATAACTGTCGAATTCGGTTCAAATTCATTTATTACTTTCCGAGTAAGCCTCCCTCCTTTAAACTTATACCAGCATTCCAATTCGTGTACATTTTTGCACAAAAACATAAATCCACACACAGAAATCAAAAACTAGCATTGTCTTAACCCATTCCATGACAGTGACGCTTTTAAATGACCCTCGTTATGAAAGCGTTGGAAAGCATTGTGGAAAATCAAGAAATTTCTTGTTACGAGCAATTTCTTCATTATCCACAATGTTTTCTGTCCAAAAGATCAGGATTTTAAAGATTTCACCAACTTACAATTGTCGTCTGCTCCTTCTTGGAATTTGGACTGGTCTAAAATTTTATCGAGTTTGAAAGGTTATAAGCTCGTGTCACGCACAGCAAAATTAGAATTTTCAAGCATAACATTCTCCTTTTGATCAACGTGAACTCCTTTTAGAATCTTGGAAACAGAGAATAACAGCTTCTACAGTTAGAAATCAATGACCTCGATGATTATTTGACCCTCAACTCGACCAATTCTGTAACGATCTTACTAAACTCAAGTAGATTTTCTCTTCAAGTTTATGAGTATAGTGGAAATTTGCAGAAATTGCGCGGAAACTTGTTTCATGGTGATCGATTTGAAATACCGGTTTAGACATAGGAAAAAATATTTAAAGCATTGTGAGTAGAAATCAAAAAAAAAAAAAAAAAAAAAAAAAGACGTTAAAGTAATTGTAACGTAATTGTTTGCACATGGTAGTTTTGTCCCTTTCCCAAAAAATCCTATAATATGATGAAGATAGTATCAAATTATCTTCGGCGCCCTGTAGTCGCGCGATTTCCTTATTCGTTATTCGGCTTTAGAACCGTAAAAAATCTTAAGTAAAAAGGACCAAGCTGATAGCTAGATGACACTTGTTAAGAGTTTGATGTGTTATTATTGATTTAAACTTGTAAATAACGACATAATAAAGCGAAATTATTTAGTAATTAAGTAGAAAACGGAAGTTGATATGTTTACATTCTAATTTTCAAAATATTCTACTTTCGTCTTGCATCTATTTCATTTTTATTGAGTAAAACTGTAAATCCTACAATAATACAGTAATCCACCTTGAATCAAACAATTAAGTAGGATTTCAGAAGAATTTATTATTATTATGATTATGAGACAGTATGTCAAGTAAAAAACAGAGATTCAACAATGCAGATTCAGAATCTCGTTATATTATTTTGCAATAATATTTATACATATATTTAAAAAGATGTATCAAAATTACAAACAATTCAGCTAATTACATTCGCGTATTCATACAGTGTGATTAGGTTTTTCGGTTCATACCTCCATGAAAACAAAAAATATTCTCTTCATCTCTTAAAATAATTATTAAGATCCACGATTAAGTTGTTGAAATAAGATATTGTTTGCCGCAGTATATTTTGCCCCTTGCGTAAGCATTCCTTAAGTGTCTTAAAATAAGCATATTTTGAGACGAAAAAGCTTTTTTACCTTGGAAAAGGAAATCCAAGATCGCGAAAAAATAACGGAAATTTTTAATTTCTATTATTAAAACTTCGACCTTTTGGGAATGTAATAGATAGAATATTGACTGGATATTTTGTTTTAATGCAAAATATCTGTAGATAGTAAAATATCACCATTCCCTATAAGCGAGAATTGAATAACTTTACCGCCATACCGTGACCATTGTGATACCGTTGGTGCGCAACAAAAACCTTGTAGGTCCAGCTTTTATGAAGCCCACGGACCTCCGAGTAGGAAGTGTAACTAGGGTATCGAACCATTGCTTGCCCAAATGTAGGGATAAAATATGTATCATAATAATCTTTAAAGGGCCACATAAACGGATTTAACCAATTCCCACACAATAAAATTTTAGACCAGTCCAATTAGCGTCCAAATTCAAAGAAGTTGCAGAAGACAGTTTTAGGTTAATGAACTCTTTAAAATCGTTGTCTCTTGTGATAGAAAACATTATGGATTATAAAGAAATTGCTTGGAACAAGCAATTTCTTCATTTTCCACAATGTTTTCAAATCCTTGCCTATTTAAAGCCGTTTAAAAGCGTCATTGTTTGGGAATGGGTCAAGTAGCTATAAAAGATCTTTTGAATTAGTGATGGATTTCAACACTTCACTTTTGTTTGAATGAATGATTTGAATGATCAATCGATTTTTTGATTGGCTACAGCGATCTATCATCTAATAATTTAATTGTTAGTTTCGTCTATCAAAAACGAGCGATCTGATTGGTCGAAAAATTTAATTCATACCTCCATGAACAAAATTTTGAGTACGCAGCCATTTTGAATTCTTCCGCACAAAATAGTTCACTACAAAAAGGTATCAAAATTTGTTAAGATGTTGCATTTTTCGCTCGATGCTATTAAATTATAAGAAATGAAGAGAACAGTTTTTGTTTTCATGGAGGTATGAACCGAAAACCCTAATCACACAATGTATGAATCCGCTTCGCGTATTCATACCGTGTGAATAGTTTTTACGGTTCATACCTCCATGAAAACAAAAAAATTCTCTTCATCTCTTGATTGAAAATGTCAAAGGCCGTCTCATATGATCTTATTTTCCATTATTTTGTTGTATACTCACAATATATATAGAACGTACTAAAATTAGTCCACAATAAAATCGAAAAATATCATCTTGAGTAGAAATCGATCTGCATAGTCGTAACTCGAAACAAGATAATTTATCGGACCGCTACTTCATAATGATGTTCCTTGTTTATTTTTTCAGTTGCCTTTACTCTCGGCGGGGCCGTTATTTATGCGATCGACGTTCCCTCCCAACATTACCTTTTATGGTCATACGGCCTGACGATTATTGCCGCGTCTGTCTGCGTGGTCAGTGCCACTCTGATGATTAAAGACATCCGGGATTTCGACTACGCTGGGATACAGCAGAGAAAGATTGAGAAGAAAAAGAAGAAGAAGAAGAAGAGGGAGGAGAGGATTGAAAATATTGACAAAAGCGAGCTTTACAGATATTAGCTGGACTACTTGTATATAATGTGAATCGATTATCGGTCAACAATTCAGTCTTTCTAAATTGAATAAATTAGATAAAAGATATATAAAATGGTTGTTCGTTTGTTGGAAACGAAGCTTAAAAACTCCTCTGTACCTACAACCTATATTCTTCAAGGTGATCGATTAGGATAAGTAACGGATCGCTGGCATTGCCCTCTGGACTCCAACAGGCATTTTTGACTATCGAATGACGATATTTAGAAATGTTTATTGTCAATAACATGTAAAAAATGTAAGTGATTGATTGGCGACCTAAACAGCGTAACTACAGATTGAAAAGCTGTATTTAAAAGGTTTAAGTCCCAAACATAACAAAATTATCTATCATAATTGTAGGAGTTCAAAGTTCCTTTCCGTTCTGTATACTTTGATCGATCAATCGGTTTTTGATAGCCAAAGACCATCCGCCATTTTATCATAAACAAGTGATTTAATTTCTCAATAATACACAATACAATGATGAACAACATACATTCGGGGTACACTGCCACCGCCATAGTCTGAACATTTGAAGTGGCGATTTCATAGCAAATCCGGTTTCCGTGCCTCCTTTATACTTACACACTCCCGCCGGCAATAGACATTTTAAATATGAAGTTCAATGTTGAAACAAGTTTTTTCTAATCGAGCTTGTATCTGGTCGAATTTTAGTGAACAAGAATCGTGACTCAAGCGCTACCCTTAGCTTCCCTAAAAATGACATTAAGGATACGTTTACAGACAATTGGCACAATTTGATCGACATTTTAGACGTCAGCAGACGTTTTAGAGGAGTAGAATGGATATGAACAGCATTAAACATGTTCAAGCTCACATCTCTTAAAAAAATCTCTGTGTTCAGTTTATCGCCGGTGTATTTCTAAAACCTCGTAACTACAGCTTGAATCAAGCTGTAGGTACGAGGTTTTAGAATTACACCGACCATATATGAATTAAATGAAGATCAAAGTGGAAATATTAGTAAATTAGCATTGGCTTTCGAAGAAGATGACCGATATGCAATTTCTAATACTTTTAGAATTACACCGACGATATATGAATTATATGAAGAACAAAGTTGAAATATTAGTTAAGTAGCATTGGATCAGAAAGTAGATAACCGATATGCAATGCATTGTACCTTATACGTTTCAGCTCACACTACTTGGACAAAATTGTAGGCGACACAGACTTATAAAACATTTTATATCTTTTACAAGAAAATACCAAGCAAAACAATATAACTGAACTAGTTTTCCGAATCATTTAGTCTTGTCTGGCAGTCAGGTTATACTTTTCTTAGTTTTCATAACATTGTCATTTCATTACGGTATCAATTTTCATTCTTTCTCGGAAAATATATGATATGATTTACCTTTCCACTCGATATTCTAACAAAAAGAGTGACATTATATGCTCAAACTATTTGAAACGCTTTGTCGACATTTTTAACAAGAACGAAAAATCATTTTGGTTGGAGCGTATCATTTTATTATAAAAACCGGGTGTGGCCTTTTTGTTGTGTTGTTTTTCATAAAAATCTTGTAATACTACGGAACCTGAATTCAGATTGATTATATTAAGATTTCAACTCCTCGACACAGTGTAGCAGATATAATGAACAGTTTTCTGGATTTTTGACCGTTGTGAATGGATGCTTTTCTCATTTATTCAGATTTCTTCGACCATATAAACCATTTGACGTGTCAGATATCAATATAATAGACGCTATATTAAGACCATATTCTCTTTCGCTCCGCAGTGACTTTCTTAGCATTGTCGCGAAACCCGGAACTGTATCTGAAAGGGTTAACCCTTTCCTGTTCACACCTTTGATGTAGCGTCGCAGTGATTTTATACTTGAGAAAACATTGGGGATAAATAAGAAAATGCTTATAACAAGCAATTTCTCCTTTTTTCCCACACTATTTTCTACCCATACAAGTAGTTTGGTTTTATTCCAAAGTGCATCCAATTTTCAAGGTTGTCTGCAATCTCTTTCAAGTCGGACTAGTCTAAAATTGGAAAATACGGGAAAAGCGTTAAACAGGAGTTGTATGAGATTCAGATTAAAATAGAAAGCGCAGATGGTGATTAAGAATTATGTGTGGGCACGCGTTAAAACGTTCATAATGACATTTAGATCGGAGTGATACGATTTCATCTGTGGTAGAACTATATTACAATGTCTGGTCCGAAAAAGCATAAAAACAAAATACATAATCGGGAACTTTGAATGAATAGTTGCTTTTGAATGTGGAATTAAGCTAGTTCGGATTGTTAAGATTATTTTGGATACATGCGCCTAACTTCAAGTCAATTCTTTAAAATGTTTCTGGATTGGAAAGAATTTGATAGATTTCGAAAGGATACCGATAATTTTGTGGCAATATTTTCTATCGATCTATCGAAGGTCAGACTAGAATCTAACTACCTTAATGATTTGTCAAAACAAACTAATTTTAATTTAACCCATTCCCACACAGCTAAATTATAGACTGTTCCAAATTAAAAGAAGTTGCAGACGACAAAACAATAGTTGTTTGATTTGAAAAGAAAGGGCTATATAAGGTAGAAAACATTATATTGCTTATTTACAAGCAATTTCTTCATCCTCAAAATGTTTTTCACATCTTTGTCACATCATGTCCTTGGCGCGTAAAAATACGGGATTGCGTTGTAACGGGTATAATCGTTTCACCAGGAATATAATATAGGGAGTCTACAATCTTTTTCAACATTTTGGCTAAGGTCGTACATGTATGTATATTCGCGAAGGTGATATAAAACATTGAATACAGAGCCATTACTCAGATAAGTTCTATATACACAAGAATGTGATATGTTACGTTGTTTGGATATACAAAATCTGTAGACTTATATAAACTGAGGAAAAACATGATATAATCACTCATTTATTTACATGAATGTTAGTGAATTCCGAAATTAAAGACAGAGGTAAAAATGTTTAAACAGAAGCAGAAAGGTTCGGAAAAACGCCGAAAGAGCGTGGCTCATCGGATCAAAGCTACATTTCAATACCCCGCTCATCTTATTGACGTTCTGGAAGGCCTTGAGGTTTGTATATTATCTATAAATATTACTCGTCTTAGAGAAAGTGACAATCTGATCAGTGCGAAAAGTATCGACCCGAATCAGATTACACGAGACGCGCAGGTTGGCAGGGATCGAACATTTTCCTTTTGGTAGTGTTCCTAACGAGTAATGGTCATTCTACATTAACATATCGTCGTTGTGCAAGGACATGTCGTGAATAAAGCTTTATTCAAGCTGTATTTACGACATTTTGCTCGCCCAACTATGATATTTTCATTAGTGAAATGCTCACCCCCGTTGACCGGTGTCTGGCCCAATCCTACTTTCATCTACATGTTATTTGACGGAATAATTTCTAATGGTTCTGATGACCAAAGAAAAATTAGAAATGTCGCTGCTTTTCCAAAGGAAAAAAGAAAAGAAAACGGAACCATACTATACATTACTGTTGCCACTTGAACCCTGTCATATATTTGCTTGAAAGACTACGTATACCAAGGGAGATAACCACAAGTATATTTTTTTTCATTTTTGAAAATATATAAACATAAACATACCTTTATAAGTTCTGGGCATGGTTCAAGCACAGGGTTCTCGTACAATCATCCCAAACAGGTCGATTCATTGGATCAGTGACTAAAGGTATATCCAGACCTAAGCATAAAGTGACTGCAGCTCTTTTAATCAGCATTTATTTGACAGAAACATTGTTGATTCCCCTCTCTGTAATTATGGTATGGCTGAACTTGTTTGTTTGAATGGGGTTTTACGCCGCTTTTAACAATCTTTCAGTCATATCGCGGCAGCTGGAGCACCTAACAATGGATTCCTGGTATTTCTCACACCAGTACTACAATTCCGTCCTTTCCTAGCCTTCAGCTGCTATCCCACATAGGTCTACGATTATCGACCCATTGGTGAGAGACAAATAGTCGGAAAGGATAAGTGCCGCCGTCGGGAATCGAACCCGGGACCTCAAGATTGACAGTCCGACGCGCTACCAACTGCGCTTTGACGGCGGCTTGTGGTATGGCTGAAACAAGTGAACAGTTTTATTTCGAATATACAAACTATGATACTACAAGAATCAACTCTCTTTCAGAATTCGGTAACATTGACAAAACCATGCTTCTTTTTGTACAAGGCGATTTGACTTAACGCATCAATAAAATATTTTTCTTGAAGTTCATCATTTAAATAGATACTATTCTTATTCTAATCTTTGGTGATAAATAGAATGTATATGCAGTATTATACTAGACTACTACCGGTACACAAACTTTTTTCAATTTCAAATGAACACTCCGTTGTCTTACTTCTTACATCACTCTTCTTTACTTTTCTTTTATCTCCTCTCTTCCTAATCTTTATTGCTATAATATCTTTTTTCTTCAATGTTTATTTACTTTTGACGACTTGTACTCATACAATACCATCTTTATGGAGAAGAACTTTAAAGGCTTTGCTTTCGTTCTGATTCAATTTGCTGTAAATTTAGATATGTATATCTCAGTCGCAAATAAAGTATGTCTCAACTAAAGAGACTGCCCAGGTTTTGTTTAATTTGATTTTTAAGTTTCTCTATCAGCAAATACGACTAAATAAATAATATAATATTGAACAAATAAAAGAAAAAGATTTGACCAATTCCGATACAGTATGAAAACGGAAAATACTATTGCTTGTATAATTAACCATTTACCAAATAATTGCAATTTGACACTAAAACTGATAATAACAAAGGTAAAAAATGGGCGAATGGTTAGATTGCTTGTAATAAGTAACTACCGCTTTTCTTACGATGCAGTTTAACCCTTTCCTGTTCGATCCCTGTTTTATACGTCCCTGTGATTTTATGATTGAGAAAACATTGTAGCAAAACAAAAGAAATTGCTTGTAACAAGCAATTACCTCTTTTTCTATCATATTTTCTACCCTACTGAATGGTTATTTTTCAAAGTAAATCCAGTTCGGTTGTCATCTGCAAAACCTTTTAAATTGGACAGGTCTAAAATTTTGAAAAACAGGAAAGGGTCAAGCTTTCTTGTAATACTTTTCCAGTTGAAATAGCCATAGCTTTGATCGCTGGACATATCATTCCCAAATCTTCACTTTTGAAGATCCTCCTCCGCCCTCAAAAATACATATACACACACATAATAATCGGAAAGGGTGTGGTGGAAGTACTGGTGTGCGACATACCAGAAATGCATGGTTAGGTACTCCAGTAATCGCCATATGACTTGAATACTGTTAAAAGTGGTATAAACCCATTCAAATCAAATTGAAAATATTGTAACTACAGCTTAATTTAGCTGTAGTTACTGCATATAACTTGTACTTTAACGGAATATATTTCTGAAACATGAAGAATTTATTACTGTTCTAGATTATGACATTTGTTGTTATAACAGTCTATGGAAGATGATATTGCCTTAAAAAGTAGACATAATCTAGATCAGTTTATATGTATGGATGCTCACCTTTAAATGAAAACGTCCAATACCTAAAAGCCGCCGTCATATCGCCGTCGGTAGCGCCTCAGACTCCTCAACTTCAATCATGGATGTCATGGGTTCGATCTCCGGCAGCGGCATATATTCTTTCTGACATTTGTCTCTCACCAATGGGTTTGATAAACGTGAACCTAAGTGGGATAGCAGCTGAAGGCTAGGAAAGGATGTAGTGGTAGTACTGGTGTTAAAAATACCAGGAATCCATTGTTAGGTGCTCCAGCCGCCGCGATATGACTGAAATACTGTTGAAAGCGGTGTTAACCCCAATCAATCAATTAATCCAATATCTAAAAATAATATGACTACTTATGAATGCAAGAAAGCCTGCTGTTCTTTAATCACACATTTACTACCGTAACGAAAAATGAAGATTAGCTTGGAGGTAGATAAAGAAAAAAAAAAAGAGAAAACTGAGACAAATATTGCATAAATGGTATCTTTCAATTTCATACCATTTCGCTTGATGGTTGCGTTCCAGAAGGCGGCGGTCATGGCGCAATGATAGCGCGTAGGACTCCCAACCATAGGATTCCGGGTTCGATCCCCGACCGCGGCAAATATCCTTTACGATATTTAACTCCCACCAATAGGCTGATAATCGTAAACCTATGTTCGATGAGCAAATTAAGACTCGGAAAGCATGTTGTGGTAATGCTGGTGTGAGGAATACCAGGATTCCATGACTAGGTGCTCCAGCAGCCGAGAAATGGCCGCGTAGTGTCCCTGCATAAATCGGGGTTGGTAAATACATTCGGGTATAGGATTTGCATGTAGGCGTACTGAAATTGGTATTTTATGTAGGGGGGTCAATATTCGTTGTGACACTTGCTTCTTAAGAACGAGTGCCTACTTTAGTTTGAAAATCGTGAAAGGGTTTATTATGTTTTGATTTTTTGTTTTGTGCTTTAGTCTGACATGTCGTATTGCTCGAGTCTATTAGGTGAACTCAAATAAAGATGGTTTGTTTGTTTGTTTGAATGGGGTTTTACGCCGCTGTCAACAATCTTTCAGCTATATCGCGGCGGCTGGAATCCTGGTATTTCTCACACCAGTACTACCATTACATCCTTTCCTAGCCTCCAGCTGCTATCCCACATTTGTCTACGATTGATCAAGTTATTTAATTTTACGTCAATCTCTAATAAAGGGAAAGCTGTAGTGAATTACATTTGTGTGTCGAAAGACTCTTTCGTGGATTTCAAGGTCGTCATCGATTACCGTAATATACACGGTATACTTAGTCAGAATTCAAGAATACCAAATCGTGCTATTTTAAAAGCATATATTGGCATCAGTCCCACAGGTCACAGGTCAAATACTTTCCTGTGTACGGATACCAAATTTAAACTCAACAGAATTGCAGACAAATTTATGTCGAGTACTGTAACCGCCAGTAAAGATATGATCTTCATATGACCTTTTTGCCCCGAGCTCATTTTGTTCGTCTGCCTAAAAGCCATCGTGTTCTATGTAACTCACCAACGATTTATTTATTACACAACTATAAAGTTCACTGATTAACGATAAAGGGCTTATCCCCCTGTAATTCAAAGGAATACGTTTGTCCGAGTTTGGTCTTTTAACCTATTCTCAATCAATCCCTCCTTTTATGCCCCTTAAGAAAAGACTCGAGGAAAACACGATTGAAAATTAAGAAGTTTCTTGTCACAAGCAATTTCTTCATTTTCAACCTTATTTTACTTCTTAAAAAAGACAGAAACACTCAAACTCCTCCCAGCTTGAAATTGCCGTCTGCAGTTCTTTTGAATTTGGAACAGTCTAATTTTTTCATGTGTTGGGATGAGCTAAGAGGGGACAGCTAATAGCCCTTCTCCAACGGGACGGAAATATTGTAGAATCGAATACAAGTTGGAATAAACTGTGAAGGACAGGTATTTTAGCGAAGCATAGGGACCAGGGGTCGAGTTCGATTTTGCGGACCTAGCCACACTAGTAACTTTCTCACTCGTAACATCTCTGTTCAGATCGGCATGGGATATAGACCGATTGTGTCGGATGTAATTGTTTGTATTTTTTGCTTGTTAATGTTTTTCATTTTTTTTATACACATGTCATTATTTATCTATTAGTTTTATTGTTACTTGTTATTAAAACATTGTGAGAAAATGAAAAATTGAGACAATCTTTTTTACCCTCTTTTTCTACAGCCGCAAAAAAAAGGTTTAGAGAACGTTGTGGAAAATGAAGAAAAGGAATGTTTCAAGCAATTTCTTCATTTCTCAAAAAGTTTTCTTTCCTGAAAGACAATGAATGTTTAAATTTTATTAACTTAGAACAAACTAAAACGTTGTCGTGTGTTATAAGGCCGCAGTCATATCGCAGTCGGTAGCTCACCAGACTCCTAATCCTCAATCATGGGATGTCATGGATTCGATCCCCGGTGGCGGCACATATCCTTTCCGACATAAGTCTCTCACCAGTGGGTGGATAATCGTAAAGCGGAGTGGGATATTCAATGTGATAAGGTGAACTGAACTCACCGAAAGATCAATTACTCTGATACATATTCAACCTTTTTTTGCTGAACCCAGAATATTCCAATTTTAGCAGGAGATGTAGACAAAGAGCATCCTGCACATAAGTGCAGTCTGATCTTTGTCTACACCTCCTGCTTGTAATTTTCCGGTGTTTTGTTCTTTCATATCTCTTGTTATTTACTAAATATATATCTTAGTATCGTATTGTCCCTTTCATTTGTCTGTCCGTGTGATATCATTTCTTGTGTCTACATCTTATCTTGCAGTTATGATCAGAAACGATAATGAATCAAATGCAATCAGTAGAATACTTTCTTTTGTAATTGAGTATTTATCAATCAGATAAAATTGCTTTTGGGCAGATGTGAGTTAAGTTTGGTGGGTAATTTTTGTACCCGTTCTAGTGTAGAGTACATGTAACATGACCACTGAACAACAACATCTAAATTAACCGAGAGTGCTCGTAGTCTGTTCTTTTCAGTTTCTTTGCAATTCTTCCCTTGTAGGTCTTGTAATCATTTTATTACTTAGTTGACATTTTCAAGAATTGCAGACAAAACCTTTTGGGCATCAGGTGTTTTGTAATGTTATAACAATATTTTCTAGATTTAAACGATAAATTGACTTAATGAAAAAAATCGTTATGAATAGAAAAATAATGCTGAGATGTGCATTGTCAAAGCAACAGTATTCCTTTGTTATAAAATTAAGAACTATTTTTAGGCTACATTTCAAGTTTTTCGGACTACGCAGCCGATGCTGGCATGTTACTTTGATAGATACCTAAGATGTAAGCTCTTGTATCTGTATATCTAATATGAAACATGAAATTAACATCATGCAGTAAGTCTTTTATTAAGCGACCACTCAAGGAATGGCTAAAACGTGGTCTTTGAAGAAAATGGTCACTAAATTAATTACCATAAGACAGAATTTTAGACTAGTTTGAATTCAAAGATGTTTAGGAAGATGTTTAAGTTTATGAAATTTAAATTTTGTTTATCTCGTGAGGTAGTAAACATTGTTATAATGAGGAAATCGCTTGTAACAAGCAATATTTCATTTTACACAATGTTTTCAAAAGTTTTCTTTTCTTGAAGCGTCTAAAAGGGTTATTGAGGGGGAAAGAGTGAATAGATTTTAGTCACAAGATTATGATGGATTGATTTTACTTCATACCTCAGATATTGCAGATTCCTCACTCAATCCCTTGTTGTTCAAACTCATTAAAATCTTCCTATTAAGACGATAATGATGAGCTCAATTAACACAGGAATTGATTACGATATTTTTCTTGAAAATTTTTGAACTTCTCTAAAGCTTATGGTTTTCAGAAAAATTATTGATTTTGTTCGCTTATCAAATATGGTCGGTTAACAGATGTGGCCGCTTAAGCAACATAGATATAGTTCTTTGCAGTAGAAATATTTTTTGTATAAAAAACTCACTATAGTTGACTACAGTTGAATTCTCCATCAGTTTTGAATTTACTACAGCAGGTCACAAAATAATGCATGGACAGCGCTTCAATCTAAAATGTACAAACGAAACAAAATTCGACTGATTTATTTAACGATAATAAAATTTCAAGGAATAACGCATGAGCAAATTATGTGGAATATGTTTATAATTTTTAATAGACGAGTAATGTTGGAACGCAAAGTGTTGTTTTTTTGTTTGTTTTTAATATCAGACGCTTAGATAATTGCGTTGAATCTATCTTATATATCTTATTCAAGACTCGTGAATATTCAATGAGTTTCAGATGACAATCGTATGTGTCCGGCGCAAATTCCTACTATATCCGCCGGATCTAGAATCGTACCAGACAATTGACTAATCGCGGGTGTCGATCAAGGAATCTCTCGACCAATCGAAATATTCATTCAGCCCGGAATTCAGATTTAACCCCCACAATGACCGCTATTTGTTTGAAACAGTTTGTTGTTTGGCAACTTAAACGTCTTATCTACAGCTTATTCAATCTGTAGCTACGGCGTTTAGGTCGCCAATCAACGATTCAACCTTTTGGTTGCATGCTACTGACCATAGCTTTTTGCAAAATAACACCGTTTAAAATCTAAACGGGGCTTCCTGTAGGAGTCAATGGCCTTGGCCAACACAGTCAGTTCGCGGGGCAAGCGATTGGTTAATTCTAGAATTACGCAAGGAGGTTATCGATTTTTCACCAGGCGAATTCTTTGGGCAAACTAGGACTCATTTCGGACAACGTAGGGATTAGAGAAGAGTTATAATAGATGTATAAAGTGGGAATCATTTTCTTTTTAATTACAACTTTGAGAAAACAATATGAAATTGAAGAAATTGCTAAAACTATCATGTTGTATATTCATTTCCGACAATATTTAATCTCCGAAAAGATCACATTTCCTTACTTTGATCAGCTGAAATTGTCGTCTGGAACTTCTTTAGTTTTTGACCAATCGAAAACTTTGTTGTCTTGTTAACGGTTACTTAAAACAAGAGCACCTCCCGCGGGTGCCAACGCTCAAATTCAGGTGCTTGATAATGCAAAAATTCTACGTCGAAAAAGGGGCATAACTCATACAAAAACGCTTTAAGAGTTATCCCCCTCGATAGTCTAGATAGCTCTTATGATGGTCAATACACATGCCAAGTTTCATAAGGATATGAAGAGATATGGTCAAGGTTAAAGTTTGTCACACCAACGCCAACGCCGCCAAGGTGATCACAACACCTCGGGTTTTCTTCGAAAACAGCCGAGCTAACTAGTAAACCCGATTACGGCTTTCTATTGTTTCTCACATAAATACAACCCAGAACCGCAATCCTAGTCAGGATATGCCCATTGTGAAGAGCCGACAAAATACTACTCGTGAATAATACATTTTCTATTTTACAGTTAGCGCGGCTATCATCAGAACGAAGATTAACTCATAATCGAACAACAATTATAGTTGGGTTTAGATAGGTCGTAATCAATTCAAAGTGCATTTTGCTACAAGATAAAAAACAATCTATTGTTGAATAGAATCTGAGGAAATGAGTAATCATATGTTTAAGGTAATTCCCCATTTTCTCACATTTTTTCCAGTTAAGCCTTTAAAGTGCGAGGTTGTGATTACACACTCCTTTTTGCCGAAAGTGTGTGAAAAGCAGCAATTACTAAATTTCATTTTGTGTGTATGTTTGAACTTAATCGATTGGTTGATTGTCTGGAGCTTAACGCAACTTTTAACAGTTTTCCAGTCATATCACGGCGGCTGGAGCACCTAACAATATACTCCAAGTAAATTCTCACACCAGTACGACTACTACAATCTTCTAGCCTCCAGCTGTTATCCCACTTAGGTTTACGATTATCCACCCATTGGAGAGAGACAAATGTCGGAAAGAATATTTGCCGCCGCCGGGGATCGAACCCATGACATCTCATGATTAAAGATTAGGCCGTTGGTATTCAAACTTCGTATTGTTTATTAGGTAGCTAGCAATTATGTTTGACCAAACCTACCCGAAAAGTCAAAAGTAATCACAATAGCAATGTGACGCTTTTTCCATTTACTCATTTTATCAAATCGTTTCCCGGTGCGTGTATTTCTTTTTAGAAAGAGAGTTAACATTAGTAAAAACCCAATCAACAACACTAGTTCATTCTGCGTTTCCAACCAATGTTACTTTGCATCTGATTCTTACGTTGCGCAGATACAATAACATATTCTTACCCTGTCCATTTTGCACTCGGACAATTGACCAATCGCGGAATCAAAGAATCAAGCGACTAATCAAATCATTTATTCAGCCTGGACCTGCGCATTCAACTCCGACATTGACCTTCATTTTTGTTAACCTTTTATTTGGCTTGGCGACTTGAATAAGCTATAGTTACGACGCTAAGTCACAAGCCAACTATTCTACTTATTTATAACATGCTACTGACCATAAATTGTACAAAACTACGCCGTTAACATACGAGGCGGAACCTCCCGTCGGTGTCAATTGGCATGGCCATTGGAGCATGTTGGCGAGGCCAGCGATTGGTTAATTCTCACTACGCACGGCAAAGTGAGAATTCTTAAGTCGTGCAGGACAATCTTGGAATTGTATCCATTATTATTTTGCACACAATATATCTTAATCATAATTCTTAATCTGTACAAATATAGACCTGACTTTGCCACTCGGTTGAGAGTACACATGCAGAAAGGGAACATCACTCCTCCGGGAACGTATATCATCATATAATCCATTACCACACAACAAAATATTAGACCAGTCCAAATTCAAAAAAGTTGCAGACGAAAATTTTAACTAATTTAATTTCTAAAATCTTTGTCTTTTGGAGTGGAAAACATTGTGGATAATGAAGAAATTGTTTGTAACAAGCAATTTCTTCATTGTCCACAATGTTTTCCATAGGTTTTATATTGAGGGGGTGTTTAAAAGCGTCAGTGTGTGGGAATGAGATAACTCCCTTTTTTACCATCGCGGCAGAATGGTTGAATATGATTAGATAAATGAACTAGTACATAACAAAAACACTAATAATAGATTGGAGTAATTTTATAAATAATCAGGACAGGAAGATTATCAATATACAGATATACACGTTATAGTGAGTGAAAAAGGGTCAACTTTGTCGGTACAGTTACGTATAGACAATAATGACCTTTGATCATTCGCTATAACTTGTACATCTATAGTCACACCACTTCACAAACGTACATTTATAAACAAGTGTACATATATTCCCAGAAGGGCTATTAAAATGTAAGCTTTGCCGGCGATTCGCACTAATCATTCTCTGACAATACTGACTATTTAATGTCGTGAATAATTGAAATCATGAAACACTTTACCTTGTGCCGGTTCGTGAATGAATTAAAAACAAGCTTAACAACCTTTATGCAAAATATCAAACAAATACTTTTTCGAAAAAAAAAAAAAAAAACCTGAATGTTGTCAGATATTTTTGTTGCTCTTTTTTAAGAGTTGAAAGTCTACAAACATTCATTTGTTTCATGCCGTTGTTAATAAGTAATTTTTACTCATTAGTAGAGTTCAAAAGCATCTGCGAGCGCATTGAACATGGTGAGGAATCAAACATAATCATGTACATGTAAACTCCGTTGGAGCTCTCGTTTCATTCGGGTGTAATGTTCAATCTAGGATACAGGCGTAGTGTGCTTTTATTGACGACTTACATTATATTTGTAATTGACCTGAGCCTTCAACTGCGACACTGGCTGCCATTTTTGTTAAACTTTTTTGTTTCTTAGATGACATGAACGCCGTAACTACCGCTTATTCAAGCTGTAGTTACGACGTTTAGGTCGCCAACCAACCGTATTTTTTGTTATATGCTACTGGTTATACAATTTGCAAAATAACGCCGTTAAAAATCGAAGCGGAACTTCAGGTCAGAGTAAATGGGTGTGGCCAACGAAGGATGTAGGCGGGGCAAGCGATTGGTCAATTGACTCAGCCTACATTTACAAGTTTTTTTTTTTTTTAGGATAAACTCACCGGAACAATGGTTTTATATGACCGAAATGTCGAGTTGTATTTGACTACGGCCATCCGTCAGTTCTGTCTGTTCGGATGTCTACTTGTGCGCGCAACTCATCTGACGGTTTTGGTTGGAATGAACTAATGTTTGCTAAGAATAATCTGTGATGTCTAGTTATGCATGAGACAAACGGTATCTTGATATTGTCGCTCCGGATTTATCTGCCATTGTCTTAGTAATAAGATCTAAAAATCACAGTGTCTTTTCACTGACAGACCCTCGGATTAATATGCGCGTATATGCGAATGCTCATTTTTTACATCCTGAGGTGTAATTCAATAATTTGGATACGAATTGGCCAGCATGCATGTAATTATTCTTTTTTTTGTGTGTGTACTTCTAAATTATTTTTTAAACGTTTTATACTCCGCTAAGAGTATCGTGAAATTGATTAATTAAAATGACTTTAGAAAGATTTTGGAATAGATTGGAAGAGTGGTATGAGCGAGTGTTGAACGACTTGATTATTTCAACAGAATGAACGATATGAAATACTCTCTCTGTAAAAAAAAAAAAAATAACAATAATAACTTTTGTCTATCATGTATTTCCATATTAAGACCAGCCGATAAAATCACGGAATGTTTTGAGCAATGTGAATGAAGTTTTGAACGTTTAACCGATTCGAATTAGCTATTTAACACATTCACAGACAATTCCGCTTTTTACACCCGTAAAGAAAACGGCTTAGCAAAGCAAGAAGTTTGTCATTCTCAACATTGTCTTCTATCAATTAAAAACAATATTTCTTTAAAATTCCATCAACTTGAAATTGTTGTCTGCGATTTCTTTCAATTTGGACAAGTCTAAATTTCTCACGTCTGGGAATGGGATAAATGACATAAATGGAACGGAGAACGAGAGGTTTTGTACATGTATCAGATCCAATATCAATAGTATTGACATCAATTTCATTGTGAAATGAAATGAACTTACACCTCGGAGTTTCGCTAGAATGTCACAAAAGGAATGTTTACAAGCAATGATAAAACTATGAGACAAGATTGCGTGTTTTGTAAACACATGACAAATCATTGGAATATATTGTGTCACAGCACGCGGTGTTAATTACGACAGTCTGAAAATAACCAGCACTAAAGAAAAGAAGCTTAACCTTTCTTCAGACTGTTGCGAAACGCAAGCAGTTGCCTACAACCAAGGGTAACGCATGCGCTTTTTTAAAGGAACGAGAAACCCTGAAGTGATTTAGTTTAGAGCAGAGTTAGAAAAAAAATCACTTTACTTCCCTTGCAATGGTTTTGATCCCTCTTTTAAATCTGAGCAAACATCGAGGGAGTAAGGGTTGATTATGGGCGTGTAGCGTTTTCAGTCTACAACATTAATTAAATAGTCAAATCCTTTAAGAAGCATGGGAAGTAATTCTCAATCAACGACACAGCAACTGGAACGGTCTAGTAGCATTTCTGACTTATATTCAGTGCTTTCAACGTTTCAATTCCAGAATATGGCCAGCTCCAAGGGGAAATTCTGGAGGCACCGAGGAGGGTCTAGTCGCATGAGCTTGACGTCGAGTAAGAGCAAAGACTCTACAACGGTGAGTAAAGTATTCTAGTTTCTATTTGTTATTTTCTTTTTAGAGTGACCATACAAACAAAATCAAAACTTCAAACTTCGGACATATCATGCTTTATGTTTGAAATTGTAACCTTTTCCTGTATTGCAAAATTTTAGATCTGTCCAGATTCAAATGTTTTTCAGACTAAAATTTAAAGTGGATTCGATTTAAAAAATAATAAATCAGTAGGCTAGGAGATATTGCGAAAAAAGAAGAAATTACTTGTTTCAAGCAATTTCTATTTTTCTGCAATTTTTTCTCATCTTTAAAATGTCAGGGACGTTTCAAGCATTTCCTTCTTTTCTGCAATATTTTCTCAATTAAAAATCCCAGGGACGTAATAACAAGGGAGTGAACAGGAAGGGATTAAGACTTCACACTTCAAGCTTTAATCTTCACACTTCAAGTTAATATGTGTGAAGTTTGAAACGTGAAGATTATACTTATGAGGTCATCACCGATCTTTCGTACTCAATGAATTAATATTTGAAATGTAAAGAGGATGCGCCATCTACACAGGCTAGTCGGAGTTGGAAACTGTATGTTCGGAACATTGTTTCTAAATCTCAACTTTTATAATGAAATAGAAGTATTCACTATTTCTTTCATTCTTTCTTTGATCGGTTGACTTATTGATGGTTTACTGGGCAACCCCAATTCAATAAGGCAGTTCGTCTAAGTTTCAAGCCGACAATGGTTAACTTAGATATGGCTAAACGCTACCACAAACGTGGTAAATAGATTATGAGTCTGCACCCGGAATCATTTAAAATCTAGTATTTTCGGATAAATGAATTCAAGGCACTTTTATTTTCGGATCTTTGCTGGTTATAGGGAACTGTTTTGAAAAAAATAGACCTGTCCAAATTCGAAGGTTTTGCAGACGACAATATAAAATCGATTTTATTGTAAAAATAATCACTCAGTAGGATAGAAAATAACTGTGGAAAAAGCAGATATTGCTTGTTACAAGCAATTTCTTAACTTACAAACTGTTTCTCAAGAATAACGGAACGTAAAAAACATGGGTTGAACAAAAAGGGTTAAATTTGGAAGTTATTTAGCGTTCTGTTTCATAAATGCAAAATGAAAATGAAAAAAAATGAATTCGAACTGGAAAACAATTTTTCATTCGGCAGAGAACATCATGGTAAAAGAAGGAATTGCATTGAACAGGTATTTTCATCTTATTACTCCGATATTGTCTGTGATAGTTTGCTTCAGAACCGTTGGTTTGGTTTAAACATATTTTTTTTCACATAAAACATGAAATGGGGTCGGACCACAAGTTCTAACAACTTAGTATCGGCCCTTCCCCTACAATACAAAGAATATTGACAATGGCAACTATATAGAATATACATACATGTATACTAATAAGAATAGTGGCAAGTTCGAATTGAGGGAGAGATTAGGAAGGTAATTTGGAAGAAAAATGAAAAGTTGAATGATATAATAAAAAAGGAAGGTAATAAAACTATAATCAGGGAAGAAAGAAATTAAAAGATGGATAGATAAATTAGATATGATGCTCTGAGACCGTACCAATTTTGTTTAATTATTATTATCATTACTCTTAGGTTACTGAAAGCGCTTTGATTGTTTAATAAACGCGTGAATTGCTTCGATTATAAGGCAGTTGTCATTTTGATTAAATCTTTCGTCTCCAAACATCAACATTTTAATATTAAGAGGTAGAAATGCTCTCGTAGATCTGAACAGTACATTTCTACTCTCAAATAGCAGGTTACAATTTAGAAAATAATGTTCAGCATTTTCCACACCATCTCCACAGACACATGTTGGATCTGATTTTAAGTGATTCAAGTAAAGATCATTATTTAGATTACTACAATTATTCCTTATTCGTGCATGTATGACTGACAGATATCGGTTTCCAAAATAGAAGAAAATAGGAATGCTAGCCGGCCTATTCATTCTTCTAATTGTCGATTTAAAAATACCAAAAGATGAACTTTCTCTTATATCTTGATTAACATCGTTCCATAGTGATATTGAAGAAGGAATACACGACCTTTGCAATAAGCGTGTTCTCGTTTGAATGTCTTGGCTGTTGCGTAAGTCGTAATTAGACCTTTGACCTACAAGCGGAGGGATCAAATCGTCTATGTATTGGGGAACGACCCCAGTTGAAACTTTATACATAAAACACAATTTAGCATTCGTACGCCGTGACGATAATGTTTCCCATTCGCACTCTTTATATAAATTTGCTATAGACACTGATCTTGTCAGACCTGTCACGTTACGGGTAATTCAATTGAATTCGAAGAAGTGAGGGAGCAAGAGAGGGAGAAGAATATTCTAGAATTGGTCGCACGTAAGACAGATAGATTTGGTTTAGTGCTGCCCGTGTGAGGGTAAACTGGAGTCTTCGCATTATTTGCAAAACTTTAGTTGCAGATTCTAAAATGCTATTTATGTGATTTATCCATTGTCCATAACTACTTAGAGTTACACCTAAATGTTTATGATGATCAACGATATTTATTCGAGTATTGTCGAAGAGTAGAGTTGGATTTATGTAATCTTTTTTATTAGTAAAAATTATTGCCTCGGTCTTATTTGGATTAAAGTCAACTAGCCATTGTTTTGCCCAACTTGATACTGTTGTAAGATCTTGATTAATGATACCCTCTATATCATTTAAAGAAGTCGCTGAGTTGTACAGAGAACTGTCATCTGCATATAGTCGTGTTAGACTTAGTAAACAATCTGTAGTATCATTAACATATAAAAGAAAAAGTAAAGGTCCTAACACAGAACCCTGCGGTACTCCTACGTCTAGAGGTAATAGGTTTGATTCAAATGAATGAATCACCACTTTTTTTTCTATTTTTCAAATAACTTTTAAACCAAGAAAGAAGGTTATCACTGAATCCATTTTCTCTGAGTTTGAATACGAGACCCTTATGCTATACTCGATAAAAGGCTTTGGATATATCACAGAAAACAATATCAGAAAATTATCCATGGTTTGACATATATGGTGGTAAATGTCTATAAGCTGGTAAGTTGTTGAATGTTTTGACAAGAAGCCAGATTGGTATTTATATAAAAGATTATTTGTATATAGGAAGTTGTAAGCGTGTTTGAAAATGATTCTTTCAAGTACTTTTCCACAACAACTTAAGAGGGACACAGGCCTATAATTAGAAGGAAGGGATTTATTCCCTTTTTTAAATAAAGGTGTTTCGGTTGCTGTTTTCCATTCGTTAGGAAAAATTCCCCCAGAAAGAGAAAGATTAAACAAAATACCCATTGGTTTGCTAATAGTACTGATGCAACCTTTCAGCATTCTATGGCTTATATTGTCAGGGCCACTAGCTTTATTTATGTCAATGATTTTTATGATATCTTCAAATTCAGATCTTGTGACTCTATCTATATCTAGTTAGTTTCCAGTTTTTAGATGAATATCTGGCAATATCGTATTACTATCATCTACCTTTGATATTGATGTAAAGTATTAGTTCAAACAATTAGCCTTATCTTGTGAGGAAGTATGCCAAATTTGTAAATCACTCGAATCGGCTTGACAGAGTGGTGGAAATATTGATACCGATTTATCTCTTTTTAGAAAATGTTTAATTATTTTCCAAAATTCTTTTTTATTGTTGCATTGGAGGTCTTTCAAATGTGTCTCTAAGTTAACAAAGAAGGTTTCTTTCGCATGTTTTTTCATATTATTTACTGTATTGCGTAGACGTTTATATTTAGACCAATCGGTAACTCTTCCTGTTTTCTTAGCAGTACTTTTCATTCTATCTCTCTTACGCGATACTCGTCTTATCGCACTATCGTACCACGGTTGATCATCTGGGCGTATGCATACTTTTTTATGGGGAATACATTCAGAAACGAAGCTCATAAATATTTTAGTAAATAATTCGCAAGATTCATCAACGGATCTATTAAGCAGAATATTCCAGTCAAAGTTATAAATTCTTTGATTAAGTAACTCAAAGTTTGCTCTGCTATAAAGCCAAATAGTTCTCTCAAAACACTGTTGCAGCTTATAAGAAAATGGGATTGTTATATACGTGGCACAGTGGTCACGTATTGATGGTGGTAATTGAAGAATTCCGGTATCGGAATACTCCATATCAATCGGAATCATTATAGGATCAAGTAAAGCGTTTTGTCTGGTTGGCTCATTGATTATATTAATCAAAGAATTTGTGATCAAAATATCTTTAAGATTATGAAAAGAGTTATTGAATAAATCTTCATTTAAATCTCCTAATATAATGGCATTTTTAGATATCTGTAAAGCAGCTTCTATATTGACATCAAAACTTCTAAAAAAAATCTCTGTAGGCAGTTTTTGGACTATAGAAAACACCAATTAGATATATTGTGGGTTTTACTTTAATAGATTCGTGACAGTATCCTTCAAGATCAGCAACTCTTGAATGAACAAGATCTTTATTCGCATAAACCAAGATACCTCCGCCATGGTTGGTTCTGTCCTTTCTATAAGGAGTATCAAAAGATTGTGATAACAATAAATTATCTTGGGTAAAGACATCATTGAGGTGAGTTTCAGTAAAGCATAAAATATTAAAATCTAGAAATTCATCTTTAATAAAATTAATTTTATTTCTAATGCTCCGCATATTGCAATGAAGAATAGCTAATGTCGAATCATTCCTTCGTGTCAGAGGTCCTGGATTAACCTCAACATCCCAAGCCTGTAAAATTATAAGCCAAATGAACATGAAGAATGCGACCGAGCACATACCATTATTAAAAAAGGATACTTTATATAGATTTTCCCATGTATACGTGGCTATATGTTTTATAAGGTATACTAACCAAATAAGCAAATTGGGAAATGTCAGGCGCTTATCTAAATAACCCAAATATAGTTTGCAATCAAAAAGCCCAATGGAAGCTCTCCATGTATTCAAGTCATTACCCATTGGGATGTTTGATGATTTTTATATAAAGTTCCAAAAACCGTTAGAATGTGGGTAAGAGATAGAAAGAGTCTCTTGACAAACAGTCATTAAGTTTACATTATACACGTTTATCTTAATTCTTCATTATTATTATTGTTGTTTCTATAATTGTCTTTTCCTAGATGAAAGCGTATTCCTTTTCAACTAGATGACGCCTCTTAACACATTGCCAGAAAGCAAGATTTTAGACTGGTCCAAATTGAAAGGATATGCAGACGACAAATTAAAGCTTATGAAACTCTAGATTTTTTTGATGTTTGGGGTAGAAAACTTTGTGGATAATGACGAAACTGCTTGTTCCACAATGTTTTCCAAAGCTTTCCTAGGGGCGTCTAAAAGCGTATCTGGGTATTACTACTCATAAATATGTTTGACTGTCACATATACAAAGAAGTTGCAGACGATATTTTTTTTTTTGAAGATTCAAAAATATCTGTCTTTTTTGTTAGAAAACATTGTGGGTAATAAAGAAATTGCTTGTAGCAAGCAATTTCTTCATTTTCTTCAATGTTTTCTGAAACTTTTTTCTTGTTGTATGTTCTAAAGTTGGATTGTGAGAGAATATGTTAAAGCAAGAATTTTGCGATCAGAAAAAACAACAAGATTATGCCCTATCGGTGATAATAGTTAGTGATAAATCAGAAGACTTTCCTGTCGGAGTGCAAAGTTAAGATGACGTAGCTTCTATCTGTCCATTCTACAACAATCGTCTGTTGGCGACCAAACAAATAAGTTTGATTTATGATTTTATAGTTGCCCTGCAACGCATTTATCATTTGCAAATTTGATGCAAACGAAAACAAAACAAAAAAAAAAACAAAACATTTAATCGTGTTGTTAACGAGAGTTTCAATAGAACGCAGTAAAATAGGAAATGTATGGTATCCACAGTTCAATAATAAAACTACTACCCGTTTTAGTGGTTAAAACCTATTTATTTACATCGATTGGGAACCAAGTCTTTCAACATAGATAAATTCCTCTCGATTCCGCTTCCTGAGAATAACCAGTTCTCGCGCTTATTATGCGGGCCAATTACAGAACCAAGAGCGATAGCTGTTCCTGGAATCGAACTCGGAACCTCTTGATCGAGAAACCGACGCTCTACCTCTTGACCACGGACACCATATGTACGCAAACACTATGGACACTAATTTATCAAATAAAAAATATTTGATTTGTCCATTATCAAAATAGAAAAACCTTTTCGAAATGTGAAACTGTTCTTAAATTCTCGACTATCTCGATAGTCGAGTGGTACAGGTCCTTCACTGGTGATATGAAAGCTCACAGGTTCGAGCAAAAATACCAGCTGGGTGTGTTCAAGGGCCAGGTGCTTTATAGCCAGTCTAGTCTACCCAGCTTTAATGCTACAGCCTCTCTTTTAGGGTCGAGAAACCATCGAAATTGTGGGTGTACGATAGCGACTCGATAAGCTTAAATCTTTTTTCGTAGTTGAACTAAAATAAACTAGTATTAAAGAATCACGAAATGATGAAATAGAGAATGATGTTCTATTTGCTCTTAGAAACGGATTTGGGAATTTCTATGCACGTGCGTAAAATTCGAGGCCGGAGACCGATAACTATGTGTACTTGCATGACTATCGCCTTTGTTGTTTTACAGACACGATATTGTAATCTGTGTCCGAAGTATATCTCCAAGAGTATAACTTTTTATCATTATAAACATTCATGATATTTTTCCTATTTCAATTTTTCATGATAATCTGTTCAAGGTCCGCTTTAAAAGCTTCATGTATTGCCAGGGATATTAATTGATAACTTTTTAAAGAAAATTGCAAGTTATTGGTTTGACCCTACAACCCTCCTGTTTTAAAGGCTGTTAAACAATGCCCCAACTATATCCGAAGCATATCTTAGTAAGTTCTCGAAATAGTCCTACTTTGGCGTACGGCTGCACGTATGTGCAGTCTGATCTTACTCAACACTACTCGTTTGCTCCTGTCAAGCCAGAATTCGAGACTAGACACTGTATATGCCTGTATATGTCGCATTTTTAACGTTGAACCATAGCAAACCAAACGAACCACAGTGTGGGACGCTTAACGCATTACCATACAACACAATTTTAGATTGGTCCAAATTCAAAGTCTATAAAATTTTAGATTTCTTCAACTTTCTGCATAGAAAACATTGAGGAAAATGAAGAAATTGCTTTTCACAAGCAATTTCTTCATTTGTCACAATGTTTTCCCAACTGTTCTTCTATTGGGACGTCCATAAGCATCACTGTGTGGGAATTGGTTAATGGAAAATACTACAATCAAGAAATAATTTGACATTTACATAGGTCGAAGCACCATCTAATCAGACGGAGGGAGTGTTTCGTTGAACTCCTTTTTTAATCACAATATAAAGCAAGTTGCTGGATTGAAAAATGTAAATCCATTTGAAAGACATATAACAAGCTCATCTATTACAGTATCATGATTTATATACCTCTATAAGAAAAGAATATGACGAAAATATCTTCAACCATTTTTCGTTGTGGAATGGGTAACATGATGTACGGAAATTCTCATTTATTTTTATTACAGATTCCCTGATAGTTGTGATGTTGAAAGATTTTGGCAAGGTCTGAAAATTACGAGACTTTTTTAGATGCAAGAATAAGTTGTTTTTTTTAAATCTTATCAATTTGTTGCTTTATTCAGCTGTGATATATACCACTTATTCAATTGAGTGTGCGAGTTTTGTTGTTGTTTTAAACGTTTAAACTATATCACCTTGTGTAAAAATGGGTCTGGATTACGACAAGTATATTATTTAACACAATTTTCACGGATGAACGTCGAAAATGATGTAAAAGCTATATGCCCGTGTTGATGAAAGTAGCAGGTACCAGTCAAGGGCAGATAACTTCGACCAAAAAATTAGCGTAGATAGGTACCTTGAAATTATGTCTACAACTCTACGACTTGTTATTCTGCAACAAATATTGAAAAGACCAAGATTTCTTGGTTGGTAAAATAGGCATGTGATGCACTCGAAACCTCCACTGGTTGATCGCTGGTCATGACGTGGAGTTCGTCGTGCTTGCGTCCGTCCGTCCGCCCGTCATTTGTTACTTTAAAACTCTTTCCACAGACAGTCCTGAACAGAATTCAACCAAATTACACAGAAATCATCCTTTGGTGATCCTCTATCAGATCACTTCTAAGACTTTTGATCTGATAAAAAATTGCTTATTTGGGTGGGGCCAAAATTCCATAACTTTGAAACCTTTTACAATCTTCTTCTCAAAACCAGTGGATGAATTTCAACCAAATTTCATAGGAATGATTCTTTGGTACCCTATGTCCGATTTCCTCAAAGAGTTTTGATTGGATGAAAAACGAGGCTTTTTGTGGAAGGGTTTATTTCCATATATGCTGTATAGTGAAAACTTTAAAAATATCCAGCCAATGGATTTCAACAAATTTTCACCGACACCATTTATTACATTTCTCCAAAGAATTTTGATCCCATTATAAACATGGCTTTAATAGGGATGGGGAATAATTTCCATACATGGTCTATACTGAAAACTTTTTCATGGATTTTAAACAAATTTCGTGGAATGATTTTCGTGCAACTCTTTGTCAGATTCCATCAAACAGTTTGATCGATAAAAAAATAAATAAATAAATAAATAAATAAAATAAAGTGGAAAATTTGAAAAATCTTGTCATTAGTTTTCATCTGACTTTAGTAAATGAATTTAACATAACAAGACTTGACTTTTTTAAGACAATGAAAAGTTTAAAGAAATATTTAAAAGATTTCTGTGACTAATTCACTTGTCAGATGTATTAATGATGATTAAGTTCATATTGAATTACTAAAAACAAAATTTGCTTCATCAGTACAATTAGGCCTGTGGAGCAATACAGGCGCTCAAGCGCCTCTAGTTATTGTTTTGCGGGCCTAAACGTCGTAACTACAACTATTCAAGCTATAAATAAGACTTGTAGGTCGCCAACCAACCATTTCATTCAATCAACCCTTGTCATGCTGAACCCGGAATATTCCGGTTTTGGCAGGAGGTGTAGACCAAGATCAGCCTGCACATAAGTGCAGTCTGATTTTGGTCTATACCTCCTGCTTGTAATGTTCTTACCAGAGTTGTTTATGAAATTGATTTCTAAGAGAAATATTGATTTTTGAACAACAAGTACTATCAGTGCTTTCAGCCCTTTGATTTTACAGCGATTCACTAAGGTAATTTATACAGCATGACAAGGGTTAACATGTTTGCAAACTGTTGGAGGTAAGTGGGCGGAGCTAGTAATCCGTTAATTATTCAGACGTTGATTTCTGTATCATTATAGATGTTTACAGGAAGGTAATTGAGGTGTAGGAGAAAACGATACGTTCAGTTTTCTATTGTATGCAAATTTTAAGGAATTATTCACCTTTTCACTGAAAGGATGAAGAGAATATTTTTTGTTTTCATGGAGGTATGAACCGAATAAACTAATCACAATGTATGAACACACGAAGTGTGTGATTAGATTTTTCGGTTCATACCTCCATGAAAACAAAAAAAATATTCTCTTCATGTCTTATAATTTTATAGCATCGATCGAAAAAAACAAAAGCTTTACAAATTTTGATACCTTTTTGTATGAGACTATTTTGTGTGGAGGCATACAAAATCGCTGCGTGCTCAAAATTTCGTACATGGAGTTATGAATAATTTTTTCGACCAATCAGAACGTTCGTTTTTGATACACAAAACTAAAAATTAAATAATTATTTGATGGTTTTGATGGGTAATGCTAGGTAAGTCAATCAAACTTTGAAAACCACAAAGTGAAAACATAAACATATCAAACTGAAAAGGGATCAGTCATCCGAAAAAATCAATTTTGGAACTGCAAATTTATTGGAAAGATCAGAGGTCAATCAGATATTCTTTTTAATGAGAACAACCTTATATCGAGGTAAAAAGGCAATTCAAAATTCGTAGCTTTTACAAAGCACGATAATTTTTTTATCCTACTCAGACAGCGCAGGCCGCCGTCATAGCCCAGTCGGTAGCGCGTCAGACTCCTAATCTTCAATCATGGGATGTCATGGGTTCGATCCCCAGCGGCGGCACATATCCTTTCCGACAATTGTCTCTCACCAATGGGATAATTGTAAACCTAAGTGGGGTATCAGCTGGAGGCTAGGAAAGGATGTAATGGTGGAACTTTTGCGAGATATACCAGTAATCCATTGTTAGGTGCTACAGCCGCCGCAATACAACTGACATTTTGTTTAAAGCGGCGTTGAACCCCATTCAAACAAACAAACAAAAAACGTTTTCTCTTGCTGGATCACAATTTTAACTTGTTTCAACATAGCCAATAGTAAAAGATCTGTTCCGAATAAAGATATCCGCGCATTAGTCTTTAAAATGAACGATAATTCGTGCACACTGGGTCATTGCAAGTAACCTTACAAGACGTATGCAATTCAGCAGATTGTCAACCAACTACTAACCTAAAGTTCAGAATCTTCGATCCAGTAAATTGCCCCTTAGTTCAGTTTATTATTATGAATATCAGAAAGTATAAAGATACAAGATATAAGATAGTTTATTGACTTAAACCTTACAGTTTCTCGTCAAATGAGATACAATTCACAAAAAATACATCAAATTGCATTTACAATGTACACAAACAAACGATAGAATGGATCTATGTACAACTTGGAAGAGGAGCTAAATCAAAGATATTACAGTTTGGATATTACTTCAACTAAGTACTTCTTGAAAAACTTTCTTTTAGGGTTTTCGCTAAATTTAAAAGAATGACTCTGTTTTTTGTATTCAAAAGAGAAAGTAATTTCAACATGTTAGGGTGCTTCTAATAGTATCTTAAGCTCTACTGGACGAAGGCCACTAGAGCTATAGCATTGGCTTTTTCCCGTCCGGCGTCCGTGCGTCCGTGCGTCCGTCCGTCGTTCGTCCGTTAAACTTTTCCTTGTTTACGCGATAAAGTCCACAGTTTTCATCGGATTTTCTTCAAACTTTCACAGAATGGTTGTACCAACATAACGATCGTTCCTTTCGAAATTGGGTCAGATCCGTCAAGAAACACGGGAAAAGGGGCCTAATTAAAACTTAATTAAAAAATCTTCGTTTACGCGATAAAGTCCACAGTTTTCATCGGATTCTCTTAAAACTTTCTCAGAATGATTGTACCATCATAAGGATCATTCCTTTCGAAAATGGGTATGATCCGTCAAGAAACACGGGAAAACTGGCCTTATGAAAATTTAATTAAGAATTTAATTAAAAAATCCTCGTTTACGCGATAGAGTCCAGAGTTTTCATCGGATTCTCTTCAAACTTTCTCAGAATGATTGTACCATCATAAGTATCGTTCCTTTCGAAAATGGGTTTGATCCGTCAAGAAACACGGGAAAAGGGGCCTTATGAAAATTTAATAAAAAAATTTCGTTTACGCGATAGAGTCCACAGTTCTCATCAGATTCTCTTCAAACTTTCACAGAATGATTGTACCAACATAAGGATCGTTCTTTTCGAAAATGGGTTTGATCCGCCAAGAAACAAGGGAAAAGGGGCCTTATGAAAATTCATTAAAAATTCAATTAAAAATTCTCGTTTACGCGATAGAGTCAACAGTTTTCATCGGATTCTCTTCAAACTTTCTCAGAATGATTGTACCAACATAAGGATCGTTCCTTTCGAAAATGGGTATGATCCGTCAAAAAACACGGGAAAAGGGGCCTTATGAAAATTTAATTAAAAAATCCTCGTTTACGAGATAGAGTCCACAGTTTTCATCAGATTCTCTTCAAACTTTCACAGATTGATTGTACCAACATAAAGATCGTTCCTTTCGAAATTTTGTATGATCCGTCAAGAAACATGGGAAAAGGGGCCTTATGAAAATTCAATTAAAAACTCCATTAAAAATCCTCGTTTACACGATAGAGTCCACAGTTTTCATCGGATTCTCTTCAAACTTTCTCAGAATGATTGTACAATCATAAGGACCGTTCCTTTCGAAAATGGGTCTTATCTGTCATGAAACAGGGGAAAAGGGGCCTTATGGAAATTTAATTGAAAAATTCTTGTTAACACTCTAGAGTCCACAGTTTTCATCAGATTGTTTTTAAACGTTCACAGAATGATTGTACATCATAAGGAATGTTCCTTTGGGATTTTTGTCAGATCCATCAGGAAACGCGGGAAAAGGGGCCTTATGAAAATTTAATCGAAAAATCTTTTAAGAAATACTCTTTAACACTCTGGAGTCAATAGTTTTCATTGGATTCCCTTCAAACTTTCACAGAATGATTGTACTATCATAAGGATTATTCCTTTCGAAATTTGGTATGATCCTTCAAGAAACACAGGAAAAAGGGGCCTTATGAAATGTTTAATAAAAAATTCTCATTAATAATCTAGAGCCAACAATTTTCAACGGATTCTCTTCAAACTTTCACAGAATGATTGTACCATCATAAGGATTGTACCTTTTGGAATCGGATATGATTCCTCAAGAAACAAAGGAAAAGAGGCCTTATTAAAATTTAATTCAAAGATCTTTGTTAACACTCTAGAGTCCACAGTTTTCATCTGATTGACTTCAAACTTTCACAGAATAATTGTACCATCATAAGAATTGTTCCTTTCAAAATTTGGTATGATCAGTCAAGGACCACGGGAAAAAGGGGCCCGATAAAAACTGGATTGAAAAAGTCCTCGTAAACGCAATAGAGTCCATAATTTTCAACAAATTCTCTTCTGACATTCCCAGAATGATTATTACATTAAATTGATTGTTCCTTTCGGAAGTAGGTTTGATCCATCAAGTTTCATGGGAAAAGGGGCCCTATGAAAATTTAATAAAAAAATCTTAGTTAACACGTAATGGCCCTAGATTTCACCTGATTGACTTCAAACTTTCACATAATGATTGTACCATCATAAGGATTGTTCCTTTCAAATTGGGTCTGATCCATTGAGAAACATAGGAAAAGGGGCCTTAGGAAAATTCAATTAAAAAAATCTTAATTAATGCTTGTAAGTCCACAGATGAAATGGGGTTGTCTTTATACTCAAACAGAATAATTATACTTTTGTAAGAAGAGTTCCCTTTGGAATTGGTTCAGATCCATCAAGTAACATGGGAAAAGGGGCTATATGAAAATTCAATTAATAAAACCCTGTTAACACAATAAAGCTCACAGCTTTGATCAGATTTTTTTGAAACTTTCACAGAATGATTGGAAGGTCATAACTATCATTCTTTTCATAACAGGGTTTGAACTGTCATGAAGCACAGGAAAAGGGGCCTTATGAAAATTTCATTTATAAATCCTTGTTACAAAGTCCAGAGCTTTCATCGGATTTTCTTCAAACATTCACAGAATAATTGTACAATAATAATGATTGTTGATATTTGCATTAGACCTGATCCGTCAAGTATCACAGGAAAAGGAGCATTATGAAATTTGATTTTAAAATCATTGTACCACAATAAAGTCAACAGTTTTCATCAGATTCTGTTAAACTTTCACAGAATGATTATTCCATCATGAGGATTCTTTCTTTTCAAATTAGGCGTGATCTGTCTAGTATCATAGGAAAAGGGGCCTTTAGAGAATTTTATCTATAATCCTTGTAACCAAGTCCAGAGCTTTCATTGGATTTTATTCAAACCTTCACAGAATCATTTTACAATAATCACGATTGTTGATGCTGACATTAGACCTGATCCTTCAAGTATCACAGGAAAAGGAGCCTTATGAAAATTTTATTTTAAAAATTTTACACCAAGATAAAGTCTGCAGTTTTCATCAGATTCTGTTCAAAATTTCACAGAATGCTTCTACCATCATAAGGATTGTTTATTTCCAAATTGGGCCTGATCTGTCTAGTATCAGAGGAAAAGGGGCTGTATGAAAAATTATTACCAAATCCTCATAAACACAACAATGCCCTCAGTCTTTATCAGAATCTCTGAGACCTTTAATAGAATGATTGTACCATCATTTGGATTGTTCCTTTGTAAATTAGGTCTGATTGGTTAAGTGACACAAGAAAAGGGACCTTATAAAAAATTTATTACAAAACATCATTATTACAATAAAGTCCTCAGTCTTTATCATTTTCTTCAAACTATCATTAGGATTGTTCCTTTGTACATTGGGTCTGAATTTTTAAGTTTCACGGAAAAAGGGGCCTTATGAAAATTTTGTTACAAAAATTCTTGACACAATTCAGTCCACTGTTTTCATTGATTCTCTTTAACTTTTAAAGAATGATTCTACCTTCATTAGAATTGTTTCTTTTGAAATTTGGTTTGTTCTGTAAAGTATCATGAGAAAAGGGGCCCTCTGAAGATTTCACTATAAACTCATTAACACAATAAATTCCACAGATTAAACAGATTGATTGTACCTTCATTCCAATTGTTGATTTTGACAGTGGATCTGACTATAGCAAGGGTCACATAAAAAGGGGCCTTATGAAAAACTCTCTTAAATATTCTGGTTAACACAATGATGTCCCTTGATTTCACCGGATTCACTTCAAAATTTCACAGAATGATTGTACAAATACTTAGATGGTTCTTTTCAGAACTGGGTACAATCCATCAAGTATTATGTAAAAAGGGGACATATGATTTTTTTTTAAATATTCTAGTAAACATAATGAATTCCCAATATTTCATCGGATTCACTTTTAACTTTCATAGAATGATAAAACCAACAGTAAAATATCACGGGAAAAGGGGCCTTATGAGAACTTGAATTTAATATCTTTGTTAACACAATAAAGTCAACAGTTTTAATGGATTCTCTTCAAAGATGCATGGAATAATTGTGGCATTCGAAACACAGGAAAAGGGGCCTTACAGATTATCATTCAAAACATTCTTGTGTATGTGATGAAGATCACAATCATTATCAAATTGTCTTTTAAATTTCACAGGACAATTGTCGGGTTGTAAGGAAAGTTCCTTTTGGAATGAAATTGATCCATCAGAAAACACAGGAAAAGGGGCCTTATTGATTTTCATTCAAAACAATCCTGTTTATGTGATAAAGTCCACAATTATTGTCAGATTCTGATGAAATATTCACAGAATGATTGTTGGGTCATAAGGTAACTTTCTTTTGGAAATGGAGTGGATCCGTCATGAAACATGGGAAAAGGGGCCTTGAGGATTGTTGCTTCAAATGATAAAGGGGACAAAGCCCCCTTTTTTTTCTTTATGCATTCTTCTTTAAGCAATTAACTTCCTTAAATATCAGATTTCTTTAACGGAAAACTTGATAACCAGTAGAGCGTCTCAGGCCCTCATGGGCCTCTTGTTGAAATATTTTTTTTCTAATATCACTGAATAAAGGACACCCTAATAAAGAATGGAATTCGTCTTCTGTTTCATTCATATCACATGCTAGACACAACCGCTGATTTCTATAAAGAAAGTATAAAACGTTCGAATAGAGAACGGTGTTTGAACTTGTAGGTCTCCCCGTATTCTAGGAATATTTGTTATGGACCATGCGAGCGAGAGAAGCGGGTACAAGAAGATCAGGGTTCATACGCCCCTAGTTCGTCTATGAAAAGACATTCTTGATTCTTTAACGTGCCCAGTAAAAAGCACCGATATACGCGTAGCTCCCTCTTGGTTTAATACCACTTCACCTCTAGTCTGTCGCGTTTGGGATTCGAACCACGGATCTAGGATTTGTAGTCCTGCGTTTTATCACTGGACCACCGCGCCGCCAAGGAAAAGAGAAGGGATTAAAAAACAACTATATTTGTTATGTGCTTTGCTGATTTCAATTAAGTCACACATATCATATTCCCCATAGAAATAGACAATACGATACAACAGCTTTCTGAATTTACCATGGAAACGTTTTGTGGCAATCTCTCCTATAGAAACCGATAGGTTACAATTGATTATTATTGTTACATGTACATTGTATTGTTTAAGGGAGACAAATCTAAATTGACAATTAAGGTACACGGATAATCAGTTATGAAACATCATAGGATATCGGCCAATGTCTCGCACATCAAAATTTTAGACTTGTCCGAATTAAAAGAGATTGCAAGTGACAAATACAAAGTTGGTCTAACATGACAAATAAGGACTAGGTGGGCTAAAAAACACTGGGAGAAAAGAATAAATCAATTGTCTCAAGCAATTTCTTCTTTTCAAAATGTTTTCCAAAGCTATATTTCTTCAGATAAGGTAGGACTGTGTGGTAATGGGTTGAGATATCGTTAATACACGTGACTATCGTATTTCGCGAAGTATTCCATTTATTGCGTCTATAGTCATGATATGAAGGTAAATTGATGTACCTGATATGCGTTTTCGATGATTTCCATGTATTGCCTCTATAGAAATGATATAAAGGTAAATTGATGCATCTGATTTACGTTAATCTTCTCCTACACATTTCTACTTTTTTTTCAAGAAAAAACGTTGGAAAACATTGTTGACAATGAAGAAATTGCTTGTATCAAGCAATTTCTTCATTGCCCCCAATGTTTTCTTCCACAAAAGGACGAAAAAATAAAATTCCATTAACTCAATATTGTGATCCGCAGCTTCTTTCTATTTGGACCATTCTAAAGTTTTGTTGTGTGGGAATGGGTTAAGCAGCATCACGTTACCACGCCCCTCTTCTTTTTGTTCCTCATTTGGCTTGTTCATAGTATATATTGCTGTATGGCAAATAAATAAAAAGGCTGATTCCCCTTGTATCGAATTTAATTTCTCGAATTATAGCTTAAGTCTAATGATAATCCTAAATCACATTATAAGTTGAATCCTGAAGAACATGGCGTAGAAAATACGATAGAAAGAATGTGACCACAGTAACGACCAAGAAAGACAATCGTGGTGAATTGTTCAGAAGGGTTAATTTTTTTCCCCTTTGTCCATAAGTTATTTGACAACTGCAGTTATTTTCCTTCATAAACATTATTTAATTATAACTGCCATTATTGCATGTATAATTGTTTTTATGCGACGCTGAAAATTAATATTCAAGTCTAAATTAATGAAATTATGTTATGTTATGTTATAATATTTTCATGATAATTTACTGATCGCTGGACAAACTCACTGATCGCCGACAAGATAGTTTGACAGAGATTTAAAACGACGTTAGTTTATATTATTCAAAAAAGGGAAAAAAAGAAAAAGGTAAATCCAACATTGTCGATTGAACTTAATGTCGTAAGTGGCTCGTTCAAGCTGTGGTTACGACGTTTTTGGTTGACAGACCAATAAAAAATGCTGAACATACATGTCTGACACCTGAGTCACTTCCTATAACCAAGGTACTGAAAGTATTGTAAGCTAGCAAAGCATTGTTTTGTTCAGTAATCTTCTTTCTCAAACGTTATCATGATAAAGTAACCAAGGAGTTTACCCATTCCCACACAATCCCTCCTTTTTACGTCCCTCAATAGTTGTGGCAAAACAATGTGTAAAGCGAAGAAATTGCTTGTTACAAGTAAATTCGTCTTTTTCCACTTTGTTTTTGACTTAAAAAGATAAATATTTCAAAATTTTCAACAATTTGAAATTTTCGTCTGCAGCTTCTTTGAAGACTCTGATCAGAGTCATTTTGAAAATGATGTGCTAAAGTTAGATAAACATACCTAGGAAATGAACTTGCATGCAGATTTTGCAATAATACATAAGAACTACTTTTTATGGCGTAGACATTTAATAGATTTAGTGTTTAAGCCTCTAGTGGCAGTTTGCACTGGTTGAACAATGAGACGACCTCAAAAGTGTGTCTGTTAACTTAAGCTATCAAGGCTCCCGCTTTGCTAGCTTAAAATGAATGATTTGATTGGTCCATCGACGTTTTGATTAACAACGCCGACTCACCAAATACGAATGTATCGAAGTAATCTTTAGAGTTCTCTAGATTTCGACAGAGCGAGCCGTGAGAACATCATGAAATAACATATCATAGACACTTTAGAGGTTATTTCAACTTAGATTATAACATCCTAAAACTGTAATTTCACAAGGTATTGCAATAATTTCGTCGTTCAAAACCGATAATTTAGGTGTCAAAACCTAATCATTCATTTGTGTTTTGATAATCTCGGATACAATACAGTAATTGTGACAAAAAAAGGGAAGATATTTCCTAATTTTATAATATTCCAGACCATTCTTTTTCAAACAATATTTGTATTGCTTGACCAATTTCCTGCATGACTGGACATATTTAGACGGGTTCTAATTAAAGAAGTTCGAAATTCATTTAGGTTGACGAAATTTTAAGAAAAAAAATCTTTGTAAGAGCAATTTCTAAATCTTCTACAATGTTTTCCAAAGTGATATTTTTGTTGTTGTTTTTTTTTGTGTGTGTGAATTTGTTGTTGTTATTGATGGACGTAAAAAGACATTGAGTGATATTGTATTAAAAGTTAAATATCAAGAATTCTCCCCAACTTTACTGTTAGTATTATTCACGTTTTTTTAAAAGACGATATGACAGTTTTGTGTGACAATGGGTATTATAATTGGAAGTACACCAAACTTCATTAACGATACTGAAATCCACCTGTGCAATTTTGAAAAACGAAACCCTGATATATGGTGACAGCACGTGACAGGTATGAAGTCCAGTATCCATGGAAACAAATTCCGCCAGAATCGAGTTTCCGATAGGGAAAAAAATCAAAAGCGGAATAGCAATGTATTTGGAGATTTTTGTCCATATAAGATTTGCCCCCGTCATAGCGCAGTAGGTAGCGCGTCAGACTCCCAATCTTCAATGATTGGGTGGATAATCGTAAACCTAAGTGGGATAGCAGCAGGAGGCTAGGAAGGGTTGTAGTGATAGTACTGGTTTGAGAAATACCAGGAATCCATTGTTAGGTGCTCCGGCCGCCGCGATATAACTGAAATACTGTTAAAAGTGGCGTTAACCCTATTCAATCAGTAAGTCCATATAAGATTTTATTTATTTCAATAGGTCTGCACCAATTGAGATCGTTCAACCTATACCTATAAAAGTACGCATTTAAGACGTTTTCCCTTTTTTTTTAATCAATTAACCCATTCCCACTCAGTGTCGCCTCTAGACGCCCCAAAGGATAAAAAAAAAAACAACCTTTGGAAAACAATGTTGAAAATGAAGAAAGTGCTTGTTACAAGCAATTTCTTCATTTTCCACAATGTTTTCTACCCAGGAAGTTGAAAAAATCCAACTTTTCATTAACTTTAAATTTTTGTCTGCAACTTGTTTCAATTTTGGGAAGTCTAAAATAATGCTGTCTGGTAATGGGTTAAAGCATGTCATCTTCTTCTTTATCATCATCATTTTTATTATGATTTCCGCCGCCAGAGCTCAGTCGGTAGCGCGTCAGACTCCTAATCTTCAATCAGGGGATATCATGGGTTCGATCCCCGGAGGTGACACATATCCTTTTCGATACGTGTCTCTCACCAATGGGTGGTTAATCGTAGACCTGCTCATTTAGGACGTCTTACAACTTTTTTTTTCAATCCATTAAAAAATGTAATATTCTTCTTTATCATCAACATGAATAATATGATTTCAAACTTCAATCCCTATAAGAGATGAAGAGAATGTTGTTTTTTTTCTTTTCGTGGAGGTATGGGCCGAAAAATCCAATCACACTAAAACGCGAAGCGGATTCATGCATAAGTGTGATTAGGTTTTATGGTTCGTACCTCCATGAAAACAAACATATTCTCTTCATTTCTTATAATTTTATAGCATCGAGCGATAAAAAAAAGCTTTACAAATTTTGATACCTTTTTGTATGGGACTATTTTGTGCGGAAGCATACAAATCGGTGCGTGCTCAAAATTTTCTTCATGGAATTTTTTTTTACCAATCAGAACGCTCGTTTTTGATAGACGAAACTAAAAATTAAATTAAAAGAGTTTAAAGAATTTCGAAGTCTATTCGTAGTGGCGTCGTTTTTTAATATAATGATTGTTCACCGGAATGAAATAGCAAACTAAAATGAAAATAGAACCTTTATATACATGTATGTTATTACAAGACCCTTTGCCACGCCCACTGACCTCCATCAAGGCAATTCACATTAAACATCAAAAGACGTTAATTTGCAATGTATTGATAGAGAATATCAAATGGAACTGAAGACGTTGATGGGAGACATGAGCGTCGTAAATACAGTTGGAATAAGCAAAACAAAATTGACGGTATATTTATTTGGTCAAATTGAATTCTGGCTGCTAACTTAAAGAATATTATTTTTTTTAGCTGAATTTGTAGATGTACTGCAAATTTAGGCATTTTATCCGATTGGGGGATAGCTTACTAAATTTGAAATATTTTTTCACGGTAAAGGTTTTTGATACTTCATATTTAAGATACTAAAGGGGTGTAAAATCAGTCATTGATAGTTAAATATTGATTTGCCCATTCCAGGTATACTAGCTTAACCCTTGTCATGCTGAACCTGAAGTATTCCTGTTTGGAAAGAGGTATAGACAAAGATGAGGCTGCGCTTATTTCTAATGATCCTTCTTGTCCCTTCAAAGTCAACATTGTTTATACCATTATTTCAAATATCTTGTAATACTTATCGACCCAAATCTGATGCTACCTAGACTTACAGTTCTTGTACTTTATCATAATTTTGCAGAGGATTTTTATTCAGCATGACAACGGTTAAAATCGGAGATATCCCCTGTCTAAATGAACTAGTATTGGCAGCAGCGATCCCAAAATTCTGCAGAGTCCAGTAAGTTGTCAATCAATGAATGTATCGACCAACATTCATTCAGCTCGGAACCCCGCCATAAATCGCCATTTGTATGAAACATATTGAATTCTCTCGACAACGACAGTGACTCTTGTCTTTTACAATCCTAGTGGAGAACTAATATTTTGTCTTACTATTACGGAATTCGAACCTACGCGGGTACGGCAACGCCGCCTAGACGTCGGACATTGCAGGGCCGTATCCGCGTAGGTTCGAATCATTTCATTCTATTTTTTTGGTACGTGCTACTGGTCATGTTGCAAAATAACGCCGTTTAAAATCGAAGCGGGGCTTTCTGTTGGAGTCGATGGGCGTGGCCAAAGGAGTAGATGGGCGGGGCCAGCCACGGGTAATTACTTGTTACAGTGTTTCATATCCCATCATTTTTCAATAATTCAATTTTAGCTTCGTCTATCATGTTGAAAGCGTTTTGATTAGCTGATGAGTAAAATTTTGAGCACAAAATTATTTTTAAAACTCGCGCATTAAGTAAATCCATAACATTTACTCAAAATTAGTAAAATAATTGTTTTGGTTGGCTTGATTACATTAAACATTAGCATATGAAGACATTGCTCATTGTTTTGTTTTCATTGGAGTATGAACTTAAGAGCTTAATCACACCAATGCATTTTTCCATTTCGTAAATTCATAGTGATAAAGTTTTTAAATTCATACCTGAATGGAAATACAATAAAAATATCCCCCTTTCTAATTGAATAACTGCGGCTGCCGTCATAGCGCAGTCGGTAGCGCAGACTCCTAACCTTCAATAATGGGAGGTCATGGGTTCGATCCCCGGAGCGGCACATATTCTTTCCGACATTTGTTCCCACCAATGTGTGGATAATCGTAAACCAAAGTGGGATGGCAGCTGGAGGTTAGGAAAGGATGTAGTGGTAGTACTGATGTGAGAAATACCAGGAATCCATTGTTAGGTGCTCTAGCCGCCGAGATATGTCTGATTACTGTTAAAAGCGGTGTTAAACCCCAAATCAATCAATAATTGAATAACTGTGTAAACTTTATAGAGTGTTGAAGCTACCACACGCCCGGTAATCTCGGGCTCCATCTCTTTTTGGAGAACAGTACAAAAAGGAGACAATGATACTTCCGATATGGAGTCAAGGACCGGAACTGAACATAAAAGGTAAGAAAAACAGTGCACCTCGCGCACAATTTGATCTCCTATTAACCAATTATACATTTTCCCAAAACGCCCAGAGTTTCATACCACATAGAAATGATTATTTTACCCGTTGGCGGTGATAGATTTCAAAAATAATTCCGTTTGTGAATAGAAACTTGAATCAAAGTTTTGACATCGGACCCGATCAAACTCGAAAATACGTGTTGAAATCGTTTAAATCCATGTTATCAGCAATATTGAAAGATTTAAGTGGCGATGACTGTGAAATGAATGATAACGTGTTGATATAAAATAATGTTACCATAAAGAACTGCGTTTTTCCTACCCCTTTTACGGATTTTCTTAGATGAGAAGGAGACAAGGATGCAGTGCGGGAGACAAGATTCAGAGGGAGAGGCGATGCATATAAAACTGTACTGTAAAACTTCTTTTAGAACCCCATACTCTTATGTAACCGCACTCCATCTTCGAACGTCAAAACCGACCCCTTTTCTATGGTTTTCTGAAAACTTAAGCCTGTAATAAACCCCAAATCCCCAAGAAATCAATGCCACAATGAATTCAATAGAGGGCGAAAATAACTGTTCTCAACCAAATGTTCAATGCTTACATAATTGATTTGCTTTAAGTTTTTTTCTTTATATTTAGAGGGCGCTGTATCCTAGATTATGTCAAAAGGTAAACAAATTCACTGCTACATTCATTAACACCTTGAAATTGACAATTTTTGGATGATTTGGAGATGATTTCAGAATGAAATTGAATGAGTGGGAGGAGTGACTTTTGAATGAAATTAAAGGAATGTAATCCAAAATTGCTAATTTCGTTCAAATTCTCTTTCAGAAATCCCTTGAAACAGGCACCCTCCCCCAGGTATAGACAAATGCAAACGTGACTCCACTGTCCAAGAAAGGAAAAAGAAGATCCTGCAAATTACATACCTATATCCTTAACATGTATACTGTGTAAAGCTCTTGAACATATTGTAGCATCAAATCTAACAAAACATTTTGCCCCCCCCCCCCCAAAAAAAAAATCTTTATGACTTACAGCATGGTTTCAGAGCAAGGTGTTCATGTGAAACTGCAACTGACCGACCATCTTTCCAGAAACCTTGCTGAAGGAAAACAAACTGATCTAGATTTGTTAGACTTCAACAAGACTTTTGATAAAGTTAGCCACTTAAAACTTTTGTATGAATTGCAGGAACATGATGTAAACAATATTTCCCTTTTGTGGATTAAATCTTTTCTTACAGACAGAACACAAAAAGTAGTCTTACAAGGTGGATGCTAATCCGAAGTTCCAGTCACGTCTGGAGTACCTCAGGGATCGGTGCTTGGTCCTCTTCTGTTTTTCTTGTATATTAACGACTTTCCTAATACCATCACCCCCCCCCCCCAATTTCGTTTGTTTGCAGATGACACTCTAAATAACAAGCAAGACTGTATCACCATGCAAGAAGATCTAGACAATTAAATGCAGTGGGAGAAAAAGTGGGAAATGAAGTTAAAACCCCAGCAGATGCTAAATATTACTAAAAAGAAGAAAAATATTTCTTTTGATTACAGGCTACATTGATAAGTGCTAGAGACAATGCTAAATACCTAAGAGTTACAATATCTGGAGATCTTTCATTGAACACACACATTGACAATATAACATCAAAGGCAAATAAAACCTAAGAATTTCTTCGAAGAAACATCCAGACCAAAAATAAGAGTCATACCCGAAAGGGGAGTTAGGCAGTATATATAGACAGATGGAGATTTATTAACTCCCTTTATTAAAATATACATGCTTTTGTGTTTGTTTGTCCTCACGGATCAATCGGACGCTTTAAAACCCAAAGCAGCCAATAAAAATTGTGGAAAATTGTTATCGATTTGAATGAAATGCTGCTCATTTTGGAAGGTTTTTAAATGTTTTTGAACTAATTTCAGCGTTTTAACGGTTTGGGTGAGTGTATGCGCTGTGTGAGTGATTTTGAATGGTCATTTTACTTCATGTGTGATCTCAAAGTTAACACATAGTCAGCATAGTTGTGACTGAAAGTAATGAGTTCAAAGCGTGGGTTTTGTATTAATTTATTCGTGAGTTGTGTAACTCGATTCTTGCGACTTTGATATAAATATGGCTGTTCTAGAGAGTCTGACAGACACATTTTCTGTGTACAAGGGAAAGAAAAAATGTCCTGTAATATTCATAAAGTTACAGTCCTAGAAAATTATTCACTGTACTCTTTCATATGCATCGCCTCTCCCTCTGAATCTTGTCTCCCTCACCGCATCCTGGTCTCCTTCTCATCTAAGAAAATCCGTAGAAGGGGTAGGGAAACGCAGTTATTTGTGGTAACATTGTTTTATATCAACACGTTATCATTCATTTCACTGTCATAGCAACTTAAATCTTTCAGAACTGTTGATAACATGGATTTAACGATTTCAACACGTATTTTCGTGTTTGATCGGGTCCGATGTCAAAACTTTGATTCAAGTTTCTATTCACAAACGGAATTATTTTTGAAATCTATCACCGCCAACGGATAATATAATAATTTCTATGTGGTATGAAACTCTGAACGTCTTGGGAAAATGTTTAATAGGTCAATAGCAGATCAAATTGTACGCGAGGTGAACTGTTTTACTTACCTTTTCTGTTCAGTTCCGGTCCTTGGCTCCATATCGGAAGTATCATTGTCTCCTTTTTGTACTGTTCTCCAAAAAGAGATGGAGCCCGAGATTACCGGGCGTGTACCATTGACAATATAGCTTTTGATATCAAGGACATTAAAGTTTCTGTCGATTTTTACGAGCAAAATTACATTTGTTTCATTGTTTAATGTTGTAAAACTACAACGTCTATGGTCTGCTTAATTACTGTTAGTAAAGTAAACCTGAAAGCGAGTTTAATGAACCAAAAACGGTGAGTAAATCATTTGTGTAATTTCACTAATCCATCAATTGATTCTCTGTTTAAGCCTTCAAACAGTTTCAGATTGTTTTCAACGGTTTTAAAGTGATGCGATGGCTCTGGATATTTGTATTCACTTAAAATCGTTCATTTTGGCCTGTCATGGGTTCGATCCCCGTTGACAGCACATGTCTTTTCCGACATTTGACTCACACCAATGGATGGATAATCTTAAACCTATGAGTGGGATAGCAGCTGGAGGCTAGGGCAGGGTGTAGTGATAGTACTGATATGAGAAATACCAGGAATCCATAGTTAGGTGCTCCAGCCGCCGCGATATGACTGAAATACTGTTCAAAGTGGCGTAAAAACCTATTCAATCAATCAACCAATCAGTCCTCGACAACTTTCATGCAGGGTAATACTCTCTGACGCTTCGTGATGTGCTACAGTCTTTAATATTGTAGTTGTTATGAGTTAGGTTAAGCTTTTGGAGAAAACTCGCCCTACATCCCATAATCAAACCTTGTGGTCGGCCGAGCAGGTTTCGTCTAAACCCACTTGATGATATTTCCCGAATTGTTTTGAAAAGGACTAATATAGAACTGTATATACTGAATTTATTTCTTTTTATAAGCACACTGTTTTGGTAAAAAAAAAACCGGTGATCTCGATTCTCCCTCGCACTGCTCTCTGATTCAAATGTTACCATTGAGACTGGATGATCAGTCTGGGCTCCAACATTTGCTACCATTTCGGTGAATCATATATGGTTTGGCGACCTAAACGTCATAACTACAGCTTAATTAAGATGTAGTTGAGACGTTTAGGTCGCCAAATAACCATTCTTCTTATTAGTAACAAGCTACTGACCACAAATTTTCTAAAATAACGAAGTTAAGAATAGAATTGGCACTTCCTTTTGGGGTCAATGGGCGGGGCCAAAAGAGTTTGGGCTAGGCCAGCGATTGGTCAATTATTGTACCTTGAAGAAATAAAGGTTGTGTTAAGCGATTAACAGACTCATACATTGGTAGAAATCAGTCTCTAAAATATTAAGTGTAACTCTCATAGACTCTCTTGGTCTGAACTTTACCCATTCCGACTCAATGACGCTTTTTACCCCCCCCACACACACACGAAAAACAATTGGGGAAATATCTTGTAAAATGAAAAAATTGCTTGAGACAAGCAATTTCTTCATTTTACACAATGTTTTCTACTCAGAAGACAATTTAAAATCTTTGAAATTTTAGTCGTATAGACTAAAATTTCAAAGATTTTAAATTGTCTTCTACAACTCTTTAATTTAGACCAGTCACGAATGTTGCCGTGTGGTAATGGGTTAAGGAAATTAGACCGTTTACATTCATAGACTTCGGTAGTAACGTATTTAATCGTCTTTAACCAATGACTTTTATTTTCATGTTTTTAAGCTATAGGTTTGATATCTTTATGAAAAAAAATGAGCTAGAAAGGTAATCATTTTTCAATACAAGGACTGCAAAAACGTTTGCGAACATTTGCGATGGCAGCGATCCAAATGACCTTGAAAGTTGTATCCTTGTGCCCACAATCGCGCGACACTAAAAATAAGTTAGCATTTTTTCTAGCATTTTCGTGATAAAGGCTTATAAAATCAGGTATTAGAAAGACTTCCGTGGTGCCATCTCGTATATCATGATAGGATCATCTCAGGGTCATTAGCCATGATATCAAAGGGAACCTAATTGCCGTTAAATAGCTTTATATACACGGGGAATGTTTGTCATGATCTGTGTAATGTATGAGTGTACATACTAAACAAAAAGAGTTCAAAAGGTTAAGGTATTACGTATTACATAAGGGCTGAATTGTTCTATACTTAAATAAATTCCCCCAAAGAGCAAACTGATCGGGATTTTTGTTGTTGTTTTTTTTTTTTTTTTTTTTTTGTTTGTTTGTTTGTTTATGTAAAACTTCCCTGTTAAGCCAATGAAATCACTGTATTTTTTTATTTATTTATTATTTTTTTTATACATTTTTCTCTTTTTTGTTGGGGGGGAATCTTTAAAAAAGAAATATCACTTTATACTGCCAGTTTGTTTTTATCAGTTGCCCTATTGTCTTGTGTTATTCATGATCCCTTTCAACGTAAGAAGTTCTAGGTACGCGCCTCTTGTAAATTTCTTCAACAATGGATGGATAATCGTAAACCTTTTTGGGATAGCAGCTGGAGGCTAGGAAAGGATGTAGTGGTAGTACTGATGTGAGAAATACCAGGAATCCGTTCTTTGGTACTCACGACTTTAAGCAACGACTTCACAGACTGACCAGGGTCGAGAAATTTCTCTCTTCGTCGATTTTCTGAAAATATGCGGATAGGCATTAGCAAATGCAAACATGTTTAATTTCAAGGCGCTATGTCTAAATTACCTCTGATTTAGCTTGAGTCGTTTTCAAACATTTGTTTTACGGACTTTGCATCATGTATTACATGATCGATCCCATATACGTGAAATTATTTTGTGACGCGGACCTAATTATAAGTAATAAATTTAGGATTGCCCCGTGATCAATTTACCAATCGCCGGCCCTGCCCACTTACTCCGTAAGCTACGCCCACCGACTACAGCGAGAAATCTTGGTTCGAATTGAAACGATTATGCACAATTTATGGCCAGTAATTTTCAAGAAAAATGTAGAATAGTTGGTCGACGAGAATAAAGCCGGTAAAAGGTGTTTTATTCGATGGGGTTAATAGGCGCTTGAATATAACAGGGTTGTAACGTGTTACATATACCGTGTATACGGGGTGTAAATTTGCCTAGCCCTGCCAGGTCAAAACACTAACACTGAACAGACAGTTTACATGTGTTCGCTTACTCCACTAACCACTGACCTAGATTCTATCTTGAAACGCGAGGAAATTATTTCTCTCATTTTTACAATTCATTAGACAATTTACCAAGGATATACTAAGTTTTAAACCATTTTCCTGGATATTCATGATTAAAAGGAGGCTGTTGGCATTCAGCATGTAATTTATTTTCTTCATCAACGATGAAACAAGATGGAGGCGATCACATAGATTTTCACTTCACGTTTATGACCATGCGTGGAAATGAACAGAAATGTGTGAGAACTTGTTTCCGGTTGATCGATATGAAATACCGGTTTTTCCTAAAAAACCGCTAAAAACGGGGTACGATCATGTTACGATACAGTTAAGAACGTGAAGATCTGTTAACGACCCAGCTACGATTCAATAAATATCACGACAGTTTGTGGGATTCGTGTGATGGGATGCTACGCCATCATCAAACAAAATCGTCGGTGTGCGAGCAAAATGTTGTAACAACAGTTTCAGTTAAGCTGTTGTTACGACATTTTTCTCACTTACCATCGAAATATTACCCGAAAAATGAAATTGAGCCTCTCAGGATCTCCGCGAAACAATCATTTGAAAAAATAGATCCGTTCTAGCAGAAGTCAACGAGAGATAATATTTTGATTTTTACCATCCCCGATTTCGTGATATGTTGTAAACGTTCAGTGAATACAAGAGACGGTAGCTTTGATATTTGTGAAATCAACATCTGGAAAGGTCATTTAGGGTCACAGGGGTCGAAATAAGAATACCATATAGTAAAGGGTCGGTGATTGTTCTGACCACTTTTCTTCACATATTTATTAATTATCTATTCCTTGTTCACCGAATTTATTACCCATTTGACCCTTCTCGAATCAAGCTCCCGTTCGTTTGCATCGAGATAAATTATCGTTAGCGAACAAAATCTCGTATCTCCAGCTCGTACAAGATGTAGTTACAAGGTTTCGATGGTCCACTGAAGAAATGTTCTTTTTTGTTTGTAAGGCGTCGTGTGGTGTGTGTGGTCGTGTTTACACAAAAATATATGAAAACATAAAATAACAATAAAACATAAGTTAAACAAATGTCCCCCAATTTTTGAATATCTATACTTCTCATTCTGTTTGTCAATTGGTTTGTTTTATCTTTCTAAAAGGCATAACGTATGTGTGTGTTAACCCATAACTGGTGTTTAAATAGAGGACGAGTTTCGTCGAATTTGAATTGAAGATTAAGATAATTACCGTTTTCAGCTAGCAAAGCGACAGCTTTGATACCGTAAGTTAACAGACAAAATTTTGAGGTCGTCTCAAAGTTCAACGTGTGCAAACTGCCACTGGATGATTAACCACTAATTCAAATGAATGCCTAGGCCATAAAAATAGTTCTTATGTATTTCAGGAATATTGTAAACTCTATTCAAATTATAGAGAACTCTGTGAAAAGCATGTTATTTAACTCAATTTCGCTGTTTAAGCATCTCAAGAAAAAAGCTTTGGACAACGGAGAACGAATTTCTTAATTCAACCATGCTTTGCTAGCTTACAATACTTTCAGTAGTTTGATTTTAAATAGATATGTCCCGAATCGTTGATTTTATCGGAGTAAAAAAACGATATACTACAATGGGTCAATTAAAAAAAGTCAATGAACAGTTTTATACACAGTACAAGGTAACATAGGTTTGGGTGAAAGAATTAAATGTGGAAAAAAAATGTTCGAATTTCTTAAATATTATACAAGTGACACGTGATTATAAACTTTCAAAAATGATAATTAACCTCTCTCTCTCTCTCTCTCTCTCTCTCTCTCTCTCTCTCTCTCTCTCTCTCTCTCTCTCTCTCTCTCTCTCTCTCTCTCTCTCTCTCTCTCTCTTCTCTTCTCTTCTCTCTCTCTCTCTCTCTCTCTCTCTCTCTCTCTCTCTCTCTCTCTCTCTCTCTCTCTCTCTCTCTCTTCTCTTCTCTTCTCTCTCCTCCTCTCTTCTCTCCCTCTTCCTCCTCTCTCTCTTTCTCCTCTCTCTCTTTCTCCTCTCTCGCTCCCTCCTCTCTTCTCTCTCTTCCTCCTCTCTCTCTTCCTCTCCTCTGTCTCTCTTCTCATTCTCTCTCTCTCTCGGACAAGTGTTAAGTGAAGTGCAGACCGGGACATTCTAACTTGGAAGGACCGAGACAACTTTCTCTATTCTTGGTCATGTATTAAACCTCAAAGTACTTGGCGCAACATTAAGTTTATATTCCGGTTTAATTTGATTAAACAAAGGGCATAGACTAGGATGCAAATATTATATATTTTAGTTCTTATTTCGGGTAAACGGCTTAAGACATACTTCAGTCACTGAAGCCAATGCATCTGCGGACAAATAAACAGACGAAGCTCTATGCCATATTTAACATAATTATTTTCATAAGCTCCCTTTAGAGCACTGAATTGTTGAGATATATATGCATTATTACATGTTTCACTTCACAGGACCCAGATTAGCCGTGGGGGCAAGATAGTTGAGCCGATCAATAACCAGTTATTCACAGTCCAAATGTGTGAGTTCGAACCGGTTGGTCTCCCTAAATCAAATTATTCTCTATAAAATGATATACAAATTTAAATCATTTTTATATGAAATAAATTTATATTATGTTTTCAGAGAAGGCATTTTATAGAATTGACAATTTTACTCTTATTTTTTTTTTTTTTTTTTTCAAAATATGAGAAATACTCAAAATAAACGATCGCTCTCTGGCTGTCGCTCTCTCTTTCACACACAGACACACTAACTCACTCACTTTTCCCTCTCGTTTACATAATGTTGCTTATTAATTTTCAAATGATTTTACCAAGAAAAGCCGAAAAGTTTACAGCTACCAAAATATCGAAATACAGAATGAAAAAATAAGCAAAAAAAAAAAAACCCAAATATTCACGACACAATAGTTGCCCGCTTACGATATCAGGGCTCGGACATTCTTACTGATTGTTTTGTTGGAGTTCTTTTTTTTTTTTTTTATCATACCTCCGACAAATGATTATCTTGAAGAACGGAACTGTTTTATATTCTTACGCTAAGGAGGCAACGGCAAAGTGACTTTTCTTATATAACAGCATATGACGCAAAATGAATTGCTCGCAAGCTTAAAAAATAGTTCCTTATTTTGTTTGGTGGAGGTATGAAATGAATATTTTAGCCACACAGCCATCAAGGATTCTGATAGACACAACTAATATTGAATTATTTGTATTAAAATATCATTATTATCACTGTAATTATTTATTGTACATGCAAACCTATAAACATTTTAGTAAAATACATTCGAATCGGACAAGTTGGAAAAAACCGTATCTGATAGAGTGAAATGTGGTTCATTTTAAGGCAGTCTCAGATGACGTCATTTTCATTCTATAGATGACGTCATATTGCGAATATGGTGAAGGAGAAGGAAAATGCCTGTAGAAATACAAATTTTTCGTATTATTTAATCGACTTTATTCAATGAATTGAATAGTTATGTAATAAATAGAATATTATGTCACGATTCCGATATATCATCTTGTATTTGCTTCTCGCTGCGGAATTGATATTCAACTCGACTTTTGGTTTCGTGAAATGTCAAAACTTTCCTCCGCAGCTCAAGAGCCGCAGTCATAGCGCAGTCGGTAGCGCATCAGACTCACAATCTTCAATCATGAGATGTCATGGGTTCGATCCCTGGCGGTGGCACATATTCTTTCCGACATCTGCATCTCACCAATGGATGGATAATCGTAAAACTAAGTGGAATAGCAGCTGGAGGCTAGGAAAGGATGTAGTGGTAGTACTCGTGTGAGAAATACCAGGAATCCATTGTTAGGTGCTACAGCCGCCGCGATATGACTGAAATACTGTTAAAAGCGGCGTTAAACCCCATTCAATCAATCATTCAACCTCCACAGCTCAAAGCAGATAAGAGATTCTTTATCACTATCGTAACATCAAATTTCCTATGCGTTATCTTAAGGGTGGTCATAAAGGTGACTAGCGTTTTGCCTAAGTGTGCCTCCCATATAGCGTCATTTCGTACTCGAATTACAAGCACATGGCAACATGATGACGTCAACAGTGTTTTTGATCTCGCTTATATGACGTTTGGTAGCCTAAGATAAAATTAGGCGAAGTGAAATCATCAAAAAAAGTAAATTTTTGAATATGGTAGTTTCACTGGTTTTAAGGGACCAAAGAAAACATGTCGTTATATCCGAATACCGTTATGACTGATAATTAGGCCTTTTCTTATACTTAAAAAAAAAAAAAAAAAAAAAGAAAAGAAATAAAAATCAAGCCCATAGGACCATATATTCAACTTCCTTGTGAGTTATATATCGTTTTGAAAAACAAATTAAGATGTCATCGGAGTTTATCGTAGTATTAGATCTCTAATCTACTTCGTAATAATAATAATTGTCGATTTCTGTCACGCCATTTTAAAGTCTATTCATCCACGCCGTCTGGTCTAGCTGCCGCAACGTAGCCCTATTTCTGGTAATCTGGTGGCGAGGTCGCCTGCAGATTATCAGAAAGAGGGCTACGTTACCGCAGCTACGTTTTATCAAGGTCGTCATTATGCATTCTATAAATAGAAGCCAAATCAAGATTTTGACGATCAACGAGTGTTCTTACTCATCTGTCTGGTTGTCTAGGCTGTTCGTTGTCTGCGTTTCAACTGCATTTAGTTGCGAAAAATCTAGCTTTTTTTTTTTGTTGTTGTTGTTGTTGTTGTTGTTTTCCGCTCGTTGTCATTAAATTATGAAAAATGAAGAAAATGTTTTTGTGTTCATGGAGGTATGAAACGAAAAACCTAATCACACTGATGTATGAATCCGCTTCGCGTATTCATACAGTATGATTGGGTTTTCAGTTTTATACCTCCACGAAAATAAAAAAAAATATAATTATATATAGATTCTTCTCACGTCTTAATTCAACTGCACTTTAAAATATTGTAACCAAGAAGCCCAAATATGAGATTAGGTGGAATGATTCTCCCTGAAATCGACAAATCGAACATTAGCTTGGTAGATCCGCGGAGAGGGTCAGTGTGGAGACTTCTCTCATTTCACTTATCCATTTATTTCCTTTTTTCCAACCGTCTGTTTTCGTGATAACGTAAAGGGACGACGAATTTGTAAAGAGTTGTGAAATCAACAACCGGAAATGCCATTTGGGGTCGCAGAGGTTTAAATAAGGATATCATTTATTAAAGGGACAGTGATTGTTCCGACCATTTTTCTTCACTTTTGTATTAATTATTCCTTCTTTGTCCCTCATTTAACCCTTCACAAATTCCCGTTGGTTGAAAACGAGGCAATGTGTCGATAGGCCACCAAAATCTCGTACGTCCGTCTTATTCAGTTTGTGGTTACGATGTTTTGATCGCCCTCTTAGGTTTGTATTTTTAGCTCACCTGAGCACAAAGTGCGAGGTGAGCTATTGTGAAGGGCCGATGTCCGTCGTCCGCCTGTCCGTCTATCCGTCTGTCCGTCCGTCCACAAATTCTTTTAAAATCTTCTTCTCCTAAACCAGTAGGCCAATCAAGCTGAAACTTTGCAGGGATGTTCCTTGGGTGAACTTCTTCAAAAGTTGTTAAAAGAATTTTATTCCGTCAAAACTCTAGTTGCCGCGGCATTTGAAAATGGGAATATGAAGGAAATCTTTAAAAATCTTCTCCTCCTAAACCAGTAGGCCAATCAGGCTGAAACTTTGCATGGATGTTCCTTGGGTGAAGTTCTACAAAAGTTGTTAAGAGAATTTTATTCCGTCAAAAACTCCGGTTGCGGCGGCATTTGAAAATGGGAATATGAAGGAAATCTTAAAAAATCTTCTCCTCCTAAACCAGTAGGCCAATCAGGCTGAAACTTTACAGGGATGTTCCTTGGATGAAGTTCTACAAAAGTTGTTAAAAGAATTTTATTCCGTCAAAAACTCTGATTGCGGCGGCATTTGAAAATGGGAATATGAAGGAAATCTTAAAAAAATCTTTAAAAAATCTTCTCCTCCTAAACCAGTAGGCCAATCAAGCTGAAAACTTTGCAGGGATGTTCCTTGGGTGAAGTTCTACGAAAGTTGTTAAAAGAATTTTTTTCCGTCAAAAACTCTTGTTGCGGCGGCATTTGAAAATGGGAATATGAAGGAAATCTTTAAAAATCTTTAAAAATCTTCTCCTTCTTAACCAGTAGGCTAATCAAGCTGACACTTTGAAGGAGTGTTCCTTGGGTGAAGCTCTTTAAAAGTTGTTAAAAGAATTTAATTCTGTGAAAAACTCTTGTTACCGCGGCATATGAAAATGGGAAATTTTAGAAAATCTTTGTTGTCTTTTTTTCCACAGACTATAAGGCCAAAGGCATTTATATTTTATATACAGCTTAATCATATGATTCTCTACCAAGTTTTTAAATATTTAATTTCTGGGGTCAAAAATGGCCCCGCCCATGAGGTCCGAAGTTTGGAAAAATGCTTAATTAGAGCAATTTCAAAAGACTTCTCCTCTTAAACTATTAGGTCTAGGATATTCTTATTTGGTATGAAGCATAACTAGATGGTTTTGTACTATATCACTAAAAGTTGTCTTCCTCGGGTCAAAAACTGTCCTGCACTAGGGGTCCAAAATTGGGAAAAAACACAAAATTTGAGTATGCTAAAAAAATTTCTACATTTTAAGGAGGAGGGCATTTATATTTTGAGTGTAGCATAGCCTGGATATTATCTATCAGTTTTGATTAAATTATGCCTGTAGGTTAATAAACCACCTTCCCTGGGTGTCAAAAGTTTGTAAAAATGCTCATTTAGACCATGTTCAATAGTCTTTTCCTCCCAATCTACAAAGTCTAAGGAACTCGTATTTTGTATATAGCATAACCAGATGATTCTCTACCATGTTAACTAAAATCTTAGCCCTTTGATAAAACATGGCACTGCCCCAGAGGTCAAAAATTTTGGAAAACACCAAATTAGAGCATTATCAAAAGTCTTCGCCTTCTGAAAAATAAGGTGATGGGCATACATGATTGGTATGTATCATGACTAAATAATTTTGTACTATGTAACAGGAAAATATGCTCGTAGGATAAAAAAAATGTCTCTACTCCTGGAGTCGAAAATTGTGTAAATAGCATTGAAAGAATTCTTCTTCTTAAATATAGGTTCTGGAGTATTTACATTAAAAACATAGTATAGCATTATTGTTATCTACCATGTTTATATCCTTTGGACAAACATGACCCTTCCCAAGGCATCCAAAGGTATGAAAAACGCTCAATAAGAGCATGTTCAAATATCTTCCACTCCTCATGTATAAGTTGTAATGCATTTATATTTTGATTTATGGTACATCCAGATTGTTCTCTACCAAGGTTGCTAAAATTACTAACATTGAATAATCAGACAGTTATTATAGTTTGTTTGAAATCTAAATACAAAGAATTTCAGGTAGAAAACACTGTGAGAAATGGATAAATTGCTTGTCACTCCCTTTCTCACTATGTTTTTTTTTCAAACCTATTTTCCCTGAGGGTGACAAATTCTTGGATAGTTTGGTAATGGATTAAACTATAAAGCCAAAGGAATTCATTTTTATTGTAAAGCATTACTGGATTGTTTTGTACAAAGCCCGAAATCTTATATTTGTTTTATTTATTTTGCTCAAGTTGTGTCTTTTTTATACTAAAAAGTACTGTAATTTGCAGATATCTCAGGTGAGCGATTTAGGACCATCATGGTCCTCTTGTTTCTGATAGTGAGTTATGTGTTTGGTCTTGTTGACAAAAAAAACCTCAACTTAATAACGCAGAAGACCACAACATTGCTTTCATAATACAATCTGGTGCCGCTCAGGGTGGATCGTCTGTTCTTATTGACCTACACAATTGTCTTGATAATATCATTTCTTGGATAGCGAGGTTCAAACTAAAATTGAATACCTCAAAAACTGAAATTATTGCATATAGAACAAGACAACAAATAATAAAATCAAACATTACCACTTTCACTGTAAGCGGTTGATTCTGTGTATACTAGTGTTTGTGAATTTCTCGAGACTATGTGTGAATTAAATATTTTCACTCTTTGCGCTATACAAATGTATTTGTATTTGAAAGACATTAAAACTACAGTACATTCTTTGCTTTTAATCCGATTTATCGCTTATAGGGAACTTGATTTCATGGTCATGATAAGCTCTTTTTTTTAATAATCGTTTATAACGATATCTTTTTATAACGATATGTTTTCTTGTAAGACCGAATTATCTTCATCGATTGATCAACAAAACCTATATATTCATGAGAGGCGGAATATAGGATACATCAGTATATGGCGTTAACCCATTTCAACACAACAAAATTTTAGACTGGTCCGAATTGGAAGAAGCTGCAGACGACCATGTCAAGTTGATGGAATCTTAATTTTTATTTTTATTTTTTTATTTTTTTTTTTTTTTTTAAAGAAAACAATGTGGATAATAAACAAATTGCTTGTAACAAGCAATTTCTTCATTTTCAACATTTTTTTCCGAGCTTTTTTCTCGAGGGGCGTCAAAGGGAGGGACAGTGTGGGAATGGATTAACGATTATTTTTTCTTTCGAGTGCGATTTTGTCCGTCTGCAATGATAAAGGTAAATGATAAGAACTAATAGTGATAATAATAATAGAAAAATTCATATTGTTTCTGTCTATTAAAGTTCCTATGTGCTGTCTGGCTAAGAATTCGTTTCATACCCCAATGCAATAAATGAGAATAATGATAAGAAATGCGAAATAATAATAAATAAATATTTTGTATGATTGCGTGTAAAGTATTTCCAAAAACGCGCCTTAAACTGATAAATATTTGCTTATTTGGTATCGTAACCCTTGTCACAATAAATTAAAATCTCATTGAGAATTGATTTAAAGTAAAAGGGCTGCCAGCACTGGAAGTTCTTAATTAGGTTCAGTATTTCTTTTGGGAATCGGTCATTTTGGGCCTAAAGGGGACAAACAGGAGGTGTATACCAAGATATTTGTCTAAACCTCCAGCAAAATTAAATAAAAAAAATTAAAAATAAAAATTCCGGGTTCAGCATGAATAGGGTTGAATAAGAAATTATACGAGACGTAGTTATCTTAATCTTATAGCCTAGTTCCGCGTTTATAAGGACCGTGGTATCATAAAGATAATCTAAGTTGTAAGAATCGTGCACCTATGACTGTTTGTTTTCTTCTTTTTTTCTTTCCTTTTCAATTAAAAAAAATCACAACCCTGATAATAGCAATACTGCATAATTGCATCTCGCATTATGCACAAACATTTTAAAACAAATCGCTCCGTTTAATAGCAATTTCTGGGTAGATACAACAAAAGCTTTTGTGTTGCAATCAGGTTTCCTCTGTATTTACACGTATACTTACCACGAAGCGAAGATTTACAAACAAAGGTATGATACTATTTTATTTCCATTATTTTCAATAAAAAACAAACATAAATCCCTTTTCATCACCCGTATTTTATGGCAGGGAGTCGTTTAACGTGGTATGCTGTCATATGATTAAAGATAGTACATGTAGTAGTTACACACAGTTACTTAATGAAGAATATGAAACACTTTCGTTAAAAAAAAGCTTTGGACGGAGAAATGATAACGAAAATCGATTTTTGCATAATTCTTAAAACAACAACAACAAAAAAAAGAATAATTATAAAAACACCTTAAGACTTCTTTGAAATCATAAAATGGATATGTTTAAAATCTAATAATTAAGCTTTGTTGATAATGTTTCATTTTAGAAAGATTAATTTAATTTTGATAGACCAACCGGTTCGAACTCACACATTTTGGTCGTTTAAAGTGATTTGTTATTGATTGGCTCAACCATCTAGCCCCCACGGCTAATCTGGGTCCTAGTAAGTAGAAGGTGTAATAATATATTAATCTCAACAATTCAGTATTTTAAAGGGAGATTATGGAAATAATTGTTAAAATTTCTTGGTAAAGGAAGGTTTCAGTTTGTTTGTCCGCGGATGTATTAACCTAATTTAATAAAGTATCCATTCAGCCATGTAAACTTTACAAGCACAACATGATATCGTATTTTTCATCCTATCCCTTGGTTAAAGTAAATAGAACTGCAATATAACTTCACGTTTCGTAGAGTACCCTAGATCATAAGCACGATCAAGGAAAGAGAAAGTTGTCTCGGTCCTTTCAAGTTTGAATGTCATCCCCTGCTCTGCACCTAACATATGCACACACCTGCCCTAACAAGAGAGGGGGAGAGAGAGGGAGAGAGAGAGAGGGGAGGAGAGAGGGATAGAGAAAGGGGAGGAAAGAGGGGAGGGGAGAGAGAGAGAGGGGAGGGGGAGCGAGAGAGAAAGAAAGAGAGAGAGAAAGAAAGAGAGAGAGAAAGAGAAAGAGAGAGGGGAGAGAGGGGGAGAGAGAGAGGGGAGGGGGAGGAGAGAGAGGGAGAGAGAGAGGGGGAGAGAGACTTATTTTCGTCACCATTTTTCTTTCGATTGAATTCGATCTAAGTTAAGTTACTCCATTAATTCAAATAATTATGTACGGAATCTTGTTTTCGCCATCCACTTTGACCTACGAGGAACCTCGAAACGTAGAAATTAGGCATCCTCACTTCGTTAAGTTGAAATTTTATTGACAATTGTCAATAGAAAACTTTGCACTTTGCTACTTTTCGCCCTGGGAATTATACGAGAAACGTTGAAGTTAGTAGTTCCTAATCTCCCCTTTTAGACAAACGTTAGGTCCAAAGCGTTAAATGTTTTTGAAACTTGGCCAATCGCGTCTGTCAATCAAAGAATCTATCGACCAATGAAATATTTGTAATTCATTCAGACTGAAAGTTAACTTTGATCTCCTACACCGGCCACCACCTATTCGAAGTGTTTCGTTGGTTTTTGCGACGGAAAGTCGTAACTACAGCTTGAATAAGCTAACCAACCGATCAGCTTTTTATATATACCACTGGTCATAATTCTGTTAAAAATTGAAGTTGGAGACATTAGGCGTTACGGTATTGATGACGTATTAGCAGACTATACTGATTCCATTACAGAGGTGAATGGCAAAGGAACCGAAGTGCAAGAGAGTGGATTGTTTCCAACTTGAATGCAGTTCATTTAAGTAAACACAGTACCGTAAATAGCCGACGATAGATTAAACAAATTTCGATAGAATATTCATGAAGTGTATTTGTGTATTTCCGTTTATTTATCGTCGCTACCGTAGCACATGCCCATATGAGCGACGCCCCCAGAAGACGGTTAGTTGTTACGGGGGATAGTGCAAGGATACAGGACGAAACTACTGAGAGCCCCGCCTGGTTCTTTAACGTGCTCGATGGATAGCATCGTCACATGGGGCCTCGGTTTAACGTCTCATCCGAAAGACAATTAGTTTGTTTGTAGATATGGTCAGCCCAGGGCTCGAACCCGTGATCTTGAGGTTTGAAGTCAAGTGCTCTACCAACTGAGCTAATCGGGCTGACATTCATGAAGTGGCGGATTCAGAAGGGGGGTCGCTATGGCTCTATTCCCCCCCCCTTCTCTATTGCATACTAATCACATTTTCGTGTCGAGTTTCAAAACAAAAAAATGGTAAAAATAGAAAAACGAACCCTGATAGCGAGTTTGAATTCCAAAACAAAGAATTAATCGCCAAATAAAATTGTTGATTTTGACCGAGAGTAAACTTTGAATTCCGCGATTGGCCGTCAAAAAAGGAAATAGTTTGTTCGTTTTGCGACTTCAACAACGTGACTACAAATTATTCAAGCTGTTGCTACGATGATTGAGTCGCCAAGAAACTATTTTACTTTTTGTTACACGTTACTGGCCATACGTGTTGCAAACTAACGCCGTTTGATATCGAAGTGGGACTTTTGGAGTAAATGGATGTGGCCAGCGGTGTCTATGGGTGTGGCCTGCGATCCGTCAGTTCCGGTTAGCCTGTGCTGAATCCGATCTCTTCATCAAATATTTCTAAAGCCTATTTTCTGAAATGTTCCTGTTCGTTTGTCCGGTCAATTTTCTGCCCCTTTTTCTTGTTAATTTGTTGCGCGTTTTTTTATTTTTTTTTTGTTAGCGTTTTTTTTTTTTTTTGGGGGGGGGGTGCATTGAAGTTTTTCTTGATGGGGGTTAGGTGGGGCTTTCGTTGAGAACGACAATAAAGTCTCTATATTTGAGATCTAACTACTGCATTATTTGCCGACAAATAAAACTACATTGTCTACCTTAAATATAATACAAGATTTTCGTTTTTATAAAAATGAGTCTCTTAATTGTGTAGTTGGGTTAAAAAGTGAAAGAACGTAGTAAAATAATCCTTAATACATATATTAATAGCTTTACGTAAGATGCGAAAGAGAAATAATTCCTAAGTAAGTCGTTTTCCTTTTTTTGGTTTTGTGTCTCTCTTAGAGAAAATTTCCCTTAGCACAACGAAAAGTTAACTCTAAATAAGCCATTCCTTTGAATACGTAATGCCCTTATAAATGACCAATCAAGGTAGCAACCGACCAATCATATCATATTTCCTTTGTTGTTTGATGTGCGACTTAAACGACGTAACTACATTCAAGCAGTAGTTACAATGATTAGCTCGCCAACCAACCATTTTACATTTTAGTAGAAAACCACAAATTTTGCAAAATATATGTAAGCCTCACCTACAAATTATTTACCACATTATATCACCTACAAGCAGATAGATTATCACTTCACCAGAAGTTACCTTGTTTAATCCTTCCCCAAACTCTTACATTAAAAAAAATTAAATGAGCCATTTTTTAAAAAAGATAAGTGTGGATTTAGGGCAATCCCTATCTTGTATTTAATATATTCTTGGTATTTATTGACTGGTTGAAGTATGCCAGTATTATGTAAAGTGTACACAACAAAGGACTTAAAAAGAAAAACCAATGATTTTGAACTTTGCTTGAATTAGATCTAGCGTTAGTCTTTTATGGACGTCTACAGTGTTACTGCGTTGCGAAAATCCAGTAGGATCTTGCTCGCACGGTATTGATGAACGAGTCCGGTGAACATTTCTGTATCAAGTCTTCCACGATCTGTATTCTATAGATCATATTATCAAATCTGAAAATCAGTTTTAAAAAAAATCCCGAAATATAAACCCAAATCTTAATTCGCCTCGATTGTCAACTTTGTATTAATATCAACAAATCATAATTTAGCTAGCAAAGTTCATATGTATCTCAGCAATATTGCAAACCCAGCCTACAGGTTCATCTTCTTTGGTATTTTCACTTGAGCATTTGGAAAACATTGTTGACAATGAAGAAATTGCTTGTAACAAGCAATTTCTTCATTGTCAACAATGTGTTCTACCCTACTAGGCAAAGGTTTTCTAAATTCCGCCAGCTTGATATAATTGTCTTAAAGTTCTTTCAATTTGATCAGTCCAAGTTTGTGTCACGTTGAAAAGCCTTAACTCCTGGGTAGCTTTAACCTCGTTTATTTTTCATGATAACCTTTGACAAAGAAGATTACTAAACAAAACCATGCTTTGCTAGCTTACAGTACTTTCAGTACTTTGATTTTACAATTAAGGGACCATGATTCATGAAACACCTCCCAAAATTGAATCGAACTGACTTGATTGAGGTCAGTAGTTGATTGATTGAACGGGGGGTCAGTAGTTGATTGATTGAACGGGGTTTAACGCCGCTTTTAACAGTATTTCAGTCATATTGCAACGGTTGGAGCACCTAACAATGGATTCATGGTATTTCTCACACCAGTACTACCACTACACCCTTTCCTAGCATCCAGCTGCCATCCCGATTAGGTTCACGATTATCCACCAATTGGTGAGTGACAAATCTCGGAAGGAATATGTGCCACCGCCGGGGATCGAACCCATGAAATCCCATGATTGAAAATTAAGAGTCTGACGCGCTACCGACTGCCCATGACGGCGTCTTGAGGTCAGTAGTCTTGACCGGCAAAGGCAATCATTAAACTGTTATTATGAAACAACGACTATTATTGTCGAGTTAAGGTAACTGTCAAGTGGCAAGTCTTATGTTCATTCTTCCTTTCCAATTGACCAAGCGCGGCCGTCATTCAAGGAATCAACCGACCAATCAAATCGTTCATTCAGCCCGGACCTTAGCTTTCAACTTCAACATTGGTCGCCGCTTTTGTTAATCTTATTCAAGTTCTAGTTACGATGTTTAGGTCACCAACCTACACTTCTACTTTTTTGTTATATGCTACTGACCATAAATTTATCGAAATAACGCCGTTAAAAATCGAAGCGGAACTTCCTGTGGAGTTAATTGGCGGAGCCTAGGGAGTCAATAGTTGTGACCAGCGTTTGGAAAAAAAATATTTTTTTGAAAGAGTTTATCACCTTATATAACTTGTGAAACGTTGCGACAAACGTTTCAATTATCGATTGTTTGTTCGTAACACCCCCCATAACTTGTAAAATATTGGAAACCATATTTTTGAAACACCTTGAAAGAACTTAGTATCAATTGGCCTCTAAATTACAATTTAATTGCAACTAAAAAGCAGAACCAAAGTCAATAATTGTTCAACTGAAAGAAAAGTCAGTTTTAATCGAACATTATAAATATATGAACTGTTGAATCTGATTAAAACTTATTCATAGTACTACTTGGTTTTTTTATCATCAACACCAACTTTATTTACCATAGATATCACTTCAATTAATAGTCTATTAATATTACTTCACCTCTTTGAAATAAGAAAATTGCTTATAAAGATAAAATCTAGCATTTTGCTAGGAGATATTTTAAGTAACGTATCTTACACCCCCATTCGAGACCCGAAATCAGAGGGGTAATTTGATCCGGTCAGATAAATATTGAAATTTTTATTATGAAAATTGATTTAATTTGTAGGCGACTTTCCTGATTTTTTCTGCGAATGAATTCATACAGAGACACGTTATAATTTCGTATAGGGTATAGGGCTTTTTCTCAAAACGGATTGAACTGTCAAAATCGGAGTTGAATTGGAGTGAATATCTTTGGAGTGGAATGGAAAGAGCTGGGCTAGCGACTTATTGCATGAAATTAGTATTTTGACAGGATTGAGTATTTTGACTGGAATAAGTACTTTGACTGGAATGAGATTTTTAACTGGATTGAGTATTTCGACTGGAATAAGTACTTTGACTGGAATGTGATTTTGACAGGAGTGAGTATCTTTAATGAACTGGGAATATTTAACGAAATGAGGGATATACACATGTATTTGCATCCTATTAAACAAATTGATCGTCTGTTTATTAGGACCAATCATTATAATTCTTAAACAGAATGGATGACTGTTTTGAGCATGTGAATGAATGTATGGAATGTTTTGAACGATTTGGGTGAATGATAAAGTGGATGGAAAGGTTAACTAGCGATATGTCAAGGAATTTAGTCGGCCGAATGTCAATTTAAGTACATGTAGCTCATCTCTTCCCATACCCAAACACGGCAAGTTAATGATGCCTAAATTTAAAGGGATGATTGTTTCGAGAACATCATACTGTAATTGTATTGTATGATCCTCGTTTACAAGTGTTTGATTGGTCAAAATAAATATAAAATAATACATATAGAATATTCTAGGGTGTCCATAGTCGAGATGTAGTGAGTCGGCTTCCCGGCTATGAGTTTTAAGTTCCTTTCCATAGGCCCACATAATCTATCGAGTACTGGTGTGTTCTCCGGGAAGCATATTCGAGAAGAATTGATACAAGTTGGAAAAACCTTTTCCCAATCGATGTAAAATGAATATTTTAGGGTACGTTACTGTATCAACTGGATAAGATTACTCCCCTTATACATATCGATACTCTAACGCAGTCGGCCACAGGTTAATGGTAACCTGATATCGTAAGGTTAATCCGACCGACCGCATCGTTCACCGCGTTTCCTTAAAGCGTCGCTCATTCGTTTTACTCGTGATCCTTAAAGTATTACATTGATTGATTGATTGATTGAATGGGGGTTAACGCCGCTTTCAACAGTATTTCAGTCATATCGCGGCGGCTGTAGCACCTAACAATGGATTCCTGGTATTTCTTACACCAGTACTACCACTAAACCCTTTCCTAGCCTCCAGCTGCTATCCCACTTAGGTTTACGATTATCCACCCATTGGTGAGAGACAAATGTCGGAAAGAATATCTGCTGCCGCCGGGGTTCGAAGCAATGACTTCCAATTATTGAAAATTATGAGTATGATGCTCTACCGACTGCGCTATGACGGCGAGTATAGTATTACATTTTTCGTTCCTAATTTGACTATTTCCTCACTTTATCCTTACTTGTTGTAACAAAAGCTGTATGCTTATATACATATCATATTGATCTGAGATACATTGTATAACACCAAATATGAGATCAACACTTTAACGAGTACATTATTCAAAAATAGCCCAGAAGTGCAACCAACTCAAATAGAGTATATCCTACTATTGACAGAGATTAATTCTTTCCCCTTTCTTGAAATTTTAGACTGGTCTTAATTGAGAGAGGTTTCAGATGACAATGAAAACTGGATGCAATTTGAAACCATCATATGAGACAGAAAATATTTTTTCTTAAGTAAAAAATCACCGCAACGTAAATCTCGGGTTTAAACAAGAAAGGGTTTAAAAGAGAGAAGTACTTGCTTGTATTAATAATGAATTTTGGATTATGGGGACTACTGGCGATAAGTACTACATTGTAATTATGTGAAGTTCTTTTCAAAAACAAAACGAGCCGCCGTCATAGCGCAGTTGGTAGCGCGTCGGACTTTCAATCTAGAGGTCCCGGGTTCGATTCCCGACGGCGGCACTCATCCTTTCCGACTATTTGTCTCTCACCAATGGGTCGATATTCGTAGACCTATGTGGGATAGCAGCTGGAGGCTAGGAAAGGATGTAATGGTAGTACTGGTGTGAGAAATACTAGGATTCCATTGTTAGGTGCTCCAGCCGCCGCGATATAACTGAAAGATTGTTGAAAGCGGCGTGAAACCACATTCAAACAAACAAATCAAAAACAAAACAAGAACAACCTACAACAACAACACAAAAACAAAGACCTTACGTTGTCAGGGTCTCTATCGACATCGTCGTTATCGATTTCTGGTGTCATTACCAGACAACAAAATATTGGACTATTTCAAATTGAAAGGAGATGCAGCCGAAAATTTAAAGTTTATCACATTTTAGATTTTTCAACTTTCTTGGCGGAAAAAATTGTGTACGATGAAAATAATGCTTGTAACAAGCAATTTCTTAATTTAAACAATGATTTCCCAATTGTTTTTCTTAAGGGGCGTAAAGGCCTGTTTTTTTATTTAAGAATTAGAAATAAAATATAAATCGTCAATCAAAAGACATTCGTCTCTTCATGAATTTTTGTAACATTTCCGTGTCCCTTTTCTATGTAGAGTGATTTCTGTACTAAATGCAATAGAAATTAACGAAAAATAATCAAATAGTTGAAGAAAAATATTATAGACTGTTCAGGTTCTAAGCAAGTTTTCTTGACAAGAAATGGACGTTTTACCTTACCCTTGTTCTTTTTTATTCGTACAGACAATTCCTGTTCACTTTGGAACCATAATACCAACATGTATAAAAAATAAAAAAAGGAGCTAGTCAAAGTTTGTCTTTTGAAATTTGTTTAACGCCACTTTAAACAGTATTTCAGTCATATAGCTGCTGGAGCACCTTCCCATGGATTCCTTATATTTCTCATACCAGTGCTACCAATACATCAGTGGTGTCCGAGGTCGAGAGGTAGAGCGTCGGCTTCCCGAGCAAGAGGTCCTGGGTGCGATTCCCGGGAGCGGCTATAGATCTTGGTACTGTCATTGGTCCACACTTTCGGCGCGAGTACTGTGCATTTTCCAGGAAGCAGAATCGAAAATGATTAATCTAAGTTGGAATAACTTGTTTCCCAATCGATGTAAAATAAATAGGTTTAAACCACTACATCCTTTCCGAGCCTCCAGCTGCTCATCCGACTTAGGTTTACAATTATTTACCCATTGCTGGGAGACAAATGTCGGAAAGGATATTGTCCGCGACAGGAGATGGAATCAAACGGGCCACCGACTACACTAGGATCGCGGCCCAAGTTTTGAGACATGTTAACTTGTCCACCTACAATAGAGTCAGCCACACAGAAAATGCGCCAAAATAAACAAATTGTCAGCGGAAGACCGAAAGCTCACAACAACATACAAACGGCTTGTGTAAAATTAGTATCGACGTACTGGTCGTCCGTCACGATGTGCTAGTTACCAAGAATTCTTTCTTTTCGGATAATGTCTATTCCATTAGAGCTTTAACCCATTACCACAAGCCAGCATTTTGGACTAGTATAAATAGGAAGATGTTGCAGCCGACAATTTCTAGTTGGTGAAATTAAAAAAAAAAAAAAAAAAAATAGAAATGCCTTATTTGATAGAAAATATTGTGGACATTGAATAAATTGCCTGTTACTGGCAGTTTCTTCATTGTCTATAATGTTTTCAAATACTTCTTTCTTGAATGGCGTAAAAAGCGAAATTGTGTGAGAATGGGTTAAATGAGGTACGTAGAATTTCATGGTATCTTTAAACACATATTCTTTTATGCTTATTATCAATCTCCAACATTTCGTTTTCCGGTAACGTACCAGCATCGTAATATGATTGATTGATTTAATGGGATTTAACGCCGCTTTTAGCAGTAATTCAGTCATATCGCGGCTGCTGGAGCACGTAACAATGGATTCAGGATAAATCTCACACCAGTAGTACCACTACATCCTTTATACTTAGGTTTACGATTATCCACCCATTAGTGAGAGACAAATGTCGGAAAGAATATGTGCCGCTGCCGGGGATCGAATCCATGACATCCCATAATTGAAGATTAGGAGTCTGACGCGCTACCGACTGCGCTTTGACGGCGGCTGCATCGTAAGGTGAAGGCCCGATGTAATGATCGTTAAAATTATCGATCCTATAATCATTGTCTGATATGGCTATTTTCCGATTGCAATTTATCATATACCGGTATTCGACGACATGGATTGCTCTTGAAAAGCCGCTTTGCATGCACATCGAATGGCACGCCCTATTTTGTTATATAATTAAAAGACGGGCATGCTTGTGACGTGATGTAAGACATAGTGCTAAAATTGGATGAAATTGGAATCTAGTCGTACTGTTGTTTTGATTGAAACCGGCTGGTGGGAAATTTATGTTTAAACTGTGTTTTTATAACGTTTGTGTTTCATAGAAATGTATATCTTGAAGACAGAAACCATTTTCACTTAATTTGTAAATCTATATCATGATATAATAGTTACATCAGTGGTGAAAGAAATCGGCTTTCAATCTATGTATTTATGGTGTGTTGTAATCTACATATAGGAGTTTTGTAGAAATGTTGTTTACTTTTATCCATATAGCATTGTTGTTTAAACTTGGAAGTTATCAAATAACGAATGCCACCCACGGTCCATGATAGAAATACAGACCTTGAATAATTTGAGATTAAATGGTAGTTGCTACGTTACCAAAAATGACGCCATGTTTACAATGACAAATTACAAATGACATGATACGAATCATGAAATAATTCTAGGCGATAAAATTTCGAGAATTTTATCGTTTTAACGCACTTTTTCTTATACTGTATATAAAAGTTCGTGTTTAAATATACATGTACTAATATCTATTAACCCTTTCCGACACGAACATTTGTTGAGTGATCCAAATTGAAAGAAGCTGCAGACGACAATTTAAAGTTGATGAAATTTTAAATCTTTTTCGTTTTTTTGGATAGAAAACATTGCGGATAATGAAGAAATTGCTTGATACAAGCAATTTCTTCATTGTCCACAATGTTTTCCAAAGCTTTTTGCTTGATGGTCGTAAAAAGGAGGGATTGTTTGGGATGGGTTAGGTCGTCGTGTTGAAGTTGAAGCATCCATAGTTTGAACCTAAAAGCTTAATCACGTTTTATGTATGAATCCGCTATGTATATTCATACAGTGTGATTAAGATATTTAGTTCATGTCTATATGAAAACAAAAAATATTCTCTTCATTTTATGAGTTGTGTTATTTTTTTTTTCTTTCTAGAAACTATGCAAGGAAAGAACAAATATTTTCTCAGTAATTTCAACACCAAGACACAGGTGTTATAAATGGGGAACAAATTAGTTTGATAGAAGAAGTTTTATTTTACGTTTATTCAGACTTTACTACATCGCTAGATGGAAAGGGGTTTTACGTAAGAGATGAAGAGAAACGTTTTTGTTTTCATGGATGTATGAAACGAAAAGAAAAAACCACACTGTATGAATTCGAAGTTTTTTTCGGTTCATAGCTCCACGAAAACAAAAAAAATATTCTCTTCATTTCTTTTATCTTAATAGCATCGAGCGAAAAAAGCCAAAACTTTACAAATTTTTATGCTAATTTTGTATGGAACTATTTTGTGCGGAAGCATACAAAATGGCTTCATGCTCAAAATTTTGTTTATGGAGGTATGAATATTTTTTTTTCGACAAACCAGAACGCCCGCTTGTAATAGATGAAACTAAAAATTGAATTATTTGAGAATGATATTGGCTCAACAAATGGAAAAGTTAAAATGTTTCTATGGTGTGAATGAACGAAGTGCATGATCTCTTTTAAGGAATTGAATGAAATAATTATTCAAATTAAGCGAACTAGCCTGGTGAATAAAACTGATGTTTGAATTGGGCTTAACGTAACATTTTTAAAATATATTTCAGTCACATAGCGGTGGCTGGAGCACCTAACCATGGATTCCTGGTCTTGCTCACACCATCACTTCCACTACATTCCTTTCCGAGCCACCAGGTGCTCTTCCCACGTAGGTTTACGATTATCGATGGAAGACAAATGTCGGACAGGATATTCGCCGCGGTCGGGAATCATACCCGGGACCCCCTTATTAGGAGTATTCCGCACTACCACTTTGGCCGCGGTCGCAATGGAAATGGGCATTACTAAGCATTTCTGAACGTTTATTCTACGATGTTCTAAAGTATGACCTCCACATTGCGTAATAGATGAACAAGTATCGATAGGATCAATATGAACAAAGGGACATAATTTAACTGTTTGAATATCCTTGATGTTACATTAAAGTAAATGAATTCCAATTAATTCTCTTTTAATCTGTGAAATACGGAAATGAGAATGAGTCAATTACAAATAGTTAATCAAGAAGATATCGTCTATAAAACTAGAGAAAAAAGTTTTAACGAAATTGAATCAAAATAAATGCTAAAGGTAAAATGCGCTAGTATTATTACCTGTTCTTGAAAGATGAAATAATTTTAATGAACTTGTCATTTTCTAATTCACTCGTTCCCAGACGAAAAAAATATAGACTGGTTCAAACTCAAGGCAGTTGCAGACGACATTTTAGAAATACTTTTTTCTTTATTTTAAAGTATCAACTTTTCTTTGCTTACATACAAATCAAACTTTAAGGTTTGAAAAGTCAGAGATTTAGTTGTCTAGTTATAGGCTATTTGGTAATAAAGTTTAAAAGACTGGTCCTTCTAATGCTATTGAGCTTAGTTTATCAAGTACCATTTATATTGAGTTTCATAGTGAGAGATTATCTTTCTCATGATTATGGCTAGATGTTAGTTTTTGATATGCATTGTTTGTAACTTTTCTCAGTTACGATGTTCATGTATTTTTTGACTTGTGCCCCAGTTAGGAGCGAGAGTAGATAATAAACTTTGAAACTTTGGGGTAAAAAACATTGTGGATAATGAATTTGCTTGTAGCAATCGATTTCTTCTTTATCCACAATGTCCCAGCCTTATTTGTTGAGAGGCGTAAGAAACGCGGGATTTTACGTGAACGGTGTAACCTCATTATATCAAAGGCAAAAGGCCTTAAGAGTTGTTTTAAACTCCATGATTGTCGTTCTCAAACGTCCGTACAGTGATGGACTCCCGAAAAGTTTGAAAAAGAATCCAACATTTTCATAGTTAAAACGTCATTTTAAGATACAATTTTATTTAAAATATTTTGTAACTTTTAATTATAGCGCTTTCATTTTTGCGACAACGATCATTTGAATATTCGGCTTATAAAAATTCGACTCACAAGCTCGCTGGACAATCGACACTTTATTTATTACAGCTTATTGAAACTATAATTCTATCGTTTTTTGGTGGCCCAACGGTGATATTTACTTGCTCTAAAATACATTGTCCATCCTTTCATAATTAGAAAGTAACTCGATAGATAATCAATATTAATGGTTGTCATTCACTTTTATCATATCTGCAAAAATATCGGCGAAAAACTCTCTCTCTATCTATCGCTGTAGCAACGTCATTGGGAAAATTGTATTGTGGCAGATTTAGGATTAATTTTGTGGTTTGTGGACATATGATTTGTTGTTGTTTTGATATCTGATAGTGTTTATATTAAATAAGGCTTGTAACTTTAATTGTAAGATTGAGAAGAGTTTATGAGGTTTGATATCTTTTTAATGTAATTTATGAAGGACATGCCATTTTTATTGTGTACATATTGAATATTTCTTATTGCGAACAGAATATTTACCAAGATTTAAGAATGGTGACGGTACAACATGTACTTCAACCATGCTATTCGGAAAATGACAACAAACACTTATTGAGTTCAAAAGGCATATAGAAAGAAGGCTGTAGGTCAAAGAATAGTTGTCATAAAAAGGGTCGAAAGGGTTATTATACAGTTAAGCCTTCGGTGACAAATATCCGAATAAGAAATAGGTGTAGAATCGAATAAAGTATACATACATTTGCAAGGAACTTTAAAAATGGGGGAAAACAAACACTTTTTAAAAGAGCGGATATATTCCAGGTATGTCCGTGGTCGTTAAATACAGATTTAAATTATTCTGCTCAGAATGAAGTAGAAAAAAATATAACTTGACTGAGGGACATTGGTTTTATCTATGGTTTCACAAATGTTAATCAGTTCTATACAAGAAAAAAGTGTTTTTAAAGTGGATAATACATTAATTTATTTTTTTTTTAAAAATGACCAGACGTGAAATAGATGTTTTCACCTTTGGATGCGACGTGACTACACAATAATTGGTAAATGCTGATAAAAATGGACATATACGAGCGAATGAGCCTAAATGGCCATTTTGATGGCGGCAAAATACCGAGGGAAAGGAATCGTGCGAGTTATCGCCCAAACTTTAGAAATCGGGCCCATGCACTTGGTAAAACATTCACACTATACAATAATGCTCATTTTAAACAGCTTGTTGATGTGGAAGAGGAATTTCTACACGCTGCAGAGTTTGGTGATATACCAACCGTTAGAAAACTGCTCGGTGACAATCCAGACCTGAATGTTGATTGTATTGACGCTCTGGGACGTACTGCTTTGAGATTGGCCGTGAAGAACGAACATTTGGAGGTAAGAAGTTTTGAGTGTCATCGATTGTTTGTTTGTTTGAATAGGGCTTAACGACACAGTTCACATTATATCAGTCATATCGCGGCGGCTGCAGTATCCAAAAATGGATTCTAGGTATTGCTCGAGTGTTAGCTTGTTTGAATTTGGATATACAGACATGATACATGTAAATAACCCAAGAGATGACCAGCGTGAAACAATGGAAACGACCCTTCGCTGGAACCCAGCGAAAAAAAATTGTCTGGCTCGTTGGGCGGGTAGTTAGCGTGCTCGACTGGTAATCTGGTGGTTGCGGGTTCGAGCCCCACCGGAGGCGGGTAGTGTATTTGGGCAGGACACTTTACAGACAGAGCCCCAGTCCACCCAGCTGTAAAAGTGGGTAGCATTGGTTAGAATCCATTGCCTCTCTCTACATGTGCATGATAAGATCTTGTATGAGTTAGGACCACGATGGAAATAAGATTCTTTCGATCCTTTATCGTGTTATCCTCGAAGGAAAAAAAAGACATTAAGAAAATTCTCTCAAATGATTAAGAAATGACCAACTTTCCGAAAAAAAAACGAACGTCAATACACAAAAAATTAGTCCGTGTTAAACGGTACTCGCCGAATACGTTTTTTTTTTTTTTTTGTACACGCCGAATAATGATTTTTTCTGTCGAGTTGTATTAGATAGTCGGATTTTTCTTGGTATACAATACAATGTTTCAGAAAAGGGAATCTTGCTATCTTCGCTAAAATTGTGTACAGATCCCTTTAGCAATAATTTTAGAATAGGTTATGACCCTGCTGGGGAAAGCTCTCTCGCACAGAAAACTAAACTAAATTTTACAATTATTGTATATACGTAAACATGAAATAGTGTTTAAATTATTTTCGTTTCTGATTCTCAAAGCTTTCGATAGCAGGCTTGTGACCTATTTCAAAATTATTGACAGAGAGGTCTGTACACAATTCTAAAAAAATATTTTATGATTCCTTTTCGTGAGAAATGTTTATCTACGAGAAAAATAGAACCTTCATTAAACGCACTTTTTTTTGCTATTTTAATGTATTAATATAAAGGTATTTTTAGAGCATTAAAGTGTTTTCTGCTGAAAAGCGAACTGCATAAATGTAAGATTTATATAAATTGTTTCTCTTCTCTTCATTAGGTTTCAAGCCATTTATGGATAATTTCCGATACCGCGCATCAGGTGCAAATTAAAGCTGTCATCGTTACGCGCTCGGTGCATTAATGGCATGTCAATATGGGGTCAGTTACCATTCGATACCTACATTGTACCTACATTGTGCTTCGTATTTCTTTCCGATTTTTAGGCTTGAATTAGCTGTAGTTACGACGTTTAAGTCGCCAAAACAAAAATAAAAGGCAAACAAAAACGCCGGCAATGTCAGAGTTGATAAGCACTGTTCAGGCTGAACAAATTATATGATTGGTCGCTTTATTTCTTGACTGACAGCCGCGATTGGTCAATTTCCGCTTCGATGTTAAGGGCTTTATTTTTTAAAAATATGGCCAGTAACAAGTTACAAAAATGTAATGTAATGAATCCTCTGTAGTTGGGACTCACTAGAAACGTCTCACCGAGACAATTTTAATTGGCTCTAACAACATTTGATTTATTTGTGCAATGCTTTAAGCAAATACGACCATTCATTATGTCAGCTTTTGGTTTTGAAAGGGGATTTTGATTGTGGTCGTTTAATGCAAGTGGACGCTTAAAGGAAATGATCACTCGAGCATGATTGACTGTAATTTACATTATTCATAACTGTATTAAGTTGTAAAGATACGAATCAAATAATTAACCCAAGTTAATACTGTTGATCAAGTTCAATAGTTCACACGACATGAAACCTTCCAAGATAATAAGATGAAAGCCGGAACGTCTAATAATTGGTGCGATTTTATGTTTAATTGAAGTTCTTCCACTGGTGCTGTTGTGATTTATCTTGTAAGTGCCAACTTCTCGGGCGTTTCTTAATCCATTCCCACACAGTGACGCTTTGGACGCCCCTGTAGAAAAACAGTTGGGAAAAATTGTGTAGAATGAAGAAATTGCTTGGAACAAGCAATTTCTTCATTTTACATAATTTTGTGTACCCAGAAAAGTGAAAAATGTCATAAACTTTGAATTGTCGTCTGTAACTCCTTTCAATTTGGGCCAGTCTAAAAATTTTCCGTCTGGTAATGGGTGAAAAACTATGTGGAAAACATGCATCTTGGTTTTATCCAATTGACAAATCGCGACTGTCAATCAAGGAATAAACCGACCAATCAAATAATCTATTCAGCCCTGACCTGAGCTTTTCAACTCCAAAATTGGCCGCCATTTTTGTTAACCTTTATTCTTGGTTTGGCGACTTAAACGGCGTAACCACAGCTTATTCATTTTTATTTTTTGTTACATCATACTGGCCATAAAATTTTGCAAATAACGCCGTTTGAAACAGAAGCGGGACTTCCTGTAGGAGTTGCTGGTGGGCGTTCCAACGACGTAAGTGGGCGGGGCTAGCGATTGGTCAATTGACCAATCGCTGGCTCGCCCACTTACTCCTTTCTTCCCACCACTTGACTCCGACAAGAAGTTCTACTATTATTTTAAACGGTGTTATTATAGCTTGAAGAAGATGTAGTTGCGACGTTTGAGTCGCCAAACCAACAAAAATGCTTCACATAACTAGCACCAAATGTTGGAGTTCAAATTCCACTTCCGATTATATTTAGCGAGTTGATTGGCCGGTTTTTTGTTGTTGGTGGTGGTGGTGTTTTTTCTTTCTTTTTTTTAACCGCGATTGGTCAACCTTATTTAAATTAAAATGTGCTTACATTAAACACGATAACGTAAAGAAAGGTAAAATTTTCTATTTTTCATTCACGTGACCTCTCCTCACTTTATAAATTACAGATTGTAGAAGTGTTACTCGAGAAGTCCAGCAGTAGACATATATACGAAGCCGTACTCCAGGCCATCAGCGCTGGACACGTACAAATTGCTGAAAACATATTAAAACACAAACGCTACTTGGAACTTTGGAAAGAACGTAAAAAGCTCGGAGATGACGACCATTTCTTCAAGACCCAGTTCGAGGAGTCGCAATTTTCTCCCGACATCACACCCCTCATTTTGGCGTCTCAAAAGAACCAGTACGAGATTGTTCAAATCCTACTGCTGCGGGGTGAAAAGATCCAGAATCCACACAAGTTTGGATGTATGTGTCGGGAATGTGTGAACAAGATGAAGTTTGATCAGCTCAGATCAGCCAAGTATCGGCTAAATGCTTACAGAGGTCTCGCTAGTGAGGCATACATATCACTCTCTAGTAAGGACCCTATCCTTACAGCCTTTCAACTGTCGAAAGAATTAAAGGATCTGTCGAGATCGGAAAAATATTTTAAGGTAAGAAATTTTGATAAATGTTACTTTCCAATTTCCTTGTGATCCCGTCTGCGGGATCACCCGGAATATCTTTTATTTCACACTGGATGTAGCAGATAGTAGCTATTGAAATCAACATGTTCATAGGTGGTGTCTAATCCAAGTCTTTATGTCGTTTTTCTCTAACTAAAATTTTAAATAATCTTAAAAGATTGACCAAATTCACCGTAACCTATTCCCACACAATTGCTCCTTTTTACGTCACTAAAGAAAAAGTCTGTAGAAAACATTGTGGCAATAGAACTAATTGCTTGATTCAAACAATTTCTTCAATTCCTGCAATGTTTTCTACACCAAAAGACAAAGAATTTTAGAATTTCATCAAACTAAAAATGCCGCATGCATCTTCTTTCAATTTGGACCAGTCTAGAATTTTCATTTTCATATAGGAATGGGTTACCCCATTACCAGCAACAAATCCATAGACTGATCCAATCTCAAAGTATTTGCAGACGACAATTTTTAGTTGATGAATTATTGATATTTTTTGTCTTTTAAGGTAGAAAACATCGTGAATAATAATGAAGAAATTGTTGTTACAAGCCCTTTTTTCCTCATTACTTTTCAACGCCTTTTCTCTTTGGGAGTTCAAAAGTGTCATCGTGTTGGAATGGGCTAATTTTGAAAACCTATGTAAAACTTTTATTATATATAAAAATATGTCTATTTATTAATTCAGCAGCCCACAGGTGCACGAATAGAATAAATTGAGCTTTTGTGAACTATCTTTTTCTGTAGTCCGTTCTACTGTGTTGACATCATTTCACTGTTTGCTCTTGAGATTTTCAAATTTTGTGCAAAAGTATAGAAATATCAGAATATATATCCGCATGATACACCAAACCATTTGGTCAGTTGGTATAAAAACAGGGTGTCCAGATTAAAATCTATAAATAAACCTTGTCTGCAACCTAAATGATACTTTATTTGGAAGGTTTTGAATTTCGTTTAGCACCTTATAATGGATTCCTGGTATTTCTCACACCAGTACTACCACTACATTCTTTCCTAGCCCCCAGCTGCTATCCCTATAGGTTAACAATTATCCACCGATTGGTGAGAGACAAATGTCGGAAAGGATATGTGCCGCCGCCATGGATCGAACCCATGACATCCTATGATTAAAGGTAAGGAGTCTGGCGCGCTACCGGCTGCGCTATGACGGCTGCAACGTGACCAGTGAGGTATCACAGGTCTAACACTTTAAGAATCTATTGATCAGTTAAAACATTTATTTAGACCGCAAGTAAACTTTGAACTCGGACATCGGTCGACATTTTTGAAAAGTATTAGTGTTGGTTTGGCGACTTAAACGACGTAACTGCAGCTTGAATAAGGTCTCAAACCAACCTTTTTTATGTTTATTTAAAGATACTGGCCATAAGATTTGCAAAAAAAAAGAAAAAAAAAACGTGGTTTAATACCCGTCGTTAATAATGAGGACACTATTATATTATAAAACCAATTATTTTGTCGATGAAATATTTTCATGATTCCCAGACACGCCTACTCAGACCATAAATTATTTAATACTTCAGTAATACAGAACAAGCATGTATCTATACCTTGTCATGCTGAATAAAATCTGTATTTAAAATTACATCAAAACCAAAGGACTAAAAGTACTGTAAGGCTGTAAATATGGGCTTATATTTCCTTTGTTTATTATTAATTAATTTATTGATTTTATTTACAATCCTAGCTTGAAAAAGGACAAACAGGTGGTGTATTCAAAGAGCAGACTGCACATATGTGCAGTCTGATCTTTGAATAAACCTCCTACAAAAACAGGAATATTCCGTTGTCAGCATGGCAAGGGGTGAATTCATGAACAAAGGCTCATCAGATGCACCCCATTGACCTTACTTGTGCTTTTCAAGGTCAGATCTTGCGAGCTATTTTCAGCAAACATTTTTAAACATTAGAGCAAATTAATTTGAGCCTGGTCAAACCGCGGTCCTATTTGCTTTTCATTAATACGACCATGGGTTTTATGTTTCAATTGATAAAACTTCGGCTAGTCTTTATTTTTAAGTCGAAAAAATGTAATCTCATCGTTTTGGTACTGTAAACTAGAAATGCAAACTAGAATATGTTTTAAATTTATTCGATACGCCGTGGGTTGCCGGGCCTTTTTTCACAATAGTACCTCGATCTTTCTCTGTGGCCTATCGTAGAAGGCGACTCAAATCAGCTGCGTTCCTCGTAACTCCTGGGTTGCAGCAGGTTGTTTTTAATCCAAATCTTAGCTTAATCTAAATAAATAAGCCTTGGAATGAAAAGCATAAGCCTTTATGTGAGACCCCATGTGGTTAAACAGGGTATAAGAGTAAACCACTGCAAGCCTACCTATGTCACATCTGCCATTTCATCTGGCTGAACAAACATGACAACTGACATGTCGTTAGAGGTGACTAAAGGGTCTTCATTGATCAGTTTTATTTCATTCCTCATCTATCATTTCATATATCTTGTTGTTGTCTTTGTATTGTTCTAAATGTTTTGTTTTACTTTCTTTATATTTCTAGCGCATTAGATGACAACGGATGCCGAAGCGCCGTAAAACACCATTTGTTATTTTGATTTATTCGACAAAGCAGATTGAAATGTAATTTATATGAACTATCGCATCGTGGAAGGGCGACACAAAGTCTTTTACCGAAATGTTGAAGAAGTTGTAATTACCATATTTTACCCTTCCACTGTCGTAATATTCATCTATGTAGGCGATGGATTTACATTTTCAGTAAATATAAGTCCAATTAACTTATTGGTGATTAAGGTAAACGGCACTAACTATGGTACCCTTGTGATTTAGTTGTCAACTATTTCTTTTTTTTTCAATTTTCAGTTAGAATATAAAGAATTACGGAACCAGCTCAGCGAGTATGTAGTCAAATTACTGGATCGTGTGAGGAACCAGGAGGAGTTAGAAATAGTGCTAAACAAAACGGGCAAACCGGAAGAAGAAAACTACAGCGACCTCGCTCGGCTAAGTCTTGCCATACAGTTTATGGAGAAAAAGGTAGACAACTCCCTTTAACTTGTTCTTGAATTTAACTTCAATCAGCTAATCAACGTTCCCTAATACAAAAGATGTTTATTAATACGTGTAATTCAGTAGTCCTATGGTAATGGACCAATCGCGGCCGACAATCAAGGTGTCGATTGACCAATCAAATCATTCAGCCTGATGAGTAATTGAGGTTTGAACTCCGATATTGGCCTCCATGTTTGTGAAACACTTTTCTTGGTTTGGAGACTTAAACGTCGTAACAACAGCTTATTCAAGCTGTAGTTACGACGTTTATGTCGCCAACCAGTCATTCTACTTTTTGTTATATACTACTGGCAATATTGTTGTTTTTTTTTCAAATACAATACAAATACAAATCGTTTATTGTTCAAATCATACACATACATATGATATACGAACATAACAAAATAAACTGCTTACATACAATACATTCAGATAGTGACGAGAGAAAGGTACTAATTGCGAAGAGGGGAAAAAAGTAGGGAAAGGAGGGGAAAAAAATATATTATTATTAAGGGGGCCATTACCTTGGTCAGATTGTTTTCATGAAAAAGATTATATTTTGATGAAAAAGACTATAGGGCAGAAGATTACACGCATTACTTGATAGTATATTTGTCGATTTTGATTGGTCAAGTCATTTACACACGATGACGAAATTTCATTGATAAGGTTCGATAAACAAACATGTCCATGAGAAAAGTCGCTGTGTTTTGCTCAATTTTTTTTGTTCTATTTCTAAAGTGTTACTCTACTCAGTGATACTTGATCTATGGATTTATACTGTGTTGAATGGATTTTAGATAAACACCAACCCGTCTGTGAGTAGTTTTACGATATTTTTACAAAAAAGAATATGTAGATTGGCAGCCATCCGGTGGTCAATAAATTTTCATAAAGAATTATTTGGTATGAGTTAATTTGGTAGCTAATTTCGTCACTATTTGAATATGATATTATTGTACAACAACAAAACAAAACAAAACAAAGCTGGTAGATGATCGGTCATCACCCATTATTGTCATTTGACCCTTTTTATAGTTTCTTACCAAGTGGATTATTGAGTTAGTGGAATTATCCCGAAACACAGGGCAACGTTTAAAGTAATGACAAATTTGTTAGTTAATGATGGATTGGTTGTTTTAGATAAGTAAATTAGCAGGTAGAAAAAAAGTTTACCGCTTTTCTGATGACAAAAATTTTAAAACCAGTCCAATTTCAAGGATTTAGCTGATAAAGAAAGTTCATTTGTTTTGAAAAATAATCATTCAGTAATGTAGAAAATGTAGAAAATATTGTGGAAAAAGAAGACACCGCCTGCTTCAAGCGATCGATTTCTTCTGTTTTCACAGCACCTTCCCATTTACGAACTCACAGTGGTACAAGTAATAAGGATTGAACAAAATTTTTTAGAAATGTCCAAATTCAATGGTTTTGCAGACAACAATTTAAAGTCGATTTTATTGTAAATTAATTAGTTAGTAGGGTAGAAAATATTATGGGGAAAAAGAAGAAGCTGCTTGTTACAAGCAATTTCTTCCTTCTCCACAATGCCCTCTAAAGTTTAAAAAGACTTGTCTTCTTTTTATTCAAATTGTTTTCAGAATTTGGATACTTTTCATACTTTTTGCATGCTTTTCTATATTGTTTTTTCGCTTTTTTACAATCAATATTGAACCATGGTTTTGTGTTTTTCTGTTTAGATATGCGTTTTTGTTTGGTATTATTCCTTGGAAATGTTTTATTTGCACCTTCAATTAGTATTTTTGTCATTTTTTCAGTTATCTCATCTATAGAGTAGTGGCTCTTTGTTATAGATGTTCGATTTATTTCGTACATGAGCTCTGCAATTTTGTTATCAGAAATGTTATTAATGAAATAACAAGATTTTTTTTCATCCCAGAGTGGTTTAATGTCTATGTCTGTATATTTGACACTATTTTGGTTAGTTTTTGTTGTAGTTGTAAAATACGTAGTAATGTTAAATGTAAGTAATGAGTGGCCATCACTATATATACTATCTAATTCATGAATATCAAAAGATTTTATTTTGTGATATCCATTGATGCTTGTTAAGAGGTAATCAATTAGAGAAATATTTCGGAAGGTTAGATTTCCAATTTTGTTATCTGGTGCTAATCTTCCATTGACAATTAGTAACTGGTTATTCTTGCATAAATCAATCAGACGATAACCATGATTATTTTTCTTTTTGTCAAGTGATTTTCTTTGTAAGGGAATGTTATTTCTAACTAAATGTGATTTTGTGTTAGAGTAAGTCTCATTTACATTGTCAAAAATATCTATAATGTTGTGTAAATCATCAGAGATATCATCATCGTCCTCGTAATAATCTTTCATTTGGGCTGTTTGAGCATTAAAATCACCAACAATGAAAACATCCTCGAATTTACTATTCATTTCAATAATTTCTCTTTCAAAGATGCCATACATGTCATTATTATAGAATCTTGAATGAACCGGGGGAATGTAAACAGAGCCGAACAGTATATCTTTATCATATATACGTAGGCTTAGCCAAAAAACGTAGTCAGTTTCAGATTCAATAAGTTTAACTTGATTCAACATTGAGCTTTTAACAAATACTCCCAAACCACCCGATTTTCTCATATACTTAGCTTTCCTTGGTACATTTATGAAATCGTAGCCATCTACTTCGATTATATCATGTATGTCAAGTTTGGTTTCGCTTACAAAAAAAAGATCATTTTGCCTCACTAACGAAGCGAATTCGGGGTACTGACACCTGCGTTTTAAACCACACACATTCAATGAAGATACACAGAGGTTCACTGAGCCCCTTACAATATTGTAGTTATAATTATCATTTTGTTTGCCATTGCTTTCTGCTCTCTCTGTCTTATTTCTGGCCTCGGTTTTGTCCCCTGAACATTAGGTGTCATTTACTTTTTTTGTCAATTTGTTGTGGTGTGCCGCCAGAACTGACATGGACTGGCTATATTCATCTGTTTGTAGAAGTTGATCATCTGTGTTGCTCTGGGTCGATACGCTTTCGCTTTCACTTTCTAAGTTTTCTGTCGTTTGTTGGTCATTGATATTAGGCTTGTTTTGGCTCTTATGGGGCCCATACTTTTTTTTATCAATGGCTGTTGCCTCCAAGGGATTGCCATACATCACTTGATCCCAGTCTGGGAATTCGTCCCTCACCGTTTTTCCACGGACAATAAGTTTCGCAGGGTAGCCGATGAAGACACTTTTTGGTGGATTGTTTGCTCTGGCTGTTTTGTAGTCTCTCCATAGTCGTTTTCTGGCCTCAACGATCGGTAACGGGAAGTCTCTGTTTATTCCCATTTGATTTTTGCCTTTTAACTTGTGTGCATTCCTAAGGATTAATTGCAGATCGGATTCATTTTTGAAACAGACTATAATTGACCTAGGTGTCTGATTTCCAGGTCGTCTCCTGCCTAGACGGTGCGCGCGCTGAATGTCAATATTGATATCTACAAGTCCAAGGTCATACATCAATACACTATTTATCAGCTCAAAACAATTTTCGCTCGCCTCAGATTCTTGGATTCCTCTGAAAATTAAGTTTAGTCGTCTACTCCTGGCTTCTAGGTCGATGCTTTTATATTCTAACTTCTTTATTCTGACAATATTTGAGTCCGTTTCATTCAAGATTTTTGAAATATTACTTTCTACCTTTTTTAGGCGAGTGTCAATTTTGCCCACGTTCGATAACATAGTAAACATTGTGACCAATTTATCATCCGTGTTTAATTTCTTGAACTCGTCGGTACTTTTCGGGATATTCAAAAGTTCTTTTTGGCTATCAGGCTCTGACCTACCTCCGGTTGAGTGCCTCATTCTCTTTTTTTTACTCTTATTTTTATGTATGACCGTACCCCACCCATCTTGATCAGATAAACAGCTGCCATATTGTTCAATGTCATTTTCTGACCTTCCAATTTCTTCGCCCATTTGATGCCTATTCCTGCTCTCGGATGCCTTTGACGCTGCCATTGTATTCTAGAATAATTTATCAGCAATCCTCTTCAGTTTTCAGCCCTCGAAGCGCTAATAAGCGAATATTTTACTAAAATTTCTAACTGAGCGATGTAAAGGTGGTTACTCGTCACTTGACCCTTGAATCCACTTGGAGTATACCAAAATTATGTCATTAAAAATCGAAGCGGAACTTACTGTCGGAATCGATGGGCGTGGCCTACGGTATCAGTGGGCGGGGCCAGCGATTGGTCAATTAACGGGTCGCTACTCAAACCCACTGACCTTCGACACGAAGTTACTCTTCGATATAAAACGACGGGAGTTTTGTTACAATTTATGGATAGCAACATCTAATAACAAAATAAGAAGGTTTGGTTGACGACCTAAAAGTGGTAAATACAGATACAGACATGAAGCTAATACTAGCTCATTAGTCAGAATACAAACATTCAAATCAACATGCTGTGAAAATCGGTTGTGGTTATACATGACATATATTCAATGATAATAAATGATAATCAACGTGAGAGTATATAGAAAGAACAATTTCTAATCAAGTTAGGTTTAGTTTGAGTGCATGAAATATTTGTTTCTCATCGCAAATCCAAAAGAATAAAAGTTTGATAATTTTGTAAGGGTTTTCTTTTTCGTAAATACAGCTTGGATAAGTTGTAGTTACAACGCTTAAGTTTCCAAACCAACAAAAAAAGCTTCACATTAATGTCGCTAACGCCGGAATTCAAAATTCATTTCAAGTCTAAATGTATGATTTAATTCGTCTTTTGATTCTTTGATTGACATACACGGTCCGTCAAACAAATGGAAATATTTATTTTGATTTTAATCCTTTACCACAGAATGTAGCATTGTGGCGCCCTAAAGATAAACAATAACATGAAACTTAGGAGTGGGGGGAGGAGGAATAGTCACACATACTCTTCCCTTTTTTCAGATTTTTTTTCTACCCTATTGGACACTTATTTTCCAATTTTAGCACAATATGAAATGTCGTCTGCAACTTCTTTAGATTTGATCAGTATTGACCCTGGTCATGCTGAACCTGGAATATTCCGGTTTTTGGCAGGAGGTGTAGACCAAGATCAGCCTGCACATAAGTGCAGTCTGATCTTGGTCTGCACCTCCTGCTTTTACTTTTCCTGCGAGAGTTGTTTGTGAAATTAATTTCTAAAAGAAATGTTGATTTTTGAACGACAAGTTCTATAAGTGCTTTCAGCCTTTTGGTCTTATAGAAATTCAGTTTGGTATTTTATACAGCATGACAAGGGTTAAATTGTGTCATATGAAATACGGTTAAGCAGGAGAGAAAGTGACCAAGTTTAGTAGATAAATAGAGAAATATTCACCACTATTTTCTATAAAGTATTGTACACTACCATTGTATACTAAGCTCGAGGAATCGTACAAACTGCGATCTATATACGATCTCAATAAATCTGAAACGTCTACGTATGTGAGTATTCGAAGCATTTCAGCCTTTGAATTTACGTGAATTTACTATCGTAATCCATTACCAGGCTTCAAAATTTTAAACTTGTCTTAATTGAAACGAGTTACAGACGACAAATGAACGTTTATGAAATTTCAGATTTTTTTCAACTTTCAATGTACAAAACATTGCTTAAAATGAAGAAATTTTCCAAATTATTTTTCTTGAGGGACATGAAAAACCGGCATTGTGTTTGAACGGGTTAAACAACGAGCAAGAGTTATACAAAATAGACGGTAGACTGACCAACTTTTGGTTGTATTTGTAGTCTGGCTATTTTGTCTACAGTGTTGAAAGCGGTCTAACAACAATAAGTTTTACAGATTAGTCAAGGAAAAGCAACCGAAAAAAGCCCTACTTTAGAAAACAAAGTGATATCATCATGTAATCTCAATTATTTCTGTTTACACAAAAGCACCTGAATTTGTTTACCCAACAGTCTGAATCGAATTTTCTTTGAAAAACCATTTCTGTTACCATAGAAACGATTGAATGACAATAAAGCTTTTACGGGAAAAATACCGTTTTATAACAAATCTGTTTTGATGTGAGAGATATATTAATACAAAATCGTGATAATTTTATTACCTCAGATCAGATTTCACTTAGAGAAATTCATACCAATTTCCCTCTAGCTATTTTCCTCAAGAAACTAGTTAATGAATTATACAAAAGCTTGGTCTATTTACGTGTAGTTTGAACTGACGTTTATAGAGACGACGGACAACAACCAAAATTTGAACGTGTGAACATATCCATTAAAGCTGAAGTTACTAAATTTCAGCTGCACACTGAAGGTATATAGCACTTTCAACTTTTATTCGCTTTCTTCTGCCATTTTACGTTTGAAAAATGAGACCACGTGTTAAAACACATTTTTCCCGAAATCATAGATCTTGTAAAGAGGTTATGCACATATTTCAAGATAATTATGTTTAGTTTATATTCTTTTAAAGACAAAGAATTTTTAATGGTTTTCGAAAACTATGTCCCTTCACTTATATTCGGGTATTTAAATTTCATTCCAGAGATGAAAAGAAAACACCCGAATATAAGAAAAGGGACCGAGTCATTATATTACATGTGATTACTTTTGATCATTTGTTTACGTAAACCGTTTGCTTTTTGGGCTTTAAAGAACAATAAGTTCGATTAGGCCCTTAGTGCTGAAATCAATCAATAGCATCTTCCATTGGACATTGCTCTATGGTGTTCCCACTCAATAACGCTTTCGGACGCCCCTCAATACAAAACTTTTGGAAAACATTGTGGAAAACGAAGAAAGTGCAATTAGTCCACAATGTTTTCTACCCAAAAGGTGAAAACATCTCCAAAATTTCACAAGCTTCAAATCGTCGTCTGCAAACATTTTCAATTTGGACCAGTCTAAAAAATCTGAGGTCTGGTAATGGGTTAAGCAAGCTTCTCCTCAAATCAGTTGTTTCATTTGTGTATTTTCGAAAATTGTAGACCTGTCCAAATTCAAATGTTTTGACGGCGATAATATAAAATGGATTTAGATCAATCAGTAGAGTAGAAAATGTTGTGGAAAATGTTGTGGAAAAAGATAAAAACTCTTTTTCTACAATGTTTTATCAATAGAGGATTGAACAGGAAAGGGTTAATACTAATCAAATTTCTTAAAACCGAATTTTAATGTGTGTGTTTTTTTGTGTGTTTTTTTTTTCAAATAATTACAGACAATAAACTTTTGATTTTAAAAATCAATAAAGAGTCATTCAGCGCTAAAAGGGGTCTGAATATATTATTTGTCAGTTAAATTAGTATTTTGCTTACTGAGATTCAAAAAGAAGAATACCTATTTTTCTTTTTTCTTTTTTTTAAGACATTTAAGACATCATGCTAAATATTTGTTCGTAGGCGGGCCCCTTTTCATACGCCTGGCATGAGAGCTAGGCTCACTCACTTTTCCCCATAAGATCATTTCTTATCTTAACCTTTTCCTGGTTAATCCCTGGATTTTACGTCCCTGAGCATTCATACTTGAGAAAATATTGTGGGATAAGGAGAAATTGCTTGTAACAATAGTAAAAATATTTTCTACCCTGTAGATTGGTTACTGTTCAAATTGCACTCACTTTTAATTGTCGTGTGCAACTTCTTTGGATTTGAACTAGTCTAAAATTTTGGAAAACAGGAAAGGGTTATTTTTTTTCTTGAAAACAATTTAGTAAAAATTTCGTAAAAGTATCAACGCCCTCAGCAGGAAACTTATTCCTGGCGAGAGCTCGACCAGGGAAATGCATTGCAAAACAACCGTCACTGTGGTCTGCTTACTTTTGAGTTATAGCCCTTTGATGTTTTCCGACTTAATTTTGTCTGAGGCATATGGTTGTGGGAAACTATTGTGTTAACCCATTCCAACACAGCAAAATTTTAGACTGGTCCAAATTGAAAGAAGCTGCAGACAACAATTTCAAGGTGATGGAATTTCGAATTTTTTCGTATTTTTGGATAGAAAACATTATGGATAATGAAGAAATGACTTGATCCAAGCAATTTCTTCATTTTCCACAATGTTTTCCAAAGTTTTTTTCTTGAGGGGCGTAAAAAGGAGGGATTGAGTTGGAATGGGTTAAAGGGATAGATTTCTACACATCACTTGTATGCTTCTTCCCGTGGCCAATACTTGTTCGCGGTGAATAATAGGTATTCAAAGGCTCTTTTTCCTTAAAATAGCCGTTTTAGAAAGTATCTGAAATTTGATTCTTTTGTCATTTTATTTCTTTTTCCAGTTTGTGGCCCACCCAAGCTGTCAACAGCGCCTCGATAAAAGCTGGTATGAAGGAATCGGACCGTTTCTAAAAGCGGGACTGTTTGTACGAATATTGATGATATTGTCTTTCATTGTCACATACCCCTTTCTTGCTCTCTGCTACATATTTCTACCAAGTAGAAAAATCAAGGTACTTTTGTGTTTACTACTGATTGCATTGCTTCAACTAGAGTAAATAATAATGACGATTATACATGAATAATTTCATTTTAGTTTCGTCTATCAATATTCATGCGTTTTGATTGGTTAATTTGTTTTTCATGCTTTTATGAACAAAATTTTGAGCACGCACCTATTTCATTTGCTTGTGTTCAAAGTAAACGCATAAAATTTTACCCTAAACTAGTAAAATACTTGCTTTGTTTCTATTGATGGCATCAAAATATAAGAACTTAAAAGCCCTAAAACTTAATCACACCGATGTATGCATTCGTTTCGCGAGCCATACTGTTAGGTTCATACCTCATTAAAAAAAACTAAACTATTCTTTTCATTAAATGACCTGGTACTTAGAAAGAGTTTGATCTTTGACGTTTGATGTTGATCAATTTCAGCGAAATTAATGAAAACACGATATATCTTAAAATATTATGATCTTTATTATTAGGGGAGGTAACTCTGAATAGATTTAGAACGAATTAGGTCTTGTCTTCTATTTACTATTCGTTATTCTTTTCTTCTCTCAGTCACTTCCTTGATTATAAGTTTTCATCACAAAGATGTTGCATTTCGAAAGGTAGAGTTTTGACTAAATAATAACAATTATGATTATAACGATTATTGTAATTATAATAATAATAATAAAATAAGAACAAAATAAAACTTCGTAGATATATGTACGATTGTAGTTGATCGTATTGTTAATTCCGCGATACTGATTTTGTTTTCGGTATTTACCTGTAATAAATTGTTTGTGTACTTTTCAGTTTTTGCGTGTACTTAAGTTTCCCTGGGTAAAGTTCGTGGTACACTCAGCATCCTATATCATATTCTTGATATTGATCATTGTAACTACAGCCGAGGCGACGTATGTACGGAGGGAAAATCTAACCTTAGGTAAAGTTTTTATTCTACGTTTAAAGATAACGGCCAATCATTGTTTAGGCTTATTTGTGCTAAATTTGCGAATCACAAATCGTTTATCCTAACCCCGTTAACTGACCATTATCATATTGGGTTTACGATATTTCGTCGACCGACAATTCATACTGAACAAAATCCAAGGTCACATGATTAGTTCTGACATTCTTCATAGTGTACTCAAGACAAGCACAAATCGATCTTCAAAAAGTGGACTACTGTGACAAAGATCTTTTTTTCATAATTTATCCATGAAAATTGGTCTACGTGTACATAAACAATATTAAATGAAATAGATACATGTACTTGTACAATCAATTTTGCTCTAGCAATCACCTCTATTAAGCGACCATTTTCATTTAACGACCAGCATCAAATTTACCTTTCCAACACCAAGGGATCTTCACAAGTGAACGTTTGTTTGCTATTGATTTTATCAAAACTAAATCCAATGTTTGTTTTGTCAAACTTTAGGATTGAGCGAGAATCCTGGAATAATTTGTATAGGCATCCGCAACTTTATATATGTCGAAAAAGTGTATTAACCCTTTCCTGTACAAACCCGGATTTAACGTTGCTGTGATTTTATACTTGAAGAAATATTGTGGAAAAAGAAGAAATTGCTTGTAACAAGCAATTTCTTTTTTTCCACAACATTTTCTACCACATGGGCTCATTTCATTTCAAATTGCATCCAATTTCAATGGTCGTCTGCAACCTCTCTCACTTTGGACCAGGCTAAAATTTCAACAAACGACAAAGGGTGTCTGTGGTCGAGAGGTAGAGCGTCGGCTTCCCGATCAAGAGGTCCCGAGTTCGATTCCCGAGAGCGGCTATCGATCTTGATTCTGACATTGGCCCACACTTTCGGCGCTAGTACTGGTGCATTTTCCAGGAAGAGAAATTGAGAGGGATTACTCAAAGTGGGAAGAACTTGTTTCCCAATCGATGTAAAATAAATAGGTTAAACCAAAACAAAGGGTAAAGCGAACAATCTCATAAACAAACACATTTTTGGCGTCCCTTGAGTCGCCGCTTAATACAAGTTTAACTGCATTTATCTTCATAACTAACTCAGCCACCTCTATATTTTGACTACAGGAACGTCCTACTCAAACGTACACCTCAAGTATATTCAGCTACAAAATATGACCAAACAGCATTTATTTGGGCCCGATGTTCCCATCCGTCAAACCATGCCGACAACCACTCAGATACTTATCTTAGTTTGGACATTTGGTAAGCTAGACGAAATGTTCGTTGTTTATTTTCTCGTCCCCATTCAATCCTCTCTCTCTCCCTCTCTCTCTCATTCTCTCTCACTCTCTCTATCTATCTTTCCATCCATCCATCCATCCATTCATCCATCCATCCATCCATCCATCCAACCATCCATCAAATCTTATCTCATCCCATCTAATCTAATCTTATCTAATCTAATCTTATCTTATCTAATCTAATCTAATCTAATCTAATCTATCTATCTAATCTATCTATCTAATCTATCTATCTAATCTATCTATCTATCTATCTATCTATCTATCTATCTATCTATCTATCTATCTATCTATCTATCTATCTATCTATCTATCTATCTATCTATCTATCTATCTATCTATCTATCTATCTATCTATCTATCTATCTATCTATCTATCGACGAGGTGAGTTTAAGGCACTTACTCGATTGTTATACAATTGCGACGGTAGATAATTAAGTTTTCTGAAACAGGCAAATTAACCTTTTCTTTATTTGTTTTTCTTTTAATTTGTATTATAAGGAACACATGTAATTTATACAATGGCATAAACATTTCTTTGGAGAATTCAGTTATAAAAATAATCATAATACAGAGTTACCCGCCTATTCTTGATCTACCATGTATTCTAATGCGTTTTTAATCATGATTGTCGATTTCAGGATTTTTGTACCACGAATGTTGTCAGATAACCACAGAAGGGTTCTCCGCCTATTGTCGCTCCATGTACAACCTTGTTGACAGTGGACTTCTTATCCTATATGCCAGTTCTTTTACCCTGAAATACCTGGTCATGTTCAAGGTAGGTTTTAAATTTGTCAATATTAATTTTACGGACTCAAGCGGTCTGCGCTTTTTCTACCAAAAGACGTGAACTCCAGAGGTAACATATAGAGATAACGAAAATTCACTTTGTTTTTATTTTAATGAGATACATGTGAAATGGGAAAGCCTATTCAAACTTCATTGTGAATAGAATTCATGCTAAAGTAAAAACAAAAGAAACATTCGGCTAATTCTATATTTTAAATATCATCCTTTACAAAAAGCAGTTATCAAATAAGCAAAGGTTTTACAAGTTTGAGAATTTTATAAGACCGCTTTGTGAAAAATACATGCAAAACTAACTTCGTGACCATGCATTTCATGATGATATGAAACTAATTATATAACTCAAATGACATGGGGTCAGCAGGATAGGACTTGTATTTTTCTGATTCCTTTAAATATACATAGGACCAAATTATTATCATTTTTTTTTTGGGGGGGGGGGGGGAGAGGTCAGAAAATTCTTCTCCTCTTGTTTCTAAATTCTATTTCATTCTACATGATAAATAGAATAAAAAATGACATATCATTTGCTCCACAAAAAGAACATTCATAACTCTATTTAAAGATTAAGTATCTACATAAACTTGGTAAATCTTCATATGTCCCTTGAAAGTTTCTCTGCATACATCTTTTGATATTCTTTATTACGGATTCTTTACGTACACTTTTTATGCAGGTTCATATAGGGATCAACTATTTAGAAGCCAATTCCGTAGATTACCTGTTCGCAAAAGTGGAGGACTCTAAATACAACCTGTACTGGATAACAGCAGGTAAAGTGACAGTGGTTGTAGCTATCCATTTCCCGTTTTATGAAATTTTAGACTTGTCAAATTTGAAAGAGGTTGCAGACGACAATGAAAAATGAATTCAATTTGAAATTCGACCATCCTATTTGGTAGAAAATATTGTGGAAAAAGGAGAAATTGCTTGTTACAAGCAATTTCTCCTTTTTTCCCCAATGTTTTCTCAAGTGTAAAATCACAAAAACGTAAAATCCCGGGTTTGTACAGGAAATGGTTATTGTAGTCTGTAGTTTGTAAAATGATATACAGAATTTGGAAAAAATGAAAGATCAGGGACATGCATTGATAAATGCTATGACCATGTGATGGACAACTCTAGGGATAAACTAAAATCAAAGTACTGAAAGAACTGTAAGCTAGCAAAGTATGGTTTTGTTAGGTATTCTTTTTTGTCTTTTGTAGGGTAGAAAACATTCCGGACACTGAAGAAATTGCTTGTTACAAGTAATTTCTTTATTCTCCACAATATTTTCTGAAGCCTTTTTAGTGATAATTTAAAAAGCGAGATTGAGTGGGAATGGGTTTTATAGCACGCTTTTGAAGAACTACTTTTTGCTGCGTAGACTTTCAATGAATATAGTGGTTAAGCCTCCAGTGGCGGTTTGCACTCATTGACCTCTGAGAAGACCTCAAAATTGTGTCTGTTAACTTTAGCTATCAAAACTGACGCTTCGCTAGCTAATAAAGGAACTACGTGTAACTCTTATTTAAATTCTAGTCTATACGTAGGGGTATAATGATTAAAAGAAGCAGAATCTTCCACAGTAAAGCTTCACCTTTGATTTCGTTATAGTCACTTGAGGCCACAGATACTAAATCTATCGCAGTAAGTTTTTTTTTTTCAAATATAATTCTTTGAGAAATGATTTTTAAGAACAGATTTAGAAGTTAACAGTCTTTCTTTAATGCTTCCCGGTGGATTATCACTTGATAGTTCCCCTGAAAAAACAAATCAATGAAATCATCAAAATGATACACCCCTTGTTTTGGAAGATTTAGGCTTGATTTCGTCCATTTCGCACTGCTTGACGCCATCTCAGCGGGATCAAAGTCGTGACGACGTCTTCAGATTGCCAACAAAAGCTATATAATCAAAGGTGGCTCCTTTACGCTTGAAAATATGCCTTTTGTTGCTCACTCAATCAAAGATAAATCAGCCTTACACTGAAACAAACGATTATCCTATATACCAAGTTTATCAAGTCATTTCTCCTGTGAACAACCTCTACACCAAGAAAACTTCTACCCGCCACACGTTTATATTGTTGACCAGACAAACTGCTTTTAACGACGAATTCGCGATTGAAAATCACGCATTTATTTTACGAACCATAGAAACGAAGAGAAATTATTCAGGAGAAAAAGGAAAACTTTTATTCTCCTGTTCAGGACTAACTTTTACCCGCAAACGAGTATTATAGCCGTGTATCGAAAGATTGGGTTATACTGTTTTACTGTTGTCCGTCCGTCATTCTTTCGGAGTTATGTGACAAGGTCAAGGTCATTTATAAAGGTCAAACTGCCACAAATCTTAATCAAAGACTTAGCATTTACAATTACTTTAAGCCTATTCAAAATACAATGCTCTTATTTGATAGATATTGTCAATACGTATCTGCAGATGCCAAGATCCAGGCCATATCAAAAGGTCAAAGTCATAAATCATGTTCATATTTCCGAAAACTGTTATAGGGGCACCATTGTTTGCAAGAATCAGTATGGGGATTACTCGCTTGTCCGTCTGACCGTCCGCCTGATAATACTATCAATTTCGTGTCGCACCTCAGGATTTGTATCACTTGAAATTAGATTTTCATCAGCACATTGATCACATGTTTAAGTTGTCGAAATTGTGTTATTCTACGAATAATATCAAATACTAAAATCAATCACAGAGCCGCTTGGAACGCATGACGCCGTGAACACATTTTGCTCCAGGCCAATGTCGACCCCTTTCAGCACCGTTATATCCTTTTATTGAATGAACCTTAAGGTCGTTGGTTTGTACAGCAAAATATAATTTTGAGTTTTTAAGTGAGTACGTCTTTTAAAGTAACACTTAAACGATTGTCTAGATTTTTACCGTTTACATATACTTGTTATTATAATTTTCTAGTTTTAGTATTGTTACTGATTGACTAAATTTTAACTGTTTGAATTGATAAATTTCTGTTATTGTTTATTATAGCTTTAACTTGTTTTCAGTATTAAGTTAAGCGCCCAACATGACCCTAGATGTCGACGGGCCATAAAACATCATTCATTCATTCATTCTTTTATTGAATGAACAATTCAAATTAATAAACCACTAAAATTATATTTAAAATGATAATCTAATTAATCTTTTCGAGATAACACCGAATTTTTTGGAAATTTATTTTCTTGTTATTATCTTGAGGCAATTCTTAAGAGATATACTAATAATGATTTTAGATCTTGGGTTCGGCTCTGGTTGAATGATTCTTCTTTAACTGACAGAAGCGACATGCATTATTTCGCGCATACTGATGGACAAATCCCAATGTAGTGAGCTAGAGTATGATAGACGATCGTGTTAGATAAGGTTGTTTGTGTGTCGGGAACGACAGGAAGATAAGATTAGATGTACCAAAATGTGTCAAACGAAATTATAAATGTAGTGTTTAATTCTGAGCAAAGAAACATTGTCTTGTTTATTATGACACAGATCGGTATTACTGGGACAAGTGGGATCCGGTGAATCTGTCAGAGGGTCTGTTTGCCATTGCTAACATCCTTGGCTTCTCCAGAATATCGTACCTGTTACCTGCGAATGAAGCACTAGGACCACTTCAGATTTCTCTTGGAAGGATGTTGAAGGTACTTATATATTGGCGATATGTCATGAAAAAAGGGTCTGTTTTGATTTCGTAAAATGCATAGTTGTTAATTTCGAACGTGAAAGGAACGCATAGCAAAATAAAATCAATATTTCATTCGGAAAATACAATCAAAGTACTGAAAGTACTGTCAGCTAACAAAGCATGATTTTATTAAGCAATCTTCTTTGCCAAAGGTTATCATTATTAATGGAATATAGAAGACCTTTGCCCTGTTAGGGAGAAAACATTGTGGAAAAGGAAGAAATTGCTTGTTACAAGCAATTTCTTCATTGTCCACAATGCTTTTAAAGCTACTTTCTTGAGTTGCTTCAAACGCGCGTTAAAGTGGGATTTGGTTAAATAGCATGGTTTTCAGGAGTTGTCTACAATTTGAATAAAGTTCATTCGTGTGGCCAAAAAAAGAAGTGTCAGAGTTTGAAATATTCCTGAAATAAGAACTACTTTTATGGCGCAGGCATTCAATGGCTTTAGTCGTTAAGCCTCCAGTGGCAGTTTGCACTCGTTGAACCTTGAGAAGACCTCAAAATTTTGTCTGTTAAATTAAGCTATCAAAGCTGACGCTTTAATAGCTAAAAATGACCCAGAGCTCCGCCAAACTGTGTACTTAAGACATCAGCACAGTGTATAGAAATGGTTGAGGTACGTATTTTTTAAAGAAAGGGTTCAAATCTGACAGGACCATCGATACTATTGTTACCCAATGTTTAAGAAGCGTTCAACGTGAATAGAGTTGACCTCTCGTGGTTGTGAATCAAAGGACTAATCGATCAATAAAGTAATTCGTTTAGATTGGAAGTGAATCTTAAACTCCGACATTGGTCGACAATCGTTTTGTTGGTTTGCGGCTAAAATATTGTTGCTATAGATTAATCAAGCTGCAGTTACGCTGTTTCGGTCGCCATCCAACAATTATACTAGTTCGCTATATTAAACAATTCATAAATTTTGTTCAATGACACCGTTTAATATCGCAGTGGAACTTCTTGATAGGGCGAGTGGGCGTGGCCAGCGGAACCAGTTTGCAGGTTTGGCGATCCGTCAAGGCTATATACGTAACGAGTGGTGCGATCAGAAACACCACTGATCTACAAATAACCTAGATAGATAGATAGACTATCTAACGTCAAGGTTTTTAAGTGTCTTCGCTTTAAGCGACATTTTATTTTTTTAGAACACCACGCACGTACACACTAAGGTTAACTTTGTCCTATTGCTTTCTTATTCAGGACATCATTAAGTGTCTATGCTTGATTGCCCTAGTGCTATGTGCCTTTGTCATTGGACTACAGAATCTTTACTGGTATTATAACACCAGAGAGAGTATCGAACTTGAGACCAGAACATTCGAGGTCCCAGCACAAGAAAGTTTTGGAGAGTAAGTAACTATGTCAAAAATATTCGTTCGTCTTTTGATGATATTCTTCGAGAATACACCTCGATTGACTGACCAGTTTCATTTGTCGACGCTTATCAAAAGCAGAAAACTCTTATGGATTGAGAAGGAGTTGAGTCTCATAACTGCGTTTACCTTGATATATATTTGGGTAGAAAAATACATTCGTAAACCTAAGTGGGATAACAGCTGGAGACTAGGAAAGGATGTAGTGGTATTACTGGTGTGAGAAATACCAGGAACCCATTGTTAGGTGCTCCAGCCGCCACGATATGACTGCAATACTGTTAAAAGTGGCTTTAAACCCAATTCAATCAATCACTAAATAGGAATATACAGTATAACAATTAAATATATCTAGTTTAGGTATACAAAACGGAATAATTGCAATACTTCAAAATAGAGTATTTTCATTGGCCCACATCGTATCACGTGATCAAATCAATTGCACTTTATACCTCGATAAAAGGCAGAACTATTTTCGACAAAAATAGAAACAAACATGGTCAGGGATTTCCGATATTGGGCATTCACTTCCAAGAAATACCAAACTTGTTTTGTTACTATTTATAGTCATCACCTTTTGAATTTCGATTTCCTCGAATTCCTTTATACTTCCATGGATTTTCAATAAATAGATAAACAAATAGTGTCCTTATAACAATTATAATGTTCGTTTTAAACATGAAGATTTCGAAAAACTCACATTTATTAGCCGTAAATCCGAGATATCGAATCGGCTTCGACACATCAGCATGCATCGTGTCCATGTGGTAGGTTTATATTTCTTGTCTATTACAAAGCATCTATTCATAATTCTAACTGTTATCGACCCAGATATCATAATTTACAGAGTTTAAAGTTAGTATTTCCTCATAATAATTCCAAATAAATCCAACGAATGTTCGAATTTCCATTTCAAAAAACCCAAGCGACGAAACAAAATGTCCGCCGTTACAACGACTCGAGCGATAAACTGTGTCAATGTATCCATACGCCTGTCAAATAAAAGTAACTCCGCCCACAGTTCGTTTATTTGTTTATATTTTCATCTCTCTATCCGTTTCGGACTTGAAAATAGACGTATTGCAATTATATGGGCCGAGTGTATTTTTCACTGCGTTTATTGGAGTATAAAGTGCAATTGCCTTAGCACATGGCTTAAACATAACGCCCTACGGGCGTTATTTGCCATGTGCTAAGGCAATTGCACTTTATACTCCAATAAACGCAATGAAAAATACACTCATCCCTATATTAAACTTCAACAATAAAACGAATAAAAACGAAACTATTTTGTTTATGTTACGGTCAATTTAACGATCAATTAACGAATCGCCCCTATTAATCAAAAGTCGATTGACCAATGGAATTGTTCATTTTTAGAAATGAACTTTCATCTCCGACGTTGATATTAAATATTGTTGTTGGTTTGGAGACTTAAACGTCGTGAATAAAGCTTTTTTTTGACGTTTAGGTCACCGATCAATGATTGGTTGTTAACCCTTTCCCTTTTTTTGAATTTTTTTACTGGTCTATATTAAAAGAGATTGCAGACAACAATGAAAATCGGATTCAATTTGAAAGGAAACCAGCCTATGTGGTAGAAAACATTGTGAAAAAAGGAGAAATTGCTTGTTACAAGCAATTTCTTCTTTTTCACAATGTTTTCTCAAGTATAAAATCATGGCAACGTAAAATCCCGGGTTTGAACTGGAAAGGGTAAATCTAATGTCCCTTGCCGTATATTTTACTAAACACCTCAGTCTGATTGCTATGTCGGAGGAACATGTGCTTTGAATTAAGCTATTTTCGATTTCATATGAATATTCAAAGGTATGTAACCCATCAAGCGAAAAAGGACTATCACGATCTCTGTAAGTAAAGTATTCGAAAACGGATGCTCTTCAGCAAAGATAAATCAAAGGTACTGATAGTGATTCTTGTAAGAAAGAAACAACCATTCTTGATAGAGGAGATCTACCTGCACAACCATAGCAGTCTGTTTAGGGTCAATATGTATCGGTCTTTCCATATGATAGCCACATGTTTGGAAATATGCTGGAAATATGGGGATGAAGTGACCAATCGCGGCTGTCAATCAAGGAATAAACCGACCAATCAAATAGTTTATTCAACCCGGACCTTAGCTTCACAACTCCAACATTGGCCGCCATTTTGTTAACCTTAATTGTTGGTTTGGTGACGAAAACGTCTTAACTACAGCTTATTCAAGCTGTAGTTACGACGTTTAGATCACCAAAAAACCATTTATTTATTTATTTATTTTGTTACATGCTACTGACCATAAATCATGCAAAATAACGCCGTTCAAAATCAAAGCGGAACTTCTTGCCGGAGCTAATCGGCGGGTCTTAGGGAGTCAGTGGTCGGGGCCAGCGATTGGTCAATTGGTGATTCACTGGAATAATACAAATATTTCTATCATTTTCACAGCACGGTGAGAGCGTTCAGGACGGTGTTTTGGTCGTTGTACGGTCGTGGGGAAGCGACGGCTGTGACGTTAGGGGCGTACGAAAACAACGTTACTGAGGACATAGGCTACCTGATCTACGGCTTGTATAACGTTGTCATGGTGACGGTACTGTTCAACATGTTGATAGCTATGATGGCGAGATCGTTTCAAGCTATTGCCGTATGTACTTACTTATTCATCTTTTCTGCCTAGAGTCCTTCTCATAATACTTTATTAGAAAAAGTGTTGCGCAGTTAAAATATTGTTAAAACTTAAAATTGTCTTGCTGAATCTGCAGTATTCGTGTCTTGACAGGAGTTGTGGACAAAGAGCAGACTGCATATAAGTGCATTCTGATCTTTGTCTACAACACATGTTTGCATCTTTCAAGCAACGCACTTAATCGAATCGAATTTCGCAAAGTTAAAAAAATCAGCATGACAAAGGTTAAATGTCCTAAAACCATTGCACAGGAGCTATATTTGTCTTAGAGGTGGCGTATCAAAGTCATTGATACAGGGAACTGGTTTAATCCAAATCTGCTGATTAGATTTTTGACTCACCTTTTTTTCAAAGAAAACGAGAGGAAATCATGTTATTGACTTGACATAATCAGTGCTGTTATTGTCGTCTTAGGTTTTGTGGTATGATATCTCTGTTTTTAGCTCGGCTGCTTTCGGAGAAAAACGCGAGGAATACATGTGATTGTCTTGACATATTCAGTGCTAATATTGTCGTTTAAGGTTTCTTTATATGATATCTCTGTTTTTAGATCGGCTGTGTTCGGAGAAAAACGCGATGTATTGCTATAGGCCCGGATGTCTTCTCCGTCAGCGTCGTCGTCTGAAAACTTTGACATTTGATCATACCTCTGATATTAACGGACGCTTTCACTTAACCCATTACCAGACGACATAATTTTGGACTGACCCAAATTGAAAGAAGTGGCAGACGACGTTTAAAAGTTTATGAAATTTTGGATTTTCAACTTTCTGTGTAGAAAATATTTTTTAAAATGAAGAAATTGCTCGTTACAAGCAATTTCTTCATTTTCCACAATGTTTTCCGAATATATATTCCTTTGGTACATCTAAAAGTATGAATGAGTTAAAACTCGAAATACATGGTCACTGTCTAAACAGCAATCCCTAATAAAGAAAAAGGGTATGACTCTAAATGCATTTTTACTCGAATTATACCCCCTTTTTGACTCTCAAGCAATTGAACAGGCGAGCGTTGGTATCCACTTATGGTGCTCTTGTTACCAAAGATATTTCCTTGAAACTTCACCATCAAAAGAACAACTAATACTATCAGGGGAGATAAAGCGAAATAATTTTGCCCCTTCTCAATTTTTTTTATTAGCTATCAAGCACTCTACTTTCGACGGTAAGGCGGTTTTCCCCGAAACCATTTTATTTTTTGTTGTATTCTACTTGCTACAAATCTCACAAAGAATCAGTTGGCGTGACCAGCGCAGTCAATAGGCGGAGTCAGCGATCGGCTAAGCCAATTATTGCCCGAACCGTGTTAAAACCCTTATTGTTAAATGAGAGTGAACTTATGTCGGCGTATCTTCCCATCCTCAGTCATTCATACATTGTGACGTCTATGTCATGTTTATTTCATGTTGTGACGTTGTAACTTTTGCTAGTCAACTTTTGCTAATAATTATGTTACAGGAAGAGTCCGACGTAGAGTGGAAGTTCGCACGGAGCCAGCTATATTTAGAATACATATCGGAAGAGGAAGTGTTACCCGTGCCTCTAAATTTAGCCCGGTTTCCCCGGTCTATTTTAGACTGGATCTTTGACTGTGGAACAAAGGAGGCGAAAAAAGAAGATTTTGTTGAAGAACCATTCGATATTTACCAAAATTCAAATACAAACGGAAAAGACTCACCGCCCAAAGTGAAGCGAAGGAATGGAATGGACGTAAGCTATTTATTGTCGATATATTATCAATATCCGATGTCGTGAACTCCTTCCTTAAGTTGGTTTCAGTTGTAAATGCATTTATCACACGCTGAAGTTTGAAAAGAGTAATCTGGAAATGTCAAATTATTCTCCTAATATTTTATTACTTTTAGGAATTAGGTACCTCATCATTATGAAAGTGCTGATGATGATATTCAGTTACATTCAGCTACAAACTCTAGTTTATTATTAGTTCTGCTACCTGTTAAAATATAAAAAAAAAATATTTTTCGTTTACTAAAAGACCCAGAGTAAAATATTTGTTTTTTAAACAACTAAATATTGACGGATTGGTTATACTCCAAAAATGCAAAAGCAACATTATGGAAAGAATTTAGGTAAGCCAACTCACTATAACGCATCTTACATACATCTCAAGCGCAAGATTGTTATCGTGTAATTGAAAGATTGGTCATACACCTGTCTGTCTTAAAGAAAATCTTTCGGTAAAAGTGTTCAGATAGCCCTCGGTCTACATACACTTACTACTGTTTATGCCTCGTATAACTTATGTATTGCAGCAACCTCTGACCGATATTTCCCAAATCACAGCTCACATACGGACATCAAAGACGTCGTCTAGCAGCAGTTTAGACCTTTCTGTTGCGGACATTTACGAGGCCAACCGATCAGGTCAGATACTCTCTCGAACCAACTCGGACACAGCACGGAAACACAGACACAGCATACCAGGAATCTTGGATGGGAATAAAGGATATCAGGTTGGTGAACACCTTTCGAAAGGAGGTCAATAAATGGTCTGATATTCCTTGTCGTCCGATACCTGTTTGAAGTCATTATAGTCATTCATTCAATTTGGTTTGGTTTGTTTGGAGGATCGCTAGCCATGCCCACTGAATCCTGAGGGGAACCCAGTCTTTGATATTAAATTGTTTTATTTTGCACATTTTGTGGCTTTGAACATCTAAAAAAGTGAATTGTTTGATTGACGACCTAAACGTCGTAACTACAACCTTATGCCGGCCATTTGTTGAGTTCAAGGTTAACTTCTGGTGAATGATTTCATTTGATTCTTTGATGGACAGAAGAGACCTGGCAATTGTTAAGACGTTTTTGTCCGAAAAAATTTGAAAAATATTCGTCAAATTTTCGGAGGTTCTTGAGTGAACGTTTGGGGCTGCATAAGATCAGAACGCGTTGGGTGCACGGGCAATATATGACAGTGCGATGACCAGACGAATAAGATGATTCTTACAGTAACGGCCTTTTGTTATCGCAAAACGATGTTTTTATGGCTATGTCTTTGTGTAATGACGTCATTTTACAATAGGTGTTATATAATTGACAGGATATTTTTATTCGATAAATTTCCAGAATCTCCTCGATTTATTCCTAAATTTATACAAGATCAGTGTTTCTCACAGAGCCTCTCTGACAAGTCCTGTGTATCTTTCACTAAATGAACATCAATAGCTATTACTTTAAGAACGGTTGGGTGAAATATAACTTTTTTTCTGTATAAAAAGTAACCTTAATCGATCTTTAATGAAAACAAACGACAATTCTATTCTTTTGATGTAAAACAAATGTGAAAAATTCAGACAAATTCTTTGAATCACGCAATTTCGCGCGTGGATTTCATGGTAATAAGATCAGGTAGCGGGAAATGAACGAAGTCAGGACTGAAATTATCAGAATAATCCAATTATTATTTTGATAATTACTCATGTTTGTCGATGAACTTATCAAGTGATAATCCACTGAAAAACTTCTATTATCGGTAGGAAGTTATGATTTTTTTTTCTGAAGCCTCTGAAGAAAACAATTGCGAAATCACTATGTAAAATGAAGAATTTGCTTGTAACAAGCAATTCCTTCAATTTAACAGTATATTTCCGTCAAGAATGTTGGAAAAAGCTAAAGTCTCATTAATTTCAAATTGCCTTATGCAAATCCTTTCAATTTGGACCAGTCTAAAATTATGTCGTCTTATAATGGGTTAATGTTACCCAATGCGGTTACATTCGAATCATAGTCAAATTGAACCAATCAGTATAAACTTTTCCAATGGGGAAATCGTTCTTTTTCTTCCAGAAAGTTGTCCAGAGAATCATCCAAAGATATATATTTGACATCCAAAGGGAAGCCGAGGTCACTGAAGGTAAATATCCTACATGCAGCTATAATTGATTGATTGAATTGGGTTTAACGCCACTTTTAACAGTATTTCAGTCGTATCGCGGAGGCTGGAGCACACCAGTACTAACACTACATCCTTTCCTAGCCTCCAGCTGCTATCCCACTTAGGTTTACGATTATCCACCCAGTGGTGGGAGCCAAAAACATACAGCAATTAAAAACACCGCTTAGACAGTCTAGTATACGTTTATAAGTTTTGTCATTGTTATGTTGATACTAAAATAATGGCGTAAATGTCTCAAAAAATTGTAGGAATGTATTTTACAGTTTTAATTTCTGAGATAAAACTTTGGTAACAGGTCTTGTTTGTTGCAAGATATGTCTTTTGAGATATTTTCTTTCTATAGTCATCAACTCAGCTGAGCGCTTTAAGGCCAATTGTCCGCTTGTTTCTTTCAGGGAAAATAATGATTGTGGACGATGAAGAAAATCTTGCAAAAAGTTTTTTTTCATTTTTTACAGTGTCTCTTATAGTTATGTTGTTGTTGTTGTTCTCTTTAAGGTCATGAAAAGGCTTTGTTAAATGCTATGAATTACATAAATTCATATTTCGGCAATACTCTGCTGTAATGTTTCAAATGTATTAACAGTTCCTATTTTCTGACAGATGATTTCGAGGAGATAAAACAAGACATATCAAGTTTCAGATATGAGATGTTAAGTGTCACTAAAAGTAGAGAACAACAAATGTTGGACCTCAACACTCAACTTGCTCGATTGACCTCCGCCGTATTAGGTAAGAATTTAAACTCCTGTGAAATGACAGCATTCCAGACTGATCCGATTAAAAAAAACAACAGTTGATTAAATTTTAACTTATGATGTCTTTTCGGGAGAAAAAAATGTGAGAAACTGCTTGTCACAAGCCATTTTTTTCATATTCTCACAAATTTCGAACATTATTTTTCTCGGTTTTTTCAAAGATCGGGCTTGTGAGGGAATTGTGTACTCATCGTGTACTGCAGAGCTATCAACGCTAAGATTTGACATAACTCTTAAATGCACCGGTATTTTTTCAATGCAAAAATAAATCAACTAGTATAAAAACATGTATAGCTTACTTTAACGAAGTTTCTATTTAACCTGTATTAAACTATTTCTAAGAATCAAATGTTTATATCCCCTTCTCAATAGTTAAATCTTTCTTGCAGCGTCATGTCAGAACCCCAATGTTAAGCCAAGATCAAGTGTCGATGTGAACATTTAACGAGTTAGCACATGCGAAAATAAATTCGTTTCGCAAAACTCAGTCTGATTAAAGATAAATGCACATTACATTACAGGCACGCCGCCGTCATAGCACAATCGGTAGCGCATAAGTCTCACAATCTTCAATCATGGGATGTCATGGGTTCGATCCCCGGCGGCGGCACATATTCTTTCCGACATTTGTCTCTCACCAATTGGTGGATAATCGTAAACCTAAGTGAGATAGCATCTGGAGGCTAGGAAAGTATGTAGTGGTAGTACTGGTGTGAGAAATACCAGGAGTCAATTGTTAGGTGCTCCAGCCGCCGCGATATGACTTATATACTGTTAAAAGTGGCGTTTAACCCCATTCAATCAATCAATCAATCAACATTTCAGGCACACCTGAAGAGAGTGAGCAAGCATTCAGAAGTAAATTTCAGCTCAAAGCAACACAGATACGTAACAAACTAAAGAAACAGAGTAGTAGGACCTCCCTGCTGGACTCCCAAACACCTTCGGAAGACCAAGAAGACGGCTATGAAACCGGAGATTACAACAAGGACACCGACAAATCCGACCCTGATCTGAAGACAATCATTAGTGATGATGACAAGTCTAATAGCGGCGCAGATGTCAATATGGGGGAGAGAACTGGTTCTGATTACAGTAACCTTGACGACGGTAAGTATGACGGTAATAGACAGGAAAATGGTGTCAGAGATGATGTAAATGATGACGTAATTGAGCCTGCCAAAACCTCGGACGACGAAGAATGTTTTGTTGTCGAAAATCACAATCAAGTAGATAATGCGAAGGATTGAAATCGTGTATGAGGTTGAGATTAGTACAATATGAATTATGATATAAAATCTCTATTTACGGAGAAATTCCGTAGTAATGTTAAGCCCTTCTGTCGTCATCTTCGTCTTGGTCGTACAAAATTATGACATTTTGTATTTTATCTCTTCTGTTTCTACAGCTTTTCAATTAAAACTCAGAATGCACTTTGATTATCATACGAGCAATAGATACAACAAAAGAAGAATAACATAACAAAATGTATTTTTGGTATTAAACCTCATTTTAATCTACATTTAAAACTTCATTATCAAGTACCCAAGCCCTGAACGCCAGGAATCGGATTACGGTGCCCTTAAAATTTTGTTCTCAACTTTCAAAAAATTTAATCTGTGTTTGTTTAGGTAACACAGTGAAAAGAAATTTCAATAAATTTGTTCTCAAAATTGTTTTATAATCCTTGACGAAGCGAATGGCTCTCAGAATTGCAAAAGGTAATTGAGAAAGTTTTACTCTACAAAACTGATTTGGATATCAAGTTTAATATACGATATAAGAAACGTCAATGGCCTTTTCGTCATCTTGGAACAGGTTGAGATTTCTAGTGAAGCTGTCTAGTACTAAAACGTGCATATCTTTCATAGCATCGAAAATTTGTTTGTTAAAGGTTTACTCAACAATTAAAGAAATTTGAACGATTTTCTAGTGGTTTTGCAATTAACAGCCATTCAAATCTCTGATATTTAAAATATAGTTATTAATCTGAATTAAAGCCCCGATATACAATTTTTTTCTGACTCGTCCATCTGAAACGTCGTCAGTCTATCTCATCTTTTTCGCCCATAAGCTTTTATGTATTACCACGAAACGTTATATTCGTACAAATGACCCAAATGCACGAAAAACAGCCATAATGGTCCTATCGTCGGTGCGTGAGCAAAATGTCGTAACTACAGCTTTAACAAAGTTTTATCAAAGCTGTATTTACAACATTGTACTCACTAACTGACGATATATAAGATATGTCCGGGCTTGATCTCAGACCATGAAACATTTCATAAGTGTTTTCCCAACCCAGGAAAAGTTGGTATCGTTTTTCAATCACATTGATTAATTTGCAAGGTCAAGGTCACAAGTTTTTTGTCGTCAACAAGATTTATTGAGGTAGGATCGATTTGCACAATTTTTCATGTAAACAAGGGTAGACTTATATAGAACGAATGATCATTTTTAAGCCAAATCGCCCGTTTAAGTAATATAGAGTTTCAAAGTTAGATGTTTTACTTTTCCGTTGCATTTTTTTTAGACTGTGTTCAACTCTGTTATTTTGTTCTTTTCACGTTCGCTTTAAAAAATCATGCTGGCATGATTGAATACATATTACATGTTTATATTTAATTGATATACTAAGTTTTGTGATTTTTTTTAAAACCAGTTTTACATTTATCTTTGCTTGTTGTATATTTTAAACTTCGTATTGTTATCGATATTTTTAAGAAAGCAGAAGAGTTTTCTACTGACGAATTGTTAAACATTTATGACATGTTGTAAGGGCGAAGAGTATTGTTACTTATCATACTAGGCACAAAACTGCCTATGAATTGAGTTCAAAGTTCACTTCCGGTCTAAATGAATGGTTTTATAGATCGATTTATTTTTTGTTGACACCGCGATCCGTCAATTTGACCTTTTTTATATTTCTTACTTTTGAATAACCAACTCTGATTGACCGGTGCTGATCTGTTCTCTTTTTCAAATATTTGAATTTTAAGATGCCCGGTTTGTTCGCTACCGCGTGACGACTCGAATCGAACTTCAAGGCAAATTAGATTTTAGATATCTGTCACCTTTACACATTCCCACTGAATGCCCCAAAAGAAGAATAGCCTTGGAAAACATAGTCGGAAATAAATAAATTGCTTCTTAAAAGAAATTTCTTCATTGTCCACAATGATTTCTACCCCAAAAGTAAATCCGAAATTTCATAAGCTTTAGACTGTCGTCTGCAACTTCTTTCCAATTGGACCAGTCTAAATGTTGCCGCCTGGTAATCGATTGAAGGCTTTATGGCTCTCGTGGGGACAAAACTTCTGACAAAAAGGAAATTTTCGGATTTCTTCTGAATTCTTCGTTAAAATGGTTTACATACGCCTCTAAAAACAATCCAGATTAGGTCACCGGCTAAGGAACGAAATTAAATTTCAAAATATTTTATGTTGTAACTTATTTTTGTCTTGTTACACAATCACAATTTTTGACGCCCCAAGAAATAAAGCTCATGAAAACATTGTGGAAAATGAAGAAATTGCTTAGAATAAATAAGCATTTTCTTCATTTTCTGCAGTGTTTTCTACCTCAAAAGCTTAACGTCTTTTTAACATTTCATCAACTAAATTTTGTCTGCGGCAACATCTTTTAATTTGAACCACTGTAAAATTTTGCCGTCTGGTAATGGTTTAAGAAGCTAGCTTAGGAGATACATGTAATCTCTTGTGGAAATCGTAACATGAAGAAATTTGCGGTGCGCGGTTGGCAATCAAAAAGTCAATAGACCAGTCAAATTATTTATTTAGACTGAACATTAACTTTGATCTCCTAATTTCGTCGACATTTAGTTTAAGCGTTTTTGTTTGACAACTTAAACATCATAACTACAGCATGAATAAGGTCGCCAACCAACCATATTACTTTTTGTTACATGTGTACCGACCATAAATATGCATAATAACGTCGTTTGATATCAGAGTTGAACTTCCTGTCGGAGGCTGTTGACGTTACCAGCGATCCGTCAGTTGTGGTTAGAAAAATAAACGACTTTGAATTGACCTACCGCAGCTGTCAATCAAATATTCAGTCGACCAAACTTTGACTAGAAGGGAGTTTTGAACTCCAACATTGGCCGCCAATTTCGTTAAACTTTTTTTTTTGTTGGTTCGGCGACTTAAACGTCGTAACTACAGCTTATTCAGGCGGCGTTACGACGTTTATGTCAACAACCAACCATTCTATCTCTTTGCTACATGTTACTGGCCATAAATTTTGAAAAAATAACGCCATAAAATATCGAATCGGAACTTCCTGACGGAGTCAATGGACAGGTCAAAAGAGTAAGTGGGCGGGGCCGTCGATTGGTCATTTATCGATGGATTGTTTATTTATAGCACTGTCCTAGCATTCTCTTTATTTTCAAATTTGTGTAACGCCTTACGATTATATACCATTAACAAATGAAGTTGTTCAACCCATATCCAGACAATGTTGTTAGACTGATCCAAATCAAAAGAAGTTGCCTAGGGCAGTTTCAGGTCGACAGAAGGTCTAAACTTTGTGTGGCAAGAAAAGTGCTTATTCAAGATGTTTACACTATTTTACTTGCCTTACGACGGAAAACATGTCTACAACGTGATAAAATGCAGGAATTGCCTCCGACAGACCACTTTCGACATTGTTTTTCTGAACCTTATTCTTGCGGTTAATAAAAAGAGTTGGATTGTTTGGGAAGGAGTTAATTGTACCGTTGCATATGAAATGTTATCCCAATGTGATGTATATTTTGAGGGCGTATCTAACCTTCTGGACTAAAGATGGTTCTATTTTGCTAGATTGGTCAAATTTTTCGATGTATTTAATACATCGCGTTTGGATCGGTATTATATTGTTTTTATCTATATTCGTCTGTTCGGCCATCGCTCAACTTACATGTCTATGACTTATTGATTATACATCAGTCATCATTGACGAGGTAGTTCTAGGGCTTTTTTGACGTTCCTACCATTATAACTAATTTTCATGAGAACAAGGATAGTAGCTTCCAAAATGACGTCATTTAACCTTTAGCAAATTCTTAATTCTAATTTGATTCGTAGAATCGATCGAGGGGGTCCGATTGTATCTACTATAGTAGTTGCCCTAGTACCAGTCGAAAACGGCCATAATCTATTGCGCGAGGTCCTAATTTCAAAAATTCTTTGTCTTTAGGCCCCGTTTTCAACAAACACAACTTATATTGAGCCATGCACTTACATGTATGGGGCAATTACAATGAGTATGTGTTTCGTATTTTGTTTAAGAGATGAAGAGAGTATTTTTTGTTTTTATGGAGGTTGAACCGCAAAAACTAATCAAACTGCCAAGCCAAGCGGATTCATACATTGTGTGATTAGATTTTTCGGTTCATATCTCCATGAAAACAAAACATATTTTCTTCATCTTTTATAATTAAATAGCATCGAGCGAAAAAATCAAGAACTTTTCAAATTCTGACCCCTTTTTATATGGGAATATTTTGTGCGGAGGCATACAGAATCGCTCATAAGTGCTCAAAATTTTTGTTCATTGACTTATGAATAATTTTCGACCAATCAGAACACCCGTTTTTGAAATCAAATGATTTTTCCGTGTCTTGTGTTACCTTTTTTTAAAAGTTATGTCATAGATTGTTGTGTTTTGATGTGTTTTCAAGCTTTTTTTGTGATTACCTTTTACGTGATATTGATATTTTGCAGTTGTTATTTGACTACAAATGTTCATTTCTTAGCCCGTTGCCAGGCAACAACATACTTCGACCGTGAGATTTATATAGGCATATCATTTCAAACAATTCACAAATCGCAGCTGGCAATAAAAAAATCAGTCGTCCAAACATTCATTGAGACTGCTAGTTACCTTTTAACATTCGTCGCCATTTACGTGAAGCATTTTTGTTCGTTTGGCAACTAGAACGTCGTAGCTATAGCTTATTCAAATTGTAGTTACGACGTTTATGTCGTCAACCAACCATTCAACTTTTTTGCTAAATACCAATGGCCGAACTTATTGCCAAATTACGCTTCTAAAAATTGAAGCTTTACTTGTTACAACCAATGGGCGAAGTCAGCGGGGTAAATAGGAGGGGGACCAACGGGGTAAATGGGCGGGACCAGCGATTGGTAAATAGCAAGTGCAGGAAAAAGAATGCACTGAGCAGTCTGAACATCCTCGCAATATATTTCAGTGCGAGTGTTTGAAATTGACGGAGACCTTGCCACGCCCACTTGGCTCCGACGGGGTGTACCACTTAGATATTAGACAACGGTTTTTTAAAACATGTATGAAAAGAAACATTCAATAAAAAGTAAACTAGTTTGTTGGCGACCTTAACGTCGTAACTACAGCTTGACCAGCTTTATCAATACTTTTGTAATGAAATCACAAAGGTCAAAACTGATTTTGGAAGCTAGTCTTGGGTTTGAAATTGAGGGTCTAAAGACCTTTTCTTGCTGTATATTAACACATATCATGAATGTTCTTAGTGATATATTTAAACTCTATTTCTGTTATTGTTAAAGTTCTGTGTTATATTTGAGACTGTATTTTCTTATAAATAAAAAAAACGTCTAGTGAAAAAAGCGCTGTTTATTTATTCGAGAATGTTTTTTCCACATCTGGTGAGTTTATATTGTGCACTGATTTTCAATTAAAAATTCACGAAGGAACAGCATGTAGAGCCCGACGAATATTTGACCTTGAGCTATGACTTCGGATTTCATGCTCTCTGACAACTTGTTCCAAATGCCAGATCTATTCATGACGGAAAACAAGTGTCCCTAATAATTTTCAAACGATCCATAAATATTGGAAATGTGCTCTGGACAAGCTCAGTTTAAATGTTTGACCGTGAACCGTGACCTTAACCTTATCCGGGAAAAAATGATCCGAATGGCATACCAAATCATTCCGGGTTATTTCTAAATCTATCCACAAGTGTAGAAGATATGCTCTCGGAACGCTGAACATTTTTACTGTGCAGGGAATTTATCCATAAATGAGATATACTATGACGGAATTCGGACGATTGGTTGATTGATTTAATAGGGTTTAACGCCGCTTTTAACAGTATTTCAGTTATATTACGGCGGCTGGAGCACCTAACGATGGATTCCTGGTATTTCTCACACAAGTACTACCACTACATCCTTTCCTAGCCTCCAGCTGCTATCCCACTTAGGTTTATGATTATCCACCCATTGGTGAGGAATTCGGAAGACCTAACGCACTAAACTAACGTACTAAACTAATACACAAACGCATATACGCCGACTTGTAATATCCATGACTCGGTCTTGTTCACTGCAAGCGGAATCGACAAAAACCGGTATGCGCTGTGGAATCAACGTATTGATTAAAGTTGAACTGAAAACTATCGGGCTAAAACGAGACGGAACAAAACTTACCAGCAAGAGTTTCAAATAGACTGGAGTAGAGCATGGCATATCTTTTCGAGTATGGGATATTAATAAAGGATAAAAAACAAAATAACGTCCATGAATTGGAAAATTTGTTAAAAAATACACGTCTAGCAACATCCATTGAACGAGTGTTTTATACTATTTAGGTCTAAGGGAAGTAAATCACTCCGGTTCATATCAACACAAGATCAAGGTGGCCTCTGATTGGTCAATATCATTGGAATTCAAAATCAATGATTTTTTCAAGACCTTTTATGTTCCGTTGAAAAAATACGAAGTGAAAAAGGGCGGTTTTGAATCAGTTTGGCAATTTACTAGCAGGTTTTAAAAGTGGGTTCCTTTTTTTGAATTGCCCGTAGAAACAGCTGTACAGGGAGGGTCATCTCAAAAATGGGGTCAAAAGTCATAGAGAAAAGGGATCATGCCATACTGAAATTTATTTTTTCGGTTGTATGAATGGATGTTCTTCAATTTAAAGTAAGTCTGGTCATTCTCGCAAACTCTTGGACTGAGCTATAAGCGAATATGTTATAATGGTCGTCTATGGAAAATGATTTACTTCCCTTAGACCATAAGTGAACATAAATAAAAGTACTGAAAGTACCGTAAGCTAGCAATATTCTTTGTCACAGGTAATCGTGATTAGTGGAATTAGAAAAACTTTGTCTTGTAGAGTAGAAAACAGTGGGAACAATGACGATATTGCTTGTTAAAAGCAATTTCTTCATTGTCCACAATGTTTTAAGCTATTTTCTTGAGATGTTTCAAAAGCGTGAATGAGTTGGATTGGATTACAATTGGACAACGAGTTGTCTACAATTTGAATAAAGCTAATTCGTGTGGCCATAAAGAGTAGTTGAAGAGTTGCAATAATTCTGAAATAAGAACTACTTTTTATAGCGTAGACATCCAATTTATTTGGTGGTTAAGCCTCCAGTGGCAGGTTGCACTCGTTGAACTTTGAGATGACCTCAAAATCACACTTTGCTAGGCTAAACTAAAAAGTAAGAACTGTTTAAACAAGAGAATACTCTAAAAAATATCAGCGATGTCGCAAACTTTTGATTAGCGAATGACGGTGACAACTGGGACCACAACTAGAATGTTTCAAAGAGGGATAACCGAAAACACTCGTTATAGATATTATGTATGTTGTTACTTCCCTTGTATCATTCCAGAATGTACAGTTAAAGCCGTCTATAATAGTATATCCTTTTTAGCTAGCAAAGCGTCAGCTTTGATAGCTTAAGTTAACAGACAAAATTTTAAGGTCTTCTCAGAGTTGAACAAGTGCAAACAGCCACTTTAGGCTTAACAACTAATTCCATTGAATGCCTACGCAATAAAAAGTAGTTTTTATTTAAGGAATATTGCACGTGTGCTTTTGCTCTAACAGCCGAGGTCAATTCAGAAAATGAATAAAAGAAGTATTTGAAAAAGAGGTAGAATCAGACAGAGGCCAAATTTAACTACTATGGATAGAATGACATTTCTAGAAAGACAAAAAAAAATCGTCGAAGAGCGAAACTTTTCGAACCTCTTCTGCCAGCACAATGCGTGCAGTCTGGCTATAGTCGATACATTCGGACTCCCCATAGAGTCCCTTTTCGCGCAACTGGTTACATTATGTAAACTTGCAACACTTAACCTTTTCCTGTTCAATCCCTGGTTTTTAGATCCCTGTGATTTTAAAACTGAGAAAACATTGTAGAAAAAGGAGAAATTGCTTGTGGCAAGCAATTTCTTCTTTTTCCACAATATTTTCTACCCTACGGAATGGTTATTTTTCAAATTAAATCCACTTGTAATTTTCGTCTGCAAAACCTTTAAATTTGGACAGGACTAAACAGGAAAGGGTTAAACGTAAAAGAAATATTTGAGAAAGTAGTGTTGGTGGACTGCTCTAAAGAATCGAACGAGTAATCCTTCGGTCCAAAACATTTTTATTTATTTATTTATTTTATTCATTTATTATTTCAATATTTGTTGTTTTTATAGTTTTTCTGATGATATGTAATTTACAATTAAAATTTGAAAATAACATTTAAGAAAACTTCAAAGTTAGAAGAAAGCACATAAATGTTTAACAATATGACACCTTTGTCTAGCGTGCGAAAATATATTTCAAGTAAATGTCAAATAAATACCAACATTCACAAAATGGGGAGCCTTAAACGTTCTTAGTGCAATATTTTGCAGCTTTTATAAACGATAAAAAATACCTAAATTTAAGAAAGGTTGTTGTCACTAAAAAGGATTGACCAATTACAGTATTTATTCAGGCGCGATCTGAAATGTTCATCTCCGACTTTTGTGTAAGCCAACAGTCGGTTGGCATAACAAGAGGCCCAGTGGGCCTTAACGGTCACCTGAGTAAAAGAGCACCAAGACAAGTGATTTTGTTTGAAAGAATTAGAAAAAGGTTTGGTTGAAATCCCCTCAGTAGTTCTTGAGAAGAGGATGAAAATGTTTAAAAGTTACCAAAAATGACCCCCTTTTGGTCCCCTTTTTGGCACCCCTGACCTCCAGCCTTTTAATTTTCACAAATCTGTATAATCAGTACCAAATGGTGCTTTTCACCAAGTTAGTTTGAAATTGGCTTAGTACTTCATCAGAAGAAGGTGAAAATGTGAATTTTTTAACATGATGAACTTTGACCTCTGGGTGTGGCCCCATACATGACACCAGGGACATGAATTTCACAATTTATAATATACCTGTCCTAGTTGTCATGCACACAGAATATTTAAGCTCTGGCATTAACGGTTTATTAGAAGAAGATTTTTAAAGAAGTACCAAAAATAACCCCTTTTTGGCCCCTATTTGGGCCCCTTTGACCCCCAGAACCCCTATTTTCACAAACTTGAATTGGCATTCCCCAATGATGCTTTCTACCAACTTTGGTTGAAATCCCCTCAGTAGTTTTTGAGAAGAAGATGAAATAATTAAAAGTTACCAAAAACTACCCCCTTTTGGTCTCCATTTTAGGGCCTCCTTACCCCCCAGCCTTTTTATTTTCACAAATCCGAATAATCATTACCAAATGATGCTTTTCACCAATTAGTTTGAAATTGGCTTTGTGCTTCATCAGAAGAAGATGAAAATGTGAATTTTTTAACATGATGAACTTTGACCTCTGGGTGTGGCCCCATACATGACCCCAGGGGCATGAATTTCACAATTTATAATATACCTGTCCTAGTTGTCATGCACACAAAATATTTAAGCTCTGGCATTAACGGTTTATTAGAAGAAGATTTTTAAAGAAGTACCAAAAATTACCCCTTTTTGGCCCCTGTTTGGGCCCCTATGACCCCCAGAACCCCTATTTTCACAAACTTGAATTGGCATCCCCCAATGATGCTTTCTACCAAGTTTGGTTGAAATCCGCCCAGTAGTTCTTGAGAAGCAGATGAAATAATTAAAAGTTACCAAAAATTACCCCCTTTTGGTCCCCATTTTAGGGCCCCCTGACCCCACAGCCTTTTTATTTTCACAAATCTGAAAAACCATTACCAAATGATGCTTTTCACAAAGTTTGTTTGAAATTGGCTTGTACTTCATCAGAAGAAGATGAAAATGTGAATTTTTTAACATGATGAACTTTGACCTCTGGGTGTGGCCCCATACATGACCCCAGGGACATGAATTTCACAATTTATAATATACCTGTCCTAGTTGTCATGCACACAAAATATTTAAGCTCTGGCATTAACGGTTTATTAGAAGAAGATTTTTAAAGAAGTACCAAAAATTACCCCTTTTTGGCCCCTGTTTGGGCCCCTATGACCCCCAGAACCCCTATTTTCACAAACTTGAATTGGCATCCCCCAATGATGCTTTCTACTAAGTTTGGTTGAAACCCGCCCAGTAGTTCTTGAGAAGAAGATGAAAATGTTTAAAAGTTAACGGACGACGGACGACGGACGATGCACGACGCACGACGGACGACGCACGACGCACGACGACGGACAAACGATGATTGCAATAGGTCACCATGACCATTCGGTCAGGTGACCTAAAAAACGACGTACCTACAGAGTATTTAAACTTAAGTTTCCACATCATATTCCTCTTCCAGCGATTTGCTCTCTCTCGCCCTCTTTCGCTCCCTCTCTCTCTCTCTCTCTCTCTCTCTTTCTCTCTCTCTCAACCACACTCTCTCTCACTCTCTCACTCATCCACTCACTCCCTCACTCACTCACTTACTCACTGACTAACCCACTCACTCACTCATCCACCCAACCGCCCACCCACCAACCCACTCACTCATTCACCCACTCACTCCCTCTCTCTATTTCACACATAAACACACACCCTTTTCTCTTTCCTTTTTCTTTCTCTATCTCTCATACACAAACCCTCGCCCTCTCTCTATCTCTTCTGTTATTTTTGCATTTAAGATAAACTGTCTAGTAGAACAGAAAATAGTGATATCATATGTTCATTTTGAGGTATCTCCCAAAGACCGGAGAAAAATTACTCTACCATGTAAGGTGATCGTGTCTAGCGATTTTTCAATTTATAATAAGACCGTCTAACATCATCATGCGTTTTTTTCTACGTGATGAAAGGAAAATTTACTTAATCATTTATTTGATTTACTGCACGTGTATGTGATGACTTGGGTAATTATTTTGAATTCTTCACTAGTAATTTGTTGAATAATAAAAAAAGAAATATTTCTAGAAGAGTCATTTTTTTTAGACAAATCGATTTCAAAATTTCAAAGCCGCCGTCATAGCGCAGTCTGTAGCGCACCAGACTTACAATCCCCGGCGGCGGAATATATCCTTTCCGACATTTGTCTCTCACCAATTGGTGGATAATCGTAAACCTAAGTGGGGTAGCAGCTGGAGGTGAGGATAGGATGTAGTGGTAGTACTGGTGTGAGAAAAACCAGGAATCCATTGTTCGGTGCGATATGACTGAAATACTGTTAAAAGCGGCGTTAAACGCCAATCATTCAATAAATCATTTAATATTTCACAGGTATTGAAACACAGTCAATTCATCACCTTTGCTAGTACGGGTGTTTGTTTCAAATGAAAACATACACAAATCGGCATTTCCGATAAGTATACTAAGTATGTATACTGCTATTCTGTGATGACTCTGTAAATAGACGGATTGCACCTCCCCCCCTCTCAGCTCCGACAGAAAGTTCGTCTAAAACACTGTAGGGGGTTAATTTTTAAACTTTATGGTCAGTAGCATTCAACAAGAACATAGACGGGTTTGTTGGCGACACAAACGTCGTAGCTACAGCTTAAATTAGCTGTTCTTACCACGTTTCAGTCGCCAAACTAATAAAGATGTTTCACATAAATGTCGCCTTATGTCGAAGTTAAAAGCTCACTTCCGGTCTGAATGGGCGTTATTTGTTTCGCGAAACATCTTTCATTGATAAATTCAAAAGTATTTAATCGACTGATTCCAATCATTTGGTCTTATCTTAGCTCTTGTCATGCTGAACCCGGAATATCCTGTTTTGGCAGGAGGAATTGACAAAGATAAGCCTGCATATATGTGCAGTCGGATCTTAGTCTACACCCCCTGTATTTTCCAATTAAAGTCAATTCAACTTTTAAAAGAAATACTGACCAATATCAGGCGCTTCCTGTGCTTTCAGTCCTAATGAATTACCGGATCAGGATTTTATTCAGCATGACAAGGGTTGATAGAAAATCAAGTTGCACTCGTCTCGTTCCTATTTGTTATGGAATACTCTCTTAATTAACTCGGTATTCCAAACTCTTCATTGAAAAGAAGAAAATGTTGCATTGTGGATTTTGTGACATGGAGTAACAAAGCTTAAATTATAGTAAAATTGCTGAATTATTATTTTAAATTGGTTCAAGGTGATGCAATATTGCGCGTCTTAACGTCAGAAGATTGGTTTTCTCGTGCAATAGTAAAGGTTATTGGAACATGAATACAAAGGAACCGACATAATAACCTTGGATTGCCGACGCTGAAACATCGTGAAGTTGACAATAGGGGGATATCAGAATGGTTTTGAAATGGGGAATAGGAGTATTTTGTTTGAGAAAGTTCGAGAAGTTGGTATTATCAAACATTAGGCATAAAAATGGTTGTCAAAACTGCGAACTAGAAATCCAAATATTTACACTGAATCGTTATATGTACAAGTATTAGGCACAATTGAAAACAAGCCTCTGCAAGACTACTTGTTTCCTGGTCTATTTCATCAGTATTTGAACTCATTTACAAATTGCATCAAATTAACTTGTACATAGGAAGGTTAAAATAATATTATCTTCCAAGTGGGACAATAAAAGTCGAATAGAATCGAGATTCAAGCGACTCGACCAAGATTAGATTTTTTTCTCAAAGATAGTTGTTAAGAAGCAAATATGAAGATCGACAGTCGACAACTCTCCGGTTCTTTATCGTTATTACCTTTATCTTCTTTAACAATGGCAATACATGTACTTTTATCTTTTTCTGGTGACAAATCTACGTATTCGTGACAAACAGTTGCGGCTGTGATTGGAAACCGAAACCCATGAAATATAAAGCATTAGGGGGAAAAGAAAATACAATAATTGACTGATCTCTCTACACCTTTTTTGAAAGACGACATTTATTTAACACTCTAATAGAGCATTTTGCCTAAAATACTAGTTGATATTTGTTCTGTTATTAAAAGATACGCATAAGGTGCGATAGCGGCGTGTTGGTCGCCAACCATCGGCATTATTCTATACGAATGTCTGAGGTAAAAAATGCTTGCTGGAGTGAATCAGATGATTTTTGCCTACATTGGCGATTTATTTTATTCATTATTATTATCATAATTATATGTTCCTTTAGTTACCTGGACTTGGGTATTCTCGTAACCTTCTATGGTTTGAAGCTGAAGTTAAACGCAGTTGTATCGCAATATATTATAAGAATAATATCGAAAAAATCTTTGCTAAAAATCGATTTTGGATAAGCATATGACAGAGAGGCCAAAAGCCTGAAAGGTTAATCACGTTTTGGAAGTCAACCAAAGAATATTATCCATAACAATATGCCAGTAGGCCATACGATGTTATAAATTATGAACTGATATTTTGAAAACATTCAACCTTTACCCACCATGTACGAAGTCCTTAATGTTCGCTTCACATTCACAGCAGATTTTATCCTTTATTCTCGTTGTTCTTATATTTCTTTCGTTAATTTCATCCATTTTTATTCGTGATAAAGTTGGTAAAACGATGATATGTGGATTCATTTATATTACATCAGTGTTGAACTATTGTCGACCGTTTTGATTTCTTCCTGTACGTTCATGTATTCTGAATACTTTGTGCACTACGCATAAAGAAATAAAGCAGCAAATTTGGTGTTCTTATAACATTTTTTTTCATGTAAACGGAAATTAATAAACACTTAACTTATAAGTAAAGTCGAAAGTTAAGAAACATTGAACTATGATTTTCGAAAAGAAGTCCAGAGAACATTTTGAAACAATAAGATAAAACAAGCTTAATCTCTATTTTTGTGAGCAGTGTATTATTCATGTACATTGATTTCCCGCCAAAGTTGAAAAATGATGCAATATTGCAAGGTTTTGTACTAAATGAACACTGTTTTCGTAAAACCCTTACTTCAAAGGAAGTGTCCTCCTCTATCCCTACAGATAACTTTTCGCTTCTGACGTAAATGTAGAACCCTTATTCTATCCAAGAATAATTCCATTTCTGACTGACCCCTAATAGATTTTTGAATGGTTCGTTGTTCGGTTCGGAATTTAGCTCGTAAAGTATAAGTAGACGTTATATTAAAGAGATTTGAACGTATTTACATGTCCTTAATGCCTCTCAATCAAATTATTCCTTTTCGTCCTTCTGTTTTCTCTCTAAAATCTGAATTCATTGATTGTTGTTGCGAAAAAAAAATAGCGAAGTTGGAAGGGCTTTACGGGGATGGTGTCAGATTTTAAATGAAAGTAAATGGAGCATTCGTTTGTCGTGACTAGTGGATCCCCCCGTCCACCCCCCCATACACTAAAACAAACAAAAAAGCAAACAAACAAGCAAAAATCAGCTGAGTTCCAAAATTAGCCCCAACATCCCAAACCTTGACTTGTTTTAAAGTAAGTCCCCCTTCTTATCTTGCTATTGGCTTTAAATGAGGTTGAGTGAATTATTCAAGCTTACCTATGCAACGCGTGGTCAAGGTAACTTTTTGTGGCTGTGTCCGTCGCCCGTCTGTCGTCAACTTTTTTCTTGACGTAAACTCTAGAGGCTCCTAGTTTTGCCCAATCAACCTAAAACGTGGTCAGAATGGTTGTTTCGATAAAATCTCAGACAAGTTCGATATTGAGTATCTTTGTGTCTAAAACTAGGCCACAAGTTCAAATCTATTAGAAAAATTCTGTTCACAAGGACGTAAAGATAGTACGGGAAATGGTTCAGCAGATTTGTCTTGGAAAAAAAATTCATATACATTTTAAAGTGATACGCGAAGCCTTTTCTGGAACGGTAAGAACGTCTCTTGCCTTTATAAATTCATGATATTTTTCTGATTATTCTGTGAATTTTCGATTTAAAATATCTGCGATGACGGGTGTGCAAATTGAATTTTGTTTCTTGTTTCTTTGTTAATAATAGAATTACATTTTTTGTACGATATCAATATTGTTTTTCTGATAAAATAGGCGTCTTGTTTGCGTCTGGGTGTATATTGAGTGCATGCTTTGCATATAAACACATCAATTGATCATAGAAAAACAAACGCGGAATCTGACTGCGATTTTGTTAAATAATTTTTTCCCAATCACTCTTTTCAAGTTTTCTATGATGAGTAATCGGAAAAAAAAACGTTCGATGTGGAAAATAAAATCACCTTTCTTATGGAGTTTTCTATATAATGGAGCTTTATATACCACGATGTGGATGCGTCATGGTCAACTTGATTTAATGTGTACAGATCTAAAACCCCATTGTGCAGAAAAGGTTTAAAACTATTATAGACCTTTTCTATTTGTTGCAATATTCATTTACCGAGCATTTAATTTTATATTTTTTTATCGTGATTCATGTATTTACGTTATCGTTCAATTGATAAAATTTTGGATGTAAATAAGCCTACGTACGTCATTTCATACAGATACTCGTGTATGGCGTTTTAAACTTCTGATCAGCCTGTATACAGCGCAGTCTAGTCAGAGATTACACCTGGACGTTTGTAGATCTATATAGGCACAAAAATCGTTTGACCAATCGCGGCTGTCAATCAAGGAATATATCGACCAATGGAATTATTCATTCAGCCCGGAATTGAGATCTAAACTCCAACACTGGCCGCCATTTGTGTGAAACATTTTCGTTGTTAGGCGACTTAAACTCTTCAAACTGTAGTTACGAAGTTTATGTCTCCAACCAACGATTCTCATTTATTGGCCCACCTAAGCTCATGTAAGCTATTGTGATCACCCTTCGTCCGGCGTCTGTCGTCCATCGTCTGTCAAGAATTTCTTTAAACAACATAGCCTCTCTAACTACTACAGGGTCAATTACAATCAAATTTTTCAGAAATGTTCCTTAGGTGGTCCTCTTTGAAATTGTCAAAAAAATTAAATCCGTTGAAAAAACTTGTTTGATATGGCAACAAAAGTAAAATTAAAAAAAAAAAAATCTTTAAAAATCTTTTCCTGACCCAGCCGACCTAAAGTCTTGATATTTCAAGCAATTATCAGCATAATGACCTCTTTCAAAATTGCTAAAATCATTACCCTTGGGTCTTCAGGGGCGGATTCCCGGGGGAGGATTGTACAGAGAAAAAAAGTAGGATTTTTAAACATCTCCTTTCAAACCATTGGGCCAATATCAATCAAATTTGGCAGAAATGTTCCCTAGGTGGCCCCTCTTCAAAAATAGCTAAACGAATTGAAATTTGTTGAAATATCCGATGAAAATCTTCTTCTCCTGACCCAGTGGGCCTATGGCCTTGATATTTTGCATGAAAAATCGATATATTGACTTCTATCAAAATAGCTAAAATCATTACCCCGGGGTCTCAAGAGGCAGAAATCCAGTGGGGTGGGGTCTATATAGAAACAAAGAAGGGATTTTGAACGACATCTCCTCCCAAACCTTTGGGTCGAATTTAACCGAATTTGGAGGAATGTTTCCGTCGGTGGCCCCTTTCAAAAATAGCTAAAAGAATTGCAATATGTTGAAAACTTTAGTTGCCATGTCAACAAAATCAAATCAAAATAAAATCTTTAAAAATCATCTTCTCCCGACCGAGTAGACCTAGTAACTTGATATTTTGCATGTTTTTCTTTTTGTTGTTGTTTGTTTGGGGTTTTGGTTGTTGTGGTTGTTTGGGGGGGGGTTATATATTTTGCAAATTTTGATGTCTAAGTCGGATTACCAAGTCGTAGTACAGTCGGGGCAGATAGCGTCTATTGTTATACTAATAAATTGTTTAGTTATATTGCATAAAAAATTATATCTTTTCTACTTGACAGATCGCTTGCCCTGCCCACTGACTCCGACAGGAAGTTCTACTTTGATATCATAGCGTCATTTGTTTCAAGATGTATGGCCAGTAACATGTACACAAAAAACAAAAAAAAAAGGTTGATTGGTAACCTTAACGTCGTAACTACAGCTTATTCATTTCACCAAACAAAATAAGATACTTTACAAAAATGTCCGCCAATAATAGTTCACAGTTCACAGTTCACAGCTCAGCCATGATTTGCCATTGTACAGTAAAGGCTCAGCTTGAAAGAGCTTAAAGTTCAACGATTTCTTAATTAATTTTACTTGGATCATCACTATTGCATTCATATTCTATTTTAGTGTAAACCTTTTGTAGTTGGGAATTTTAATCAAAGAACAATATGAGTTTTATGAAATTAAGAAAACGATCATTTTAAGTTCTTCGGGGAATGAAATCTATAAATAGATGTTTGTCTCGCCAATCAGGGCATTTTTATAGCACTCAAATGAGATTGAACAGACATCAGATGAAAATGGTGCCTTGCAAGCAGTTTTGTGAACATTTTTAAATTTTCAAATCTACTTTATTTTTGGATATGTTTTATTGGCGTATTAAAATTGTTCATGTGTATGCGTTATTCTTAAACTTGGTGATATTTTAAGATCATTTTAGATAGTTGGTTCGCTGCTGGATACTTTCTGTAAGCGTAATTAAGTTTGTTTTAAGCAAAAATGGTCGCAACTATAGCATATAGCTCAATTTGATCAACGCATTAGACTTCTTCGAAAGTCGACATTGAGGGTTCGCAACCGGGCTGATCAAACTAACAAACTGCTTTTCCGTTCAGACTCTAAACCGAGACCTCGCCTGAAAGTGATATTCTTCGAAGACGTTAAATTCCCACCACTGATTGTAAACCTAAACGGGATCGGGATCTGGAGGCTATGAAAATATGTAGTGGTAGTAATGGTGTTATTAATACCAGTAACAAATGTTGTTAGTTGCTCCAGACATCGCGGTATGACTGAAATACTGTTAAAAGTGGTGTTAAACCCCGTTCAATTATTCAATCGAAGACGTTAAAGAAACACGCGGAGTCCCTGATTGCTTCGTCCTGTATCCTTGCCCTATCTTCCGAAACAACTAACCTATTTCTGGGTGTGTTGATCATATGGATAAATGTAGAGCCTTTGTATAAGTAGCAGTATATAGATACAACAAGAAGAGTTCAGAAATTTATTTTGAATTTGCATGGTTATAAATTCAAATCCTATTCGCATACATATGTATATGTTTACAAATGCTAAGATCAATATAAAAACCAATTGCCTGTAAGATGATTAGTTAAAAACTAAAAGATTGTGGGATAATATATGTATAGAAAGAGTATCATTAGGTCCAAAAGAGTCAGTCCATAACTGCATAACTAGTAAGCACAATTTGTTTTATGATATTCACGTATTTACCCGCTCACATAAGTACGCTGTAACCGCCACAGCGTTAAGATTTGAAGCTCCGTGGCGTTTTCCGAGTAATATGAGTTTCCAAGCCTCTCTATGGCTACACCCTTATGTTGGAGAAGATAGATCCAGTCTGAATTTTGCTGTTGAAACAGGTTCGCTATGATTATTTATAACACTTCGGCCTCCTGGAATGGCGTTTGATCGGCGTCAAACGTTGCACTAACGTCAAATTTGCATAAGCATGCATTTAGAAATCCTAATTCTTGTGCGACAAGTCAGCCATAGAGCATCTAGCAACTATCGCTCGTCCAATGGTTTTCCCCTAAAATGAGTGCCAATGTCATTTACTACCTATTACACAGTATTGTGAAAACAACTCCCTCTTGCAAGGCACAACTTATACGTATAAAGATATTATTTCATAAACTGCCTGAATGAAGAATGCTTCAAAAGATGAGTTAGTAAAGTTCGGTTAATTAGAATCATACCTGGACGTTTTTCCAGGATTTTGTGTGTGTGTGTGTGTTTGTGTGTGTGTGCGTGTGTTTGTGTGTGTGTTTTATCGATTTATGTCATCCTTGATACAGACAAATAACTCATGCAAATCTTTAGTATACAGGAATCTTGATGAATTATACAAGCGTATTGTGCAAATCAAAATATAGATATCGACGGGCGTGTGAGGGGATGAGAGATGACACAGAAAATATCAAAAACAGTCCAGTTTTAAACCAGTCCAGCCCAACTGGAAAAGAAAATACCCACATATTTTTTACCACATAGTATGGTATCATTTCAAATTTTATCAGATCTTTATTGTCGTCCGCAACCTCTTTGCATTTGGACCAGCCTGGAATTTCAAAAAAAGGGTTAAAGCAGAAGAGTGTATTTTAGTTAAGTTTGATAGACAATAATACAACGGATCTATGAAATACTTCTAGATTTCCGTATTTCGACATATCACGTTTATATATTTGCCTTCTATATCTCTATATACTGGACAATTGTGCTTTTTGTATTTTTTCCAAGGCGTGATAGGCTAAATATGACAGCCAGCTTAAACGTATAAATTCAAATCACGTATATTGTAAATTATAAAAAAGGCTAGCAACTGTATAATAATACATATATGCTCGTTTGTGAGTCATCTTTTTCATATAATTGCATTTTAATTTCGTAAATATTTACTATGTTTTTTGGATGGCTTTGAAGAAGAGAGTATTTTTTTGTTTTCAGTGCGGTATGAACCCAAACACTTAATCACACTAATATTTGAATCTGCTTCGCGAATTCATACAGTGTGATTAAATTTTCTAGGTTCATACCTGAATGAAAACAAAACAGACGAAACTATCCTCTTCATTTCTTAATTGTGATTCGTCAAGTTAAAAAGGACCGTCCAGATGTTCCCTAGGAAAGTATTCGATAGATTCGATAGAGACATTAAACCAAAGAGCAACAAGAAGTCGTATATCTAAAAATGTACATTACGATCGAATGGTCCTTCTGGATTCAGACAAATCTGCCAAAAAGTCTGACAAGGATCGATAATTTCCGGACTTCCCGTAAAGTCCCTTCTTGTCGGGCGGATCACATTTGCGATTCATTGTTCAATGTGCTCATTCTGACAACAACACAAGAGCAACATACATTAGACCTTGATTAAACAACCTTTCAATTGAATGCTAAATAGAAATAAGTTTTTATACAAAGTCAGCATTCAGATAATCTTAAATAGCCTGTAGTTAGAAGACTTTTCTTTATCATTGCATTTACAGTGAAGTGTTCTATATCCGCTGAAACACTCCAGTGTTTTAATTGTTTGCATTTTTGTCCAATTTGATCTCCAAATAAATATTTTTTGAAACAGCAACAAATACAAAAACAACAACAATGAAAACAACAGCAACAACAAAAAACCACACACACGCTCAAAAACCCAAGCAAACTAAGAATTATATTGGTCCAAAACTTGTTCACGTGTATTGACAAGGATATCAAAGAGAATGCAATGGAGTGACTACAATGGAGATCGGTTAATATTTCACAATATGACCTGTATTTAAAACTTTCTCGAAAACTTTGAAACGCTACAAATGCACTCAAGCTGATAGGGTATTAGTTGAGGAAAATAGTCCTTTGTTCCACATACTAATGTTGTGACTTAGATCTGCAGTTTATTTGCAATAAGTGTTGGGCTTCATCTGCAAATTTGGAGTGTAATAAATTGATTTTGTCAATCCTTTTCCACTACTGAGGGGAAATCGCTCCCTTAGAATTTCAAAATTTCGATGTTTTTTCAATCGAGAAATTGACTTGATTTCAAATAAGTCCAAAACGTTTGTTGTTGACACTCTAACCCATTCCCGCATAATGACGCTTTTGGGTTTCACTCAAGAAAAAAATGGAAACTATTGTGTAAATGAAGAAATTGATTGTAACAAGGAATTTCTTCATTTTGCACAATGTGTAATACCTAGAAAGTTGAAAAAAAATATAATTCAATAAAATTTAAATTGTCGACTGCAATTCCTCTAAATTTGGACCAGACTTAAATTCTACCGCCTAGTAATTGGTTAAGTTGGTGTTGTGAACCAAAGACATATTCGCACGTGCACGACATTTAAAATAATTTGACACGTGCCTAAGGCCACATATCCAGTGTTGAGTGTATCGTGACGTGACAAAAAAGAGAACGATTTTAGTTTGAAATAGAATGAGCGGCGAAAATAAATCCTGAACGATATCAACTTTTTCATGGAATAAAACGATGTCGTTTTCTGTATAAAATATGTGGATCGATCTATACAACATATAAGTGTACCGACTATAATTCGTATTAGCTCTAGAAAATTGTTTTGATGGCATTCTTTGTTAATGCTCGGCATCCATGCTAGTAATATTCTTTAGGGTATGACAAAACCTTCCCGGGTGGATGCCCAGTCTGAAACCTAGAAAACTGCATTAGAGACATCATTTTATTAAAAAGACGACTTTTTATGCCCTCGCATCGATAGATCGGGGGCATAATAGTTTACCGGTGTCCGTCTGCCTGTCCGTCTGTCTGTCTGTCTGCAAAACTTAACCTGCCAACTAAACATTTTCCTATAACTTCAACCCTGATTAAGTTACAATGCTAATATTTGGTATGTAGATAGGTCGCAACAAGGCGCAAATGGGGAAGGTCATTTCATTAAGGTCAAGGTCTAAAATTTTAACCCTTTTCCCTTAAACGTTACTCAAAAACTTAACCTGCCAACTAATCATTTTCCTATAACTTCAACCCCAATTAAGTTACAATGCTAATATTTGGTCTGTAGATAGGTCTCAACAAGACGCAACTGGGGAAGGTCATTTCATCAAGGTCAAGGTTAAAAGGTAAAAACAAAAACAAAATGTGTTTGTGAAACACCATGCCCCCGAAACAGGAATTCTTTAGAAACGGGTAATTTTTCTTATTGTTTTTTTTTTTTTTTTTTTTTTTTTTCTGAGCTTTGATATTTGTATCAACACAAGTTTTGAATTCTTTTAATATTGACCCATTACCAGACGACAATATTTTAGACTTGTCCTAATTGAAAGAAGTTGCAGAGGACTATTTAAATTTTATGAAAGTTTGGGTTCTTTCAAATTTCTGGGTAGAAAACATTGTGGAAAATGAAGAATTTGCTTGTGACAAGCAATTTCTTCATTTTCCATAATGTCTTCCAAAACTTCATGGGGGACGTCTAAAATCGTCACTGAGTGGGGATGGATTAAGAAGAGTTCTAGACTTATGTTCAATAATTTTGTTATTAGCCTTTATTAAGGAAAATGACACTTATTTAATTACCCTGTGCACACTGCTAGCTACTGTACCAGTAAATACAGCACTACAAAGTGACGATTTGAATGTATTTGTTTACCGGACGCTAGGCGACGTGCACTTTTTCTACATTACAAACCATCTCACTTCTTGAAGTCAAAAGATTTTTATATTCTGGTAAGGTGATACATATGTTGCAAACAGTTATGTTTTTCGTATAAAATGTGTTACTGAGACATGATTATACAATTCGTCATTATATCCTGCTGATTTTATGCTAGTCAGAATTTCAAGTTACACAAATCATGCATGCGATGCAGCAGGATGTGCTAATCCTGTATGACTTCAAGCAGCCTTGGAGGCTATCGAGTACACGGAATCCGTGCAATTTCCACTGGCCGATCCTGTAGACACTTTTAAAAGGTCTCTTACAAACATTTTTCTGAAAGCAGTCACATATGGACATTTATTAGAAGGTGTGTGGTAATACAAGCTGTTTATCAGAAACTGTAACATGTATATGATAATTCTATGAAGCATTGTGTTTCATCATGCTTACTGACGGTATTGTGTTATTTCTTTGTTTTGCATTGCGCCGGGACGCTTTTTATACGCCCGAAGGGTCGTATTATGTTAAGGCCCCGGTCGTCCGTCCGTTTGTCCGTCCGTCTGCCTGTCCGTCCGTTAGCAATTTTTGTGTGTGCAACTACTCCTAAACTATCAATAGGAATGAGCTGAAACTTGGCACAATTACTCCCCATGATGTCTAGTTATGTATAAGACCTTTGAAATTCAAATTGCTCCAGATATTCTTGAGTTATCTTGAATTATCTGGCCTTGAATTGAACGAAAGTCACTGTTTATTTTGTGCGCAACTCCTTCTAAACTATCAATGGGAATTAGCTGAAACTTGGCACAATTACTCCCTATGATGTCTAGTTGTGCATTAGACCTTTGAAATTCAAATCGCTCCAGTCCATCTTGAGTAATCTTGAAATATCTTCCCTTGAATTGAATGAAAAACCCCTTTATTTCTTGTGAGCTTTATTTCTCCTACATTTTGAAAGGGATTGAACTGAAACTTGCCACAATGAATCTGTATGATTTCTAGTTGTGCTAAGGACTAAAATTTGTTTGATATGTCAAGTTGTTCCGGAATTATCTACCCTTTACTTTACAATATAGCTTAAAATTACAGTTTTTTTGTGTGTGTGTTAGTGTGTGCACAACTCCTAAAATTCTATTGGATTGAACTGAATCTTGTCATAATGTATCTCTGATATTTAGTTGAGCATAAGACTCAATTCAGAAATTCAAAAAGCTTTGGTCTTTCTTTAATTATCTGCCCTGAAATTGATTGAATTCAAATGTCAAGGTCATTTTGAGCTTTGAAAACCCTAAACCGAACCATTGTAATTTATTTGTCAAGATCAGTTTTTCAAGGTCATATTTTTATTGCTTGTGGTGATTACTGTCTGTCCAAATTATAGAATTTAACTATTGTACATAATGTTGAATGATAAGTTATTATAAAGCTGTCTTGTTTCTCAAGTGTAAACAGTATTATTCAGGTGATAAGATCTTTTTTTTTTTTTTTGGACAAAAATCATTAGCTATTATTCAAGCTCAGGTTCCTGAAAAGCCAAGGTTACTGACAAGCCCCTTAGGGCGTATATGCGCCGCTCTGCAAAGCTCTTGTTAGCAGATATATGGTAAAGCTTTACCTATAAATATCAATTGAGGGGCTGAGGTAAGCATTGGTTTCATTTTTATCCTCCGCCGTTTCGGTGAAGGGGATATAGTAGTAATCTATGTCCGTCATTCAGTCCTTCCTTCATTCTGTCACTAATCTTGTCCAGAGCATATCACCTAAAGAATAAATGCTATCAACTTGAAATTTCATAGGTAGATATAACTCATTGAGGAGAAGTGCAGTGCACAAAAACCACAACTCTTGCTTGCATAATTTTGGATTTATTGTCCTTTGTTATTTTAAAGACTTAGATTTTGTGCGAGGCATATCTCTGAAAGTATCATAGCTATCTACTTGAAACTTTATAGGTGGATAGATCTCATTGAGGAGAAGTGCAGTGTACAAGAACCACAACTCTTGCTTGGATAATTTTTAACGGTTTCATGGGTCATGGGTCAAAGACTTAGATTTTGTATGGGGCATATCTCCTAAAGTATAAATGCTTTCAACTTGAAACTTCATAGGTGGATAGATCTCATTAGGGAAAAGTGCAGTGCACAAGAACCACAACTCTTGCTTGCATTATTTTGGAGTTATTGGCTTCAGTTTACTATCAAGCTTTTATGACGGGGGATGGCCATGTCCGACATGGCTTTTGTTACTTATTTGCATTTGATTTTGTTCCTATTGTCATAATATTAAAGATGAAAATAATGTACAATGAACATCAGTTGCATTTATTTGCAAGTTTCACACATTTGAACGTACTTTACCCGTGACCTCATTCTGAACTGAAATTTAAAACAGACACTAAGCAAGCATTGCTTAAAGTAGCCTAGAATAGCTATCTTCAGTTACATGAATACCTTGGATAATATGTATGTAATAACAAACCTTTTACTCATGTTCAATCAAAGTTTTCTTAAGTACTGTGCTTTATTTTGTTATTGGCCATAGCGTTTGTTAGCATAAATATGGTAAAATTCTGTTTGAAAATGACAATATAGGCTCTAGGATAAGCCTCTGTTTATTTCTAATTCAATTTATTTGATTTCGTTCACATTGCTTTCATTATGTGATGACGCAAATAAATTTGTTTTAGCTACAAGCCATTTTTTCTTGATTTTTGAACTCATTGACCTTTGACCTCACTGTGACCTTAAATAAAAAAATCACGCTGGGCATCCACCCCTATCTTGTTTGTGATAGTCTAAGGAACAATTCTAGCATCGATGCCGAGCATTAACAAAAAATGCCATCAGGAGTCATCGTAGGATTTAAGGGAGGCAGACTATATGTTTATTAACTAGGATCTTTCAGTTTTTAGCTGGCAAAGCGTTGGCTTTTATAGCTTAAATTAAAAGACAAAATTATGACGTCTTCTCAAAGTTCAATGAGTGCAAACTGCCACTGGAGGCTTAACTACTAAAGCCAGCGAATGCCTACGACATAAAAAAGTAGTTCTTATGTATTTCAGGAATATTGCAAACTAAATTCAAATTGCAGAAAACTCTTTCAAAAGAATGCTGTTTAGCCTATTACTACTCAATTCTTCTTTTATAAGCATCTCAAGAAAAAAGCCCTGGAAACGTTGAGGACAATGAAGAAATTGCTAGCTACAAGCAATTCTTCATTGTCCACAATGTTTTCTACAAAACAAGGGAAAAATTTTCCGATTTCAACCAACTTGAAATTGTCGTCGTCTGCAACTTCATTCAATAAGAACTAGTCTAAGATTTTGTCATGTTAAAATGGGTTAACTTCTGGGATTCCTTAAACCATATTTATTTATCATGATAACCTTTGGCAAAGAAGATTACGTAAAAAAACTATGCTTTGCTAGCTTACCGAACTTTCAGTACTTTGTTGTTGTTGTTTTTTCAAATCCTGATCAGCCAATGAAATAGGGTAATCTTTTCGGGGTGTAGATGATTGTGATTGATTGGTTAAATGGAATTTAACGCCACTTTCAACAGTATTTCAGTCATATCGCGGGGGCTGGAGCACCTAACAATGGCTTCCTGGTATTTCTCACACCGGTACTACCATTACATCCTTTCCTAGCCTCCAGCTGCTTTCCCACTTAGGTTTACGATTATCCACCTATTGGTGAGAGACAGATATTGGATGGGATATGTGCCGCCGTCGGGGATCAAACCAATGACAACCCATGATTGAAGACTAGGAGTCTGACGCGCTACCGACTACGCAATGACGGCGGCGAGTAGAGGATATACTGAGCAGGCTAGACCTCCATATTGTGCATTTCACTGGTCATCTTACTGACTCCGACAGGAAGTTCAACTTCGATATAAAACGTTATTTCACCAATTTCATGATCCGTAGCATGTAACAAACAAGCAAAATGGCTGGTTGTCGACCAAAACGGCGTAACTACAGTTTCAATAAGATGTAAGTACGACGTTTAAGTCTCCAACTAACAAAAATGCTTCGCATAAAAAATCGGTTAATGGCGGAGTTCATAGTTCACTATATGAATTATTCGATTGGTCGATTGATTCTTTGAACGACCAGCTATATAAAAAAAAAAAAAAAAACGCGTATAGTCTTAGGGTGGAGTTTTCGACTTTTTTAAGCTGAGATTTATTATTAATGAATTCTGGTTCTTGTCAACTTTTAAAATGGTAGCCCAAGGCGGATAAACCTCATTTCGTTCTCAAATACAGTCAAAACTGTATTAACCCTTTCCTGTTCAATCCTTGGTTTTCACATCCCTGTGATTCTATGATTGAGAAAACATTGTAGGAAAAGAAAAAAATCTTATGACAAGCAACTTTTTTCTTTCTTTTTTCTTTCTTTTTTTTTCTTTCTTTTTTTTTCACATTTTTTTTCTACACCATTGAATGACCGTTTTTCAAATTAACCTCGCTTTAAATTTTCGTCTACAAGACTTTTGAATTTGCAAAACAGGAAAAGGTTAAGTAATCACTTAGGTGGCATACAAGAAGTGCTTGCTTAAGGGACTTTCTATTGCTTGGAGTTATTTAGCAAACCAGTGGCTGCTTGCTTAATACTGGTTACTTGCTTGAAACAGGTGGCCGATAAGACAGGTTTGACTTTATAAGTATGTAAGTTTTTTATTTTATCGACATGTGTAACAACCAAATTGAATACATTTCTATAAAATATACATCTAAACAACACCCAGCCCCATGGGCCTATATGTCACTGTTAAACATGAAAATAACTATTTTAAATATATATATATATATGAAATGTCAGTTTCGGCGGGTCGTTGCTAAGTTGGCTGTGTGCAAAATACTAGTAAGTTTATAAAAATGTTTGTAAACAGACGTATCAGTATATGCTGCCAAACAATACGGATAAAAATAAATCACGAGTGAAAGACAAATCACATGGTTGACACCCCTTTTTCTAAAAAAACAAATAAAAATAATGACAATTCGGCGACTCGTCTTCATTATAGGACAGAGCTGGTCAGGGCGGACTACCGAACATTAACATCGACCTCAGACAATCCAACCCAACACGCCCATCCAGAGGTAAAAATCCAAAAGAATATGTATTATCCTGAAAATTAGGGCGAAAAAGTGTTTTACTGAAACAAAACATAAAACACTCTAGACCAACAAAGTAATAATTGCAGCATTATGAAAATTAAATTGTATCCGAGCATAAGGTCTATTTTGACTATATATATGTCTCAACTTGAAACAATGAAGCAAACTTTGTCATTCTTTGTTGTGAAGTTAATTAAACCAAAATTCCACGTGAACTAAAACCTCTTGGTATGTGTATTTTCATGCTAGACTTGACAAAAGGACAGGCCTGTGTGACACTAATTCTTTTGGATTTAATTTTTATGTAAATTGTTTAGTAAATCAAATAAAACTCAACATAAATGCTACTTTTTGAAAGTCCTCTACTGTTGGAGTGAGTTATAGTATTTAGGATGCAACATATCTTGTGTTTGCAAGATTTACGCCAAGGACCTGACAGTCAAGAAAGCTTACCGTGCTAGTCTAATACATAACTCACTTTAACTATTTATCTTATCAACCCATTCCCAATAAAATCCAACTTCTTCACGTCCTTCAAGATAAAAACTTTTGAAAGCATTATTGACAATAAAGAAATTGCTTATCACAAACAGTTTCGTTATAATTCATTATGTTTGATTATCAAAAAGACAAAGATTCTTAAAATTTCCCCAACAAAAAGTTGTCGGCTGCAACTTCTTTCTGTTTGGGCCAGGCTATTTTTTTTCTATTTTGTTCTGGGTTTTTTTCTGGTAAAAGGGCTAAAGCTTCATTTTTACCGAGATTGGTTTTGATAGACAGGTAATCTGATTAATAACATTTACTTCTTATGAGTATTTAACATTGTCTTGTTCCATCTTCCATAAACCGCCCCCCCATTAGACAAGTGTCATATTAAGCACAAACATTTTTTTGTTTCAAATGATTAAAAGAAACTGTCTCGAGCACCAGGTTGTTGTAATAAAAATAAATTGCAAAAATACAATTTTCCTAGAAAAAATAGAAATATACCCTTAAACATAAATGCTTAAGCCAAATTAAGAAAATATGTTTCACCAAAAGAAATATCGAATTAACATAAAAAGATTATTCTTGGAAACGCGTAAAAGCTTAATAAGAAGTGCCAAATCATTTTCAAGACACACGTGTTGATGTTTCTCTAGAGAAAACGCGTTTTGATAACGTATTTTCTCTCTTCTTGGAACTCATAAAAGTAACGAGTTTGGAAAAAAAGGAAAAATAATTTGTTCCTAACAGTTCCTTGACTGTTCTAGCATCACTCTACCAGTATTTTGATTTTTAGTAACGATGTCAGTTCTAAATAAATTAGCAGTACAAAGAATAGGTTTGGACTCCTTTTTGAGTAACACTGAGAACTCTGATTAATTATTGATTTATACGCGTATAATTTAATTTTTAGTTTCGTCTATCAAAAACGAGCGTATTAACACAGTGTGATTAGTTTTTTCGGTTCATACCTCCATGAAAACAAAACAATATACTCTCTATCTCTTAAATATAGCAAATTCTAAGCCAATATTTTTCCCGACATTTGAAAAATTCATCGTGACATATTTCATTGTCTTTCACTTTTAGGCGAATGATAAGTTGATAACATAGATTGGATAGGAATCTAGTGGCTCGGATGTGAGAAAAGATAGGAAGTCATGGCTAGGTGCATCAGCCTCCGCTACATGAATTTATACACTCAGATGGAAGTTGCCTTATGCCATATAACCAAGCGATACATATATTCAGCTCGACACCAATTTGTAATTTGATGCGCGAACAATTTTGGTTTAGTTCCATCTCTCAAGATTTAAGCGTTTTGAACGGCTTAATCATTTTTCAAACTTCTATTAAAACACTTTTTGGGGTCCATAAAATTTAATTCAAAACTATCAAAAAATTTGCTTTGTTTTGCTTCGCGAATTCATTATATTTTAAGGTTCTTACCTCGATGAAAAAAAAAAAACTCTTTCTTTCATGCATTCCTAAACGGACTTCAAAATATAACAAAAAAAGAGAGAGGGAGAGAAAATCAGTTGTTTGTCAAAAAAACAAAAACAAAAAAAAAAAAACAGACTTCTCTCTTCAGACACCCGAACGGCAAAGGGTAAAGATAAACCACAAAGGTCATTAATTATAAAACTTTTCATTGACTGTGGCTCACAATGAATTAATATTAGTCCATAAAGCACGAACACCGATTCCATCTTTTCACCCATCATTGAAAATCAAGTCCCAAGATAGCCACTTACTACGTGATGATGAGAATATTTTATGGCCAGCTGACATTTGAAATGGATTATCTTTTTTACGTTTAATCTCTTTTTTGACCTAATATTGCAACACTTTTCCCCTTGCTTCTTTCAAAATATCATTCTAGCAACAAAGTTAACGTAAGAGAAATAAGCTTGTGAAAAAATGTCGAGGACATCAATTGCTCACACTCCTACGTTTTTATTCGAATAAAAAATCCTCTATCTAGAAAAATATACAAATAAGAAGAAAAAAAAAAGAAAAAAAAAAAAACAAAAATATGGAACAGACTTCTTTCTTCTTTATCCTCTCTCTCTCTTTCTTTTTCCCTCTCTCTCTCTTTCTCTGTCTCAATCTCTCTAAAATACTGTATTTTATTTCTACGAACACTGAAATATGCAATTTTATTTTGTCCTCTATAACACATTTCATCTTTAACCAAGGTATTTGGAATAAAAGCAACACAGGAATGGATTAAAGAAACTGTCCTTTCCCTTGAAATATTAAAAACATTATGCACTGAGAGAATAAACATCATGCTTAATCTCAACGATTTTACATTTCGGGGAAATTTGCAGGCGGTTGTTGTTATTTATTGGGTCCTTTTCCAGAATTCTGTACTATTTGAAAAAAAAATAAACACACAAACTTAATCCAATTAAGGTCACGTAAATCAGGGTTGATCTGAAAAATATTACATGTAGTGCAATAGAATGAAATCTTTTTACCAAAATATGCCATTACAAAAACTTACGATTCTTGTCGCATTTTCAAAATAGTAAATCCTAATTAACCCATTCCAACACAATAAAATGTGTCCAAATAGAAAGAATCTGCAGACGTCAAATTCAAGTTGATGGAATTTTATCATTATTATTATTTTTTACTATTCTTCACTTTTTATTTAATTTTTTATTTTTTATTTTGCATTTTTGTCTTTTTGGATAGAAAACATTGTTGCGGATAATAAAGAAAGTGCTTGATGCAAGCAATTTCTTCATTTTCCACAATGTTTTTAAAAGCTTTTGCTTGAGAGGCGTAAAACGTAGGGATTGTGTGGGAATGGTTTAAGCATCTATTGAACAATTTCAAGATCTATTCAGTTTTAAAGATATAAACATTGTTCTAATAACTACACGTGACTGACTGTCTGTTATTAACTACATCGAAGGCTTAAATGCTTATCAATAAATTCCACAGGTTTTACTTTAATCTTAGAAGATTACGCCTACAATACATAGGAGGAATCCATTATTATTTATGGTCAGTATAGTATTGTATGGTTCGATTTTAATATCAAGAATACCATGAGATCGATTTCTTTCTCAATGTGGATAAAATGCTCTTTTTAACATTTCATGTATGTCAAATAAATTCAAATTGTAATTCAATTTGTGAAAACCCTTTCATCATTATCGATAAAAGAATTTCTTTGAATACTTTTGTTTACCCATAATTCGACGAATCGATCCAGATTCACCAATTTAATTTACTATGGCAATTAAAACTTTCATAACAAAAAGTCTTACGTGTCTCGTCCAATAAGAGCTCTTGTTGTGAAAATTTAAACTTTCATAACAAAAAGTCTTATTGAACAAGACACGTGTCTCGTCCAATAAGAGCTCTTGTTGTGAATTTTTTTTACTGTTTTATCAAATTCAAATACAAATTGATCAGTAAGAGTTGTTGGCGAAAACGGGCAAAGGTTACTAAAGAAATCTGTACACTGAAACAGTGAACGAGTAGCAAATATAGAAAGCGTCTTCAATGTTATGCTATGGTCAGACGGACATGTACGGATGTCTGCGGATGCTTCCCCAAAAAAAATAATTTCACCCGCAGAAATTGTTGAAAATCTGCGCAAAAAGCAAAAAAAAAAAAAAAAAACAACAACAACAACAAAAAAAAAAACACGGAAGATACGCATGAGATACGGATGCAATACGCATGAAATACGCAAATCCTGCGGATGTTTTGCGGAAGACACCCCTTTGGCGGATGTGCTACGCTTGTGTCACTTAAATTCTGCGCAAGCGATACGCAAGATGCGGACTAGATACGGATGTACTGCGGAAGATACGGAAGTCCTGCGCATGATACGCATAAGATACGCATGCGTGTCACACGGATGTCAGCAACATCCGCATATACACCGCGGCTTTTGATGCATCACTTTAGTTGCGATTCGATCTTTGGAGAGGACACTACTACTACTACTACTACTACTACTACTACTACTACTATATATCTGGGTTGCAGACCCCAGTGTAGTCCACTTGACACCACTTGACACAGCTCGACACCTGATTCCATGAAATCGGCAATCCCCCAAAATCCCTATCCTTCCCTTTCTTCCGCAGAAGTCCGTAAATATCCGTAAATAACCGTAAATGTACCCTGTCCTCCGTAAATATTGCGTATCTAGTCCGTATTCATGCGTAACATGTACGTATCATGTGTATTGCAAAGAACGGCATTAAAAAATCGAATACCTGCGCACTTTACCTAAATTTTACGGATAGATACGGACGTTTTACGCAAAAATACGGATCAATACGCATGATACTGAAGAATAAGCAAATTCTACCTAAATTCTGCGCAAAAGACCTTGCGCGGAAAATTTAAAATAATTTTGAGATTTTCAAAACTTTTCCGCGGAAGACCTCGATTCCTACGCACTCCCACGGATTTTTATGTATGCACCCACGGATGATACGCATGATACGGATTTCTACGGATTTTTACGGATGCACATCCGCAGACATGCGTATCGCGCGAATCTGTTCGTCTGACCATAGCATTACTATAACATCGGCACTCACACACAAACAAACACAACCCCTCCCCCCCCAAAAAAAAACCATCAGATCTCGTATCTCGGTTTATTTAACAAGCATCAATTTACTAAAAAATAGAAAATATTATTTAAACCTGTTTATTTGTAGCGATAAGTACAAGTACACTTAATGTCAGACAGGTTTATAGAAAAGAAAAAAGATGTTTGCAATCACTCTGTGTCTGGCTAGACCTAGATTAGAGAATGGCTTTGGTCAGCAACACTTGATTCTAATTTTTAGCAAAGTCAGTTCCCTACAATTAATTAAAGTCACAAATATAGCCCAGTAGTGGAAGCGCGGTCATTACGCTTCAACTGTTTACAAGAGTCCGGTTTCTAACAGACTGATTTTATGTATTAACTAAGTTAATTAAATGAAGACATGACGTTTAAGAACCCGTAGCCCTGATGTAATTAATCAGTGCATTCAATGATTCTAAATAATTTCCTGTGTACCTCTGTTAAATAATCATCAGGAGGTTACTAAAAGCTCGTAAATAAAAATTGAATAATATATGAATACCAACTTTTGGTGGCCAAACAACGAAATGCCGACACACACGTTGACTGAATTCTGAGTGGAAAAACAGTTCTAATCAAAGCAATGAAATATGTGTTCCCAGATTATCGATTAGAACCGATAGATAATTTAAGGCAAAAAAATTGAGATGAACATTTGGGTTAACAAACCAAATGCTTTACATAAACATCGGCCAATGTTGGAGTTCACAGTTCACTTCCTGTCTAAAAATGATCGATGTTTAATTGACAGTCTCGATCGGTTGATTATATTGCCCTGCCACCTATCTGGCATGTTTTGAAAACAGTTTTTAATTTATTTTAATGTTACTCACACAAAATTGTATCAACTCTTTACTGTAATTCCCAAAGATGCATGTAATAAGACAAAATCAAATTGCAATGACTCTGCAAATTGTCCAAAAATCTTACGTGATGGAACAATAAGTCTCTACATATCATCTGTGCGATCTTGTTTAACATAACCAGACGTGACTTTTATTCACTTGATAGGACGATAACCGACTCCAAGGTTTCCCATTCAGTAGGTGCGGTCGGCCATAAACCGGCTGATCACATCCGGATTAGTCTCCAAGGGTTCCCATATAATCTGGGACTGACTAATTCACTTAACCACGTCAATGATAGGAACGTATCCACGAAGTCATGTTTTTATTGCAACACAAATAGTCGTATTTGTCCAATCCTCAGTTTTAATCAAAGTACTGAAAGTGTTGTAAGCTAGCAAAGCATGGTTTTGCAAAGTAATCCTCTTTTTCAAAGGTTATGGTAATTAAACAAGGTTAAAGTAACACAGGGGTCGACCCATTACAGCATTACACAATCATTGACTGGTTAAAATTGAAAGAAGCTGCAGACGACAATTTCAAGATGGTGGAATTTGGTAGAAAACATTGTGGATATGAGAGAAATTGTTTGTTACAAGCAATTTCTTCGATGTCTTCAATGTTTTCAAAAGCATTTCTTGAGATACTGTCAAAGCAGAATTAAATTGGAATGGGGTTGACAGCATGCCTTTGAAAGAGTTCGCTACAATTTGAATAAAGTTCGTGATATTAAAGTACACCAGAACTACATTTCATGGTGTAGGCATTCAATGTACTTAGTGGTAAAGCCTCCAGTGGCAGTTGGCACTCGTTGAATTTTGAGATCACCTTAAAATTTTGTCTGTTAACCTAAGCTATCAAAGCTGACATTTTGCTAGCTAGAAACAGTCCTGTAAACAAATCGTGAGTGTAAGGAGTTTTCCCTGTCTGTGGGGCCTACGAAAAATGAAGTAAATCTTGTGTTAACCCATGTCATGCTGAACCCGGAATATTTCGGTATTGGCAGGAGATGTAGACTTAGATCAGCCTGCACTTAAGTGCAGTCTGAACTTAGTCTACACCTCTTGTTTGTACTTTTCCTGCCAGAGTTGTTTATGAATCAATTTTCAAAGAAATATTGATGATTGAACAACAAGTTCTACCATAGCTTTCAGTCTTTTGACTTTAATACAATTTCGAAATGGATTTTGTCGGACTGTCAATCTAGAGGTCCCGGGATCGATCCCCGACGGCGGCACTCATCCTTTCCGACTATTTGTCTCTCACCAATGGGTCGATAATCGTAGATCTATTTTGGATAGCAGCTGGAAGCTAGGAAAGGATGTAATGGTAGTACTGGTATGAGAAATACCAGGATTCCATTGTTAGGAGCTCCAGCCGCCGCGATATAACTAAAAGATTGTTGAAAGCAGCGTAAAACCCCATTCAATCAATAAATCAATCTTTACCGGTAGAAAACATTGAGGATAATGAAAAAAATTGTTTGAACAAACAAACAAAATCGAAAAGGATTTTATAGAGTATGACAAGGGTTAAGCAAACACTCACGGGATGACCAAAGAGTGGTCAATTCAGACAAAGGTTGCTTACTATATTTTTTTGCCAACAAGTATAAAGGATTAATACGATTACATACATAAATCATTGCAAGTTTCTCGTTTCATCCCATGTTGTTGGGACGCAACAACACAGGATTTCGTTTTGAGTTTACCTTTAAACAAAATGCCTCCACGCCTTAAGAGTATTAGGAGTGACCTCACTGGAAATTACTTCCTGAGGTCGTTGTATGGTAAAAGTAGATCTTAGAGAAAATGTAGTTCTTGAAAGGCAGGGATGATTTGAGTCTTAAAAAGTGGTATATGCAATATTTTGTTTGATTTTGTAGTAATTTTGCATCTTTTCTGCTGTTTGAAAGTGCATTTTACACTATCTTTGCAGGTCTATGTGTTATAGATGGTGTTCAAAAATTGGAGGTGTAAATTGGCGACATGTGATTTTCATGGTTGGAAAAAAGACGGTGCCTCTGGTTAGAATCCATTTTTTCAAAAATTCATCATTCATCATATATGATTTCTACTATATTAATGAGAAGTTCTATGAACGACGAAACAGCATCAGAAAGGCTATAATTCAACGAACGTTCTGACAAGTGCTACATCCTGGACGAAAACAGTGATTTTATATAGACTAAAGAAGGCCAAAATCCGGTGGGGTCTGACCATTAGCTTTAAAAAGGTGATTTTGATAACGGTCGCTTAATGGACGTACTCGATTGATAGAAGTGGTCGCTCGATTAAGATTGATTTTGAAATATTAGTGTAGTTATTTTCTCTCTAATTTGCTGAACTAGATAAATATCGCTGACAGGTACATGTATCGTGAAATTGGATAAACACCAAATTTGTAATAAAGTTCATATTTTCCGAGCTACTATTTGAAATTAACTCGATACCCTTTTCGAAGTTGCATCAGATAATCTATTTGGCTTTGTTTAACGTACCCGTCCCAATGGAACATTTGTCTATCCTGTGTAGATTCATTTAGATAACTATTGCATTTTCTTAGACAATACACAATCATATTGTATAAATCTGTACCAAACCCTAATCGTCTACACAACTGACCCATGTGACACAGGCGAATCTTGTTTGAAAAGTGTTTATACTTCAGTGATTATATTTATCCTGTTATATCCGATGGGAGATAATTAAGGAACTAATTAAAGCGGAGTATTCAAAAGTCGCAGTATCTTAGAAATTTTATAAGTTTGGAAAAAAAATATCTCGCAAAAATATGTCTTCGGAAAATGCTTGCTCTTCATCAATGACATTGGATCATAACGAATTTACTCTCGTGAATTATGTACTACAACTCGTGCATGGCCCAAAAAATCATCTGAATTTGGTATAACATGCATGATTCTATTAAACAATAAATCTAGAGATAGAAACCACAGACTCTTTGTCTATTTGTTGAAGTTTAAGAATCTGTGGAATGTGAAATTTCTATAAAAGAATGAACGTGGGAGTCCTGGAACCTTCCTGCTTTATTGTTATATCAAAGTTTTAATTCTAATGGATTTTAGCTCACTTAAGCACTGCTATTGTGAACACGTGATATCTGTCCTCCGACGCCTGTCGTCAAAGTTTCTTTGAAGATCTCATGTACCAACTCACCAATGTTAGTGTCACTTGAGGTGTAGGATCTACCAAATTTGATGAAAAAAGGAAAATATTTTTGACTTTTTTTACCGGGACAATAAAATTGAGTGGACTAATTTGCTTTAAAATCGATTTCTCTGAAACCAGGAGGTCTGGTGAAGGCCTTTTGTGATAATTGACAAATCGCCGACCCCGTCCGCTTACTTCTTTGGTTACTTACGTCCACTGACTCAGCAGGAAGACCCGCTTCAAATTTAAACTGCGTTATTTTGCAAAGTTTATGTCCATTAGCATGTAACAAAAATGTTGAATAAACTGTAATTACGACGTTTAGGTCGCCAAATCACAAATCATATTTCATAAAAATGGCGGCCAATGTCTAAATGAATGATTTGATTGGTCGATATATTCCTTGATTTACAACTGCGATTGGTCAATTGGATTTTCTATAGTCACCCTATTTTACACCTATTAGAAACTCTTTAGAAGGAAATATGCAAGGAATTTCTTTTTTGAAACGGAGGCCTATAGAATTAATGTTTAGTACGTAGATTGAAATGGTTTATCCCCTAATTAAATCTTTAAAATGTGATTATATGATATCAAGGCTCCTACATGGCGTATTCATTTAACATAGAAAGAAACAAAATCATAACAGAAAATCCATGCAACCCTAAGGCGAAGAATTTTCATTGTTTGCAATTTGTCTATTAATCTCTTACTTTGCTAGACTCTCTTGGAGACCGCTTACTTTGTAACAATATCAGAACACATTTTTTACATATTCCACAGCTGAAGAACCGGAAAGGGTGCAGTGATTCACGTCGTACAGGTGTATGAAATACCAGAAAGCCGTGATATGACTGAAATACTATTAAAAGGGTCAATAACCCCTTTTTAATCGGTTAATAATCGACATATTTTAACAAATAGCTGGCTCATTTTTGTTACATCTTGAAAGCTGCTTCATTTTTTCTCTAATACTTTTCTCTAATTTTCAGTTCAGTTGATATCCATAGTCAAGATGAGTTATAAAGATTAAGCTAATCAACTTATTCTGAATTCTGCAAGGTGTCATTGGTCTGGATTAGACAGATGTTCACGCAATTAATGTCACTCCAATGTATTACGACAGTAGCTTAGGCAACTCAAAATTTGATTGTGGGAATGGAGGCACTGATTTAATACAATTGCCCATTAATTTATTATGGGTTAATATGATAGAATCTTTCTACGAAATCACTACAAAGAGTAGATATAAAAGAAACAAAATATCGTATTGTTAGCTGTTTTGAAAGACCCCTGGTTAAAATCAAATGCTGTAATCCGTCGGCATTTTCGTACCACGAAATTGTATTTGAAATATGCATAGTTGCTGCTTTTGTTAATAACATTTGAGCGCATGCGTGACATTTTCAGCACATTATACACGTGAGCCATGTAAAGACGCACAGTCTGATCAGAGTCTTCACTCTGCGCTCTGTAGATAGATACTGACCCAAAGCTTCTTTAAACAATCAGCGAATATTCTAATTGCCTCGAAGGGCTGTCCAGGGTGCTCAATGTGTGCGAGTCACGCACATGTGAAATGGTTGGAAATGTCATGCATAGGCTCATTTCTTTTTTCATATTCCTTCCTTACGTTGCTACATTGAATTATTCTTGTCTTGTTTCGTTGATAAAACAACAAAGAGTAATAAATACAGTGCTCCAATGGTTAGGAAAAAATGATAAGATAAGTTTAGTCTCATGTAATTGAAATATTATTTCAGGTAAAGTGGTCATAACTGCGAGCATTGGTTGCTAATTTAGGCTACTTCAGAGGGGGTGGACTACAAAGTGAAATGCCAGTTTTCACTATTCTGGATAGAGGGACAAGTATGGCCTCCGAGAATTTTGACTGGTGTACCAGATGATAAAGAATTATTTAACCAAGCAAATCGTTAATTTAGACCGGAAGTGAACTTCTATATTCGCCGACATTTATATGAAGCATTGGTGTTGGTTTGGCGACTACATCTTATTCAAGCTTGATACAAGCAATTTCTTCACTGAGCACAATGTTTTCCAAAGCCTTTTTTCTTGAGATGCTTAAAAAGTGGAATTGATTCGGTATGAATTATACAGCATGATTTTGACAGAGTTCTTTTTAAATTGAATAGAGTTTGTAATATTTCTGAAATACATCAGACCTAGTTTTAATGGCGTAGGCATTTGACGGATTTAGTGGTAAAGCCTCCAGTGGCAGTTTGCACTCGTTGAACTCTGAGACGACCTAAAAATTTCGTCTGTAAACTTGAGCTATCAAAACTGACGCTTTGCTAGCTAAAATGGCTTATGAGAGATAACTTAGAAGTATCTTCGATGAAAAACGTTTGGTGCTTGTACATGGCTATTAGTAATTCCAATCTAAAACGTATATACCTTTGTGGACCTTGCTATAAATTATTTGAAAATACAATCAAAGAAACTTTGATGACCAACTGACTTTGGGTTGCATCTGTAAGATACCAGTAACAACAATTGATAATAATAATATGGTTGAAAAAAATCTTCTGTGCTTTTTCTAACTATGACGTGGTTTAAACGATATTGAATATACCTTCAAAACGTATACATTATTAAAATAACCTTGCTCCTTTTCTTCACGAATAGTTTTCATTCGAGAGCCATTGTACTTGTATCTCTTTCATTGCATGAACACGGACCATTCCCTTATGGTGTAACTCTTTTATGATCGATTAATCAATTTTATTAATTGTATATCGTAGGCGAGCGAGCAAAAAGTCGTTACTACAGCTTGATTCAAGTTGTAGTTACATCTCGGGCGCCCAGTAATGATATAATACATGGTATGTACTTACAATATCGTTGAGGCTATTTCAAAATATAAACATTGAATATGTTCCAACTAGGCCACTACGCATTCATGATAATAACATTAAGGTCGCCCCCACGCTGGAGGTGTGTCCCCAACACGTGGTTTTCAACCAATCAGATTAGGATGACGTCATTATCAATTCATCGAAATTTAATTCTCTTTGTCCTTACTAAATTAATCTGATTGTATGTAATATAGGAAGCCAACATATCGATACAATTCATCTAAAACAGAGACAGACCACAAATAAAAAGGACGGCCCGCTGACATTTTTGGAATAAATTGGTTTCAAGCCAACGATAAAATAATTGATCCATGCTTTCGGCGCCAGCCGACGGAACGTCGCTTTGCATTATAAAAAACAACAACGAAAACACTTTTGATCAATCAAAGTATTCAGACGGGAAGTGCAGTTTTAACTCCAACAATTATATATATATAAATATTCCGGCTTTGGCAAGAGGTGTCGACTAAGATTAGACTGCACGTATGTCTGATCGTGCAGTCTGATCTTAGTCTACACATCCTGCTTGTACTTTTCCTGCCCGAGTTGTTTAGGAAGTTGATTTCTAAAAGAATTATTGATTTTTAACAAGTCATATCAGTGCTTTCAGCCCTTTGATTTGCCAGCAATTCAGTAAAATAATTTATACAGCATGACAAGGATTAAGCATTTCTTTAAGCTACAGAAACGGCTTTTAGGTCTCCAAGCAAAGGTAGGTTTTTTAATGTTTTCCTGAGCCATATTTCAAAAAGTAATGTCGTGTATTGCCTTAGTCCAACCGCCATTTCGGGGGTCAGAGGGTGTTGTAAGGGATTTATAAGTTATACGCCCCTGATCATTCGACGTTCAATTGACGGATCGCTGGCCACGCCTACTGACCTCAGACCGGAAGCTCGACTTAGACATTTAACGCCATTATGCTTTAGCAAAATAATAGTCGGTAACATGCAACATAAAAGATGGTCGGATGGCGACTTTTACGTCGTAATTACAGCTTGAATAAGTTTTCCTAACGACCATTAAGCCGTCAAACAAACAAAAATACTTCAAATAAATGTCGACTAATTCAGGGTTTAAATTTCAAATATATAGTTTGATTGGTCCGCCTATATTTTCATTGAAAGCCGTGAGCCGTCAATTATTCCTTGCGAATTATAATCCGAAAAGAATGTATATTTACTATGTATCTTCATTGTGTGAAAGGGGAATACTAGAATTAGAAGATAGTGAACAGAGTACATATACGGACATGTATAAACATTCGCAGAAATACATGCACAAAAAATCATAGCTATGTTTCTCAGACATTTAAATTGATAGAACACTTATAAATGGACGCTTGTGCCCACATCCGAATTCGAAATCCTTGAAAGTTCATGTACTGGTGGGGGCCAAATAGAATCACTCTATTTTCCGTGTGATATTTTTAAAGAAAAACGAATGTCAACTTGTCTTGTCCAAACGCTATGGAAGGAGCATTTGCCTTTAAAATGAAATACTGAGAGATCCATTCTTGAACATGAACTCGCAATGCACAATACCTTTCTCGAAAGTAACTCCAATATGTATCGGGAAAATAAACTTGAAATTTGTAACTAGCTTGAAGGTATCACCATTACGATAATCATTATCGTAAAATGTCTTTTTTTTTTAAATATAATTGGAAATTTCATTTTATCACAAAGAATTTCATGAAACATTTTAACATGATACCAAGTTTTATAAGAGCGATATTTGCATTTTGTTTCTGTTAATTAATCATCAATTCGTCTGTAGATTACAATCCTCTCTGAAGTATTAAATCCATTCCCACACGGCAGAAAAGTACACTGATCAAAATTGAAAGAAATTGCAGACAGCAAAGAAATTGCAGACAGCAATTTCAAGTTCGTGGAATTTTAAGAAAAATATTTGCCTTTTAGGGTAGAAAATATTTGGACACAGTGGTGAGTAAAAAGACGGTATTGTGTGAGAATGGATTCAACAAACTGCACTTACATGTTCTTTAGTTTAATAAACATTCACGTTAAGTAGGTAACATGTAACATATAAATGCAAAAGTTCGATGCGTGTTACTTGATACAAAATTAAAAAGAAAGAGAGAATCTAGAAATTTACTTTTCACCTAGTTTGCCCTTTAGAAGTAAGGAACGTTAACCAATAAATTTATATTAAATAAAGCTTCTTTCATTAAAGAAATATCCAGCTAGATGTTTCCCAAGGCATTTGAAACAGATAACGAACTCGTGTGAAGTCGAGACCAAAGGTTGTTAAACCGTCAAGAACGTTTAAAATTTGTGCTGTTAGATTATGTAAAATGGGATTTCTTTCCCTTTATTGACTTTGTTTTGGCCCATTAATAGGTTGAATCATAATAGAATATCTTGTTTCCTTAACAATCACAGACTATACAGAATATTTCAATTATATTCATACATATGTACATGTATGTTTATACTTAGAGGTAGGTATCCATTTTTTTCCAAGTCACATATTTGAACTATTCTTATTTCCTTTCATACACTATTTTAATAAAATACTCTGAAAAGTAGTTTTGCAAAAATCAGAGGTCGTTTATCAGAAAATCCTAATAGCCTACGTACACTGTTAATCTATTTTTGGATTAAGCCGAGACAGTTGCAACGAATATTGTGTCATTCACGTGTGGCTTATTACCGTTGGAATCCTGCATTCAATTTGATTTTGCTCAAACAAACGTCATCGTTACGTCATCTGGAGTTATTTATGCTAGCCGGTCTTTAATTCTGTAAAGATCAGTCGACAACTGTCGTAAGCGTTATTACGAATTTAAACACTTAACCTAGTTTTGCGCTAACCATTTGATGTGACATTATAAAGGACATTGGTTGTTTTGCTTGTCAATTTGTTACCTTCCGATGACTTTGGGTCAGATACTAGTCATGTGGTGTCGACAACGGAATTTCGTGATATCTAAAGATAACCCTGAATTCCTCTGAATCTTTCCTATATAACTACAATCATAATACTGAAAAGTACTGTAAGCTAGCAAAGCATGGTGCAGCAATCTTCTTTTTCAAACTTTATCATGATAAAGAAACTAGATAAAAGTAATAAAGGACTTAACTCTTTCCCACACAATCGCTCCTTTTTCAGCCCAAGAAAACAGTTGTAGAAAACAGTGAGGAAAACAAACAAGATCTTCATTTTCCACATTATTTTCATCAACATAAAGAGATAAATATTTCAGAATTTTCAACAATTTGAAATTGTCGTCTGCAACTCCTTTGACCACATTAATCAGTCATTTTGAACACGATGTGTTGTAGTGAGCTAAAAATACCTAAGAACTACTTTTTACGGCGAAGGCATTTAACGAATTTAGTGGTAAAGCCTCCAGTGGCAGTTTGCACTTGTTGAACTTTGAGACGACCTCAAAATTTTATCTATTAACTTATGCTATCAAAGCTGACGCTTTGCTAGCTAAAATGCCACTTTAAACCTATCAGATTACCGCAAAGATAACATCTGACTAAAAATGTTCGTTTGAGCGCATTTTCGACAAATTGCATTTTTTTTATCTTGGTTTCAGAAACATCGATACCTCCCGGTGAAACAATTATACGAGTAACAGATCAACAGATTGATTCTGTTGTCACGGAGATATTAACATTGTTCCATAACACCCACCAAAAACAAATCAACCATCAGACAAATAAAGAAAATCATTAATTTCTTAACTTATGCAGTTTTTATGCCAAAAGCATAAAATCTAGATTTCATAGATTGCGAAACATTTCAGTATATAGCCTTACAAAAGCCACGTTGGTAACTTCGGTGAGCTTGAGCGGATAACAAAGACTTATACTTTCCTACACAATTACGCTTTTGAAGCCACAAGAAAATAATTTTAGAAAGGACATTTTAAAAAATTGTTGTTACAAGTAGTTCTTTCCCTATCCACATTTTTCTACCAAAAAAGACTACCGTTTGGGAGAATTCTTCACCTTAAAATTGCCGTCAGTCTTTTTTGTTGTTGTTGTTGTTTAGACTGGTCTATTTTTATCGCCTGGTATTCGAAAGTGAAATCGATAAAAGTCCAGTTAAACCACAGACCACGGTCTAGTACGTCTGTTACGGCCTAGTACGATTCAACACGATTTTTAATCGATTAACTTGACATTTACAGGGTTTACATACGGTCCCACCGACTTTTGAGACTTTTTTAATAGACATTGAGATTATTTTGGCCAGAAGGCGTGAGGGGAGACAAGAACAGGCCAACAGAAGGAGAAGAAGGAGGAGGCAAGTTTGGACAAGATAATGGCTCTTGGTGGCCCTGGCGGGGATTCTTTTGGGGACCTCCTTCTTCTTTGGAGCTATTATGTAGCAAGTACTCTGTTGTTTCAAGGCGGCAGCAGGTAGTTGTGTTTTCCGTTGTGTTCGAGTGCTGTATGGTCATACAAGAGCTTTGTTCAGACGTAGAGACCGTGTTTGGTCGTACTTGACCATGAATAATTCGTACTTGAACCGTATTGGTCGTATGGCGATCGTATGAAACCGTATTCGTTGTATGTCGATCGTATAAAACCGTGTTTCATTCTTGTGAATCATAAGGTGATCGTGTGACATTCGAGTGTTAATCCGGGTGTTGGATGTAGGTCTTTGGAACGGTTTCACACGATTCCATACGATTTATATACGATATTGCGCGGTTGAGCTCACTCGTGGAGTGGACTGCATGTGCGGTTGTGTATACGGTCTCGTACGGTCTCACACGGACTCTCACGGTCTTGTACGATCGCTAATACGATTTCACAAAAATGGCACCCGTGTCAGTTTTTCAAAAGTTTTAAAAATCATACACGGCTTTCACGGATACACTCGAAAGGCCCGAGTGTAACTCGGATAAGGCCACGGTTGGTTCGGTTGTATGTACGGTTTACACGGGTGACCAACCGTAAAAACCGTGTGTTCTGTGTGAGACAGGCTTTATCTCCAACCGATAGTAACTGATTGGAACCAGCAAATGTAAAAAAGCATGCGTTATATAGATAACAATTCTCTCTCCTCTCTCTCTCTCTCTCTCTCTCTCTCTCTCTCTCTCTCTCTCTCTCTCTCTCTCTCTCTCTCTCTCTCTCTCTCTCTCTCTCTTTCTCTCTTTCTCTCTCCCCTTCTCCCTATCCCCTTCTCTCTTTCTCTTTCTCTCTCTAAAAAACACACGCACTCACTCTCTCTTTTACGTAAATTATGAATAATTACATGTACACTTGGGAAAGTTTCCTGGACAGTGTATTCAACTATCTATGAAAAGGGCATGACAATTACTCCCAAATTATTAATGGCGGACTTGCTTTACCGCCAATTACCCCACAGAAAGTTATTGTCAAGGGATTTCACTAGGATTGTTTCCGAAATGAACATCATTAGAACAAACTCCATGATGAATTAATTCGCTAAAGTACAGCATAGCCTTATGTTGTAATCCGTACAAGAAAAAAATCGTTCATTTTGGACAGTTACTCGGTTGGTACTCGGAAATAACCGTTACAATTGCATAACTATAGCTACATTTTTGAGACAGACAGGTCGATGGCACTCTATTTGTTGCTATCTTGATACCTCGTGAATGAATGATCTTCGCTGCCAATCATAAATTGACCAGTCGCTGGCCCCGCCTACTCACTCCGTTGGGCAAGCCCACTGACTCCGACAGAAATTCTGGCTTCGATTTTAAAAGGGGTTATTCTGCAAAATATTTGTCCTGTAGCATTCAAGATCCGATAACGGTTGATTACGGGCGACCTAAACGTTGTAACTACGGATTGAATATCGACATTTCAGTCGCAAAACTAACAAAGAACATTAACAAAAGTGGTGTCAATACCGGAGTCCGAAACTTATTTCTGGTCTATATGAATGGTTACATTTGCTATTTGCTTGGCAGTCGCGATTCGTTAAAGCATTCATTCAACCGGAAGTGAACTTTGAACTCTGATGATTATGCTAAACATTTTAACTTAGCAAGCGCGTCATGGCTTGCTCAAAATAACAGGCACATTTTGAAACTCTCAAGGGGTAGACAAGAGCAAACTGCCAGTTGAGGCTTCACAACTGTAGAACTGAATCATTGCGCTATGAAAATAGTCCCTCCATGTAACAGTTTTTGAAGATGAAACAATCTCTTGGCTTGAATCAAGATGGTCATTGCAGATAATGAACCAAATTGATTTGGATATCTTATTGACTAATTCCCTTTTAATTTGTTAGGAGGATTTTTTTAGTGTTACTGTGTTAATCAACCTTAGAAAACTGTTTAAGGTGAGTGAATTAGTTATTGATCAATTCATAATTCGTTCTTTTTTTAACTAGCTGAAGTAAGCAGCCAGATTGACTGACTTCAATTTATAAGAATTTTCTTGTTTATGATCTTAAGACCTTTTTTGAAGATATAGTATAGTCTGCGTTTCTTTTGACCCTTCAAACGTCTGTCCTTCTGTCTCATATTTATGTCCAGATTTTCAAGATTAATATGTTCACCCCTTTTTAGAGACGCATTGATTTCATTGCATTACACTAGTATGGCAGAACTTAGGAGATGAAACTTATTGAAACAGAGTCATGATTGTAAGCTTACATTACTTTCAGTATTTTATTAGCTCGGCTGTTTTAGGAGAGGTATTGCTATAGCCTTGGTGTCGTTGTCGTCGTCGTTGTTATCGTCCTCATCGTGCGAAAACTTTGACATTTTGTGATATCTATGGTTCTACTAAAGGCATTCACTTGAAACTTGGCACACTTGTTCACTTTCAAAAGAGCAACCTATACTATCACGGGAGACAACTCTAGATGCTTTTTGTCCACTATACAACACCCAACAGCCGAGCGTAGGCACCAATAGGCGGTGCTCTTGATGTTTTTATATTGACTAAGGTTTTTAAAGGTCGTTATGTATAAGAGAATTAGTGGCAATTTTCTAGTCATCATATTTCACAGACTGCGTGTAGTCTTTATTTTAAAAATAGTTTTCGCCTATAACATTATTCGCACCTAATAAAGGTTATTGTCTCTGAAAATGTTATATTAATTTAAAAGCCGCCATTTAATCAAACAGTGTCTTTTGAAGGTCTGTACTCTTAGGTGTAAGATTTTGCCCGAAGCAATTGATAATATTCAAAAACTTGTGGTATAAAGACTGAGGGTAATTAAATGTCAAAATCTATTTCACTTTCCAACAATGCCCTTTGGGTGCTTTCCTAGAAGAGTGACGAATTTCTCACAAATTGAAATATTTGCGTAAATGCACAACATAATTTAGACCGAGAAGAAGGGCATTTGGTTGGATCAAAAGCTCTTTCGATTTACAGAAATTTTCAAAACGGAATAGCCAACAAATCTTTCTATACAAGAATTTGTGGATATTTGTTTTCAAACACAATTCTCGATGGACACAGAATACATTTGATGTATTTGATATTTTATGGAGTTTTGACTTGTCGTGTCCCTTGATCTTCGAGTCACTACCATCGAAACTTCTGTATAGTTGAACAGCTGTACTCGTTTGGCTGTTTATCTTAGTGTCTCATGTTTGAATTTTGCTCTTTGACAACGAATGTGGGATCTGGTAACAGTTTATATTTGCTCCCATTCGAATTCTGTTACTGAATGTGTATATTATTACTAAACCCCTCATTTTGACGTACAAAACTTCGTAGGAAACATTGTAAGAAAATGATAAATTGATTGATATGAGCATCTTCCGACTCTCAAAACGGGCCAGAGTTTTACATCGGTGGGCACAGCTTATATAATTCGCAGGGATAAAGTGTAATTATCTTTTCAAAGTTAAATGCGTATAAATTGATTGAATTTTAGACTGACAAACTCGCCAAATATTTAAGCTCCTTTCGACATTCGACGTGTGACGAGTTCAGGAAATATCTTGTGCAATGAACACATTAAAACACACCATGAAAACTTGAAAATTTGAAATCAATTTAGAAACCCAATTCTAACTTGTTAAACAAATTTACGTAGACTTTTTAACAGCGCGTTCCACTCAAAACAATTGCGTAATCCTCCTTTGAAATTCATGATACAATTATATTTTTTAAGAATACCACACCGCGAGGTGTTTCAATGTTCCCACTTAATGACGCACTTGCTAATAGGATCAAATTAGGAAGTACTTTTCAATGTTTCGGAACATTATTTGATTTTAGGTTTCATGGAATGTTTTTCTGTAAATATTTTCAAGATTTATTACTGTGTATTTAACAAATTACGTCTAAGATCGAAGATTCTCAGCCGAAAGCCTGTAAAACATTTAATTTGGAAGTTGCGTTTCATGCTTCCAACTTTTTGTGTTGGTAAAAAATCGGCAGTGGGTTTTGTCGAGTATTAGAATAACGCAGTTCATAAAAGATAATGAAAAAGAAGACGAAAGTGATATCTTATTTATAGCAAAAAGTTAACATAAAACGTAGCCATTATTGAACTCTCTCTCTCTCTCTCCCTCTCTCTCTCAGTCTCTCTCTCTCTCTCTCGCACACTATCTCTCTTTCTCTCTTTCTTTCTCTCTCTCTCCCCTTATCTCTTTCATTCTCTCTCTCTCTCTGTCTGTCTCTGTCTGTCTCTCTCTCTGTCTCTCTCTCTCTCTCTCTCTGTCTCTCTCTCTCTCCATCTCTCTCTCCTTTACGCGCCAAAATAAATAGATCTACATCCAATTAATGTAGCTAATACGAACTGAGCATCTTTTACATTTTCAAAATAAGATCTTTTTGTGAAAAAACAAAATCTTTCAATAGATGGGTTGAATCTATGTTTCTAGGAGCACATAGTCAAATAATATTTTTTTAGTTTCGTAAATGCCTCTAAGTTTCGCGTATTCATACAGTGTGATTAGTTTTTTCGGTTCATACCCCATGAAAACAAAAAAATATTCTCTTCATCTCTTAATTGTGTTACAAAATCACTAATGAAAGAATAATTCTTTCAGAATATATCGACTGTTTAGCGTAAGATAGTACTAAGTGTCTATATAACTTAGAGGTATCTACAACAGTCATGTATTCATCCTGTGTTATGCTACTTGCAAATAGTGTTCCCTCGAATACTGAAACCACGCCCATAATACTGCATCTGAGTGATGTATTTCAGCTAAACTTTAGACTTTTCGAATATAACAGCACACTTGTCTCGACGAATCTTGGACGGAAATGGGGTAAAAAGGACGAATAAATGAAAACTTTGTTGATTGGCAGTGGACCTGTCAACTTGTCTTATAGACAAAGACATTCTTTATTGTAACAAGCTTGTAGAGCTTCAAGTCATATAACACGAATTACAAATATATTTACACGTGATGGCTCTCTAAGGTAGATGTTTTCTCTGAGAGAAAGTATAATTGATTGATTGATTGATTGAA